>QHHH01000069.1:0-278201 GCA_004367485.1 Fusarium citri
ACTATATATTAAGCTCTTTAACTTACCTCTATTAAATGTTCAGTTAGTTCAAGCTGGCTCCGGTTGATATCTTCCATTGACCCAAATGAACATGATTGCCACAGGCCGCTAAAACCCACCGAGTCTAGGATATCAGTCAGTGTTGACGTTGCGCTCGCTGCCCGCGAGAATTGTTGACTCGATGATAGTGCACCCAATAACGTGTGTGCTGATCTCAACGTGACCGAATTCTGGCTATGAAGCAGGGTATCATCCAAAAGTGACCGAATTGCTCCGCACCTATCATCTCAGTTAGCTTGGGCAACGCCCATCATACTTACATCGACTTACAAGTGCTCAACTACCGAAGGGCGCTCTTGTGCAAGCGTGTTCAACCAATCCAGGCTCCGCGCTTGTACAATGTCCTCAACGTACTGAAAATCAACAAGCTCGATGGCTGTGATCAGGAGTAGCGCATCGTCAGACATTTCATCCAGCTCCGGCGCCTTGCGTATCCCGTTGAGTAACCCAATGTCGTCTGCATCTATGCCAGCGGACCAGAGGCTATCCTTCATCTCATGGTTCCCAACAGCACGCGCTACTAGCAAAGATAAGTACGGTGAGGTCTGCGCGATCTGAGGCCTCTCCTTTCCATCCACTTTGGAGGTCATTTTCAAAAACGATGATAACACCCTCATCGTAGTCTGTCTTGTCATGGTGTCTGTCAACCCACGGGCGAGGCATGCGCATACAGCGAGGTGGAAAGTATCTTGTTCGAAATGGATGCCGTATTCCTCTTCCAAAGGCAAGGCGGCCTCGTCCAAGGGAGCTCTGCCTTGAAGAAGAAGTGGTGCCATGTTGTCGCCTTGAAACTCTTCTCCGGTGCTAATGTTTGCCAGGACTGCCTCAAGAAACTGAGCAGTGCAGTTGAAAAGATTTGCAGGGACCAAGCGTACCAGAGACATGGCCAACCAGAATAACTGCAGACCGTATCTAGATGCTGAAGGAAGTTTGGCCATCATTTTTGACAGTGAAGTCACAATGGATACAAGCATTTCGCTATTATGATCTTCCCCGAACCGGTTGACACTGTTGCGCAAAGCCACCAGCACTTGGTAAAGTAAGTCATCATCAACCTCTTCCCGCGCCAGGCAACCCATGACCGCAAAGGCGCGTGGCTGAATAGCAGGGTTGTTCTGAAAGGCTGTGCTAGCCACAAGGCTCATCCACCTCGATCGCCATGTATTAGCCAGGTCAATTGTTGGTGCGGCGACAGAGCAGATCTCGAAGAGAGCAGATGCAAGATTTTCGGTAGCTGTCAGTGCAGGGCCTGCATCCTGAGAGGTTGAGACTGACGCGCCATCCCGTGGAAAAGTAGGGGGCGTTGTGAAAATGTCGCTGCGAGGATCGCAAAGGAAGTCTAGGCTCGCGCGGAGTTTGCTGGAACGAGCATCATCCAGATTGAATGATGTGCACACGGCATGGACCGAGTTGACCAACAAACGATAGACGAGCAGACGAACTTCTTGGGTCCCCGTATTGGCGAGCATTGTTACAATGTGAAATATTTCGGGTAGGAAGAGTTGAGATTGCACGCCATTATCGAAAGACAAGGCAAGGCAGAATCGAAGCAAGATGCATATCTCAGCCCAGACTGCGTTATCTGGGAGGTACTTGGTAGGCCGTAGCGATGACCTGTTCAGGGCTTTACGAAGCCTGGACAGTATCCTTCCTCGCAGGGTAACCGTTCCGATTCCTACCACAATTGATGAAATCACCTCCAACTCCTCGTGCACACTGTAAGTCATGGCTGATTTGAGAAGTTCATCCATAAAGACCTCAAGGAGAATCTCGTCTTGAACTATTTTCGGCCACACCGACTGCTCCAAGGCAAATGTGAGACCATGGTCCTGAACGGTCACATCGATGAGCTTTCGGAAAAGGATTGCAACTCTTTCTCTTCCCTTCTCACCATCCAAGTCGTTTGTCAAAATGTTCGTTCGCAGGCCGGGAAGCCAAGGGGCCATATAGGCAAGGCTGAGGGGCTTCTGTTCATCTGGGAAACTCTCCCACCCAACAAAAAACTCGGTCAAAAAGTCTGATGTCAGCTGGGGCTCACTCATTGCCAACTCATTGCTGATGTCCACGACGAAGCGAGTCGGATCGAGAGGAACAGAAACATCTATCAAGACACTCGGTCAGTACACATCAACTCCTGTCTTTTCAAATCCGGTGACCAACCTTTAGTGCAAATAATCCTGGAAGCCGCGCTAAATTTGAAAGCCCTGCAGAGCGCCCCCAGGAGGTTATAAGAGGATAGTCGGAGAATGTGATCATGGCTGGAAAGGTTTGCTAAAGAAAGGTTCAAAAGCGTACCGGGAACGTCTTGCGGTCGAATTAGCCGCTCAACCGCTTTGTGAGCTCTACCATCTTTACCATGCTTAGCCTTTGCGCCCCTAATCGTCTGAAGGACGTCAGTCTTTTTAGGACTCGTGAAATACATGACAATTTTCCCATTGTCTGCTCTCAGGCCAAAAGCTGAGTCGTCCTCGGTTTGAATGGACGTTGGAGCTTCATCAACTTCACCCAAACGGAAGATGTCGTTGACGGTAGTGCCAAGACGAAATCCTGCAAAGATCTCCTGCTTTTTGGTGGTCGTGACCTGGACAAACTGACTGCCAACCTTGATGATGACTTCGATCTTGCCCTTTGATTTAGATAGCCGCGTAATGGGCTGGAAGACATAACGAGTGTCAGTCACTACACTGATTGTCTCTTTTGGTAAATGTAGCTGGCTCAAATGAAAATGTGCCTGCAGATCCTGTAGGCTCCCTATCAAGTGATATTCGACGTTCTTGGGGTTGAATACGCCATTCTCGTTCTTGGTGCATACCCTCAGCAGACGCCGGAAGCATCGCCTGCCACAAGCATTAGCCCAACCAAATTCTATCATGGTCTGATGTGACTTACTTAAATGCACTGTTCATGTTGTAGACATAGACGCGGGCAAGATTCTGTGACAGTTCTGATGGGGTGAGTAGCTCCAGTTTCTTGAAGAGATCATCCTGAGGCTCATTACGCCCATTGTAGCAGGTCGCATCAATCAAAATCCCAAATGGACGATGCCACAGCCGGCTAGCGATCTTGAGGTAACAGTATAGCAGAGTGTCGTAATCGATACTTTCTGTCTCAATATGACGAAGTATAACACAAATAATGGACAGACCATCCTATACACTGTCAGTCTGTCAACAAGTTAGTAATTACAACTAAGACCTACCTTGCTCTCACCTCCATCATAGACAGCTCGTGCTGTTAAGAAGGATTCTGTGCTTCGAAAAGCGTTTCGGAGCATGAAGTTCTGGAATCGAGAATACAGTGGCGGGCTGTTGGAAGAGACCTGGGGTCTATTCCATGATACAGCAAGCGGTGGCGGACCAAGATTTGCTATGAGATTTCTCAATGGTTCTAGAACTGGTGATCGCCCTCGCACAACATCACCTGATGCTTTGCCATAATCCTTTCTTTCGCGTGATATGAGCGTCTGCCGTACATGATCCCAATGGTCGTAGAGAAAGCGATGAAGCGCGACACACGACCCGAAGTCAAATGATTCAGCGGAACCGTGAGCCTCCAACCCGTGAGGCGGGACAGAAATCTCCCGAAGGAATGTGGTAACATGATAGATATTCTGTGTTAGGAAGTCGTTGAGTGGGAACATGTAAGGTTCTTTAGCTCCGAACAGCACATTGTTCGCTAGGTTTTGAATAACCTTTGCAATAAGAAGCAAGCCGCGTCGCATTTCTTTGGACGGTGCCGTTGATACGAGTCCCTCGACCTCAGGAGCAACGATTGCTGGGCAGAAGAAGCGGAGAAAGATGAACGCTCCTACCGCTGTGTACTTCGCATCAGGGAATCTTGGCATGACTGCGTTTGATATGATATGGCAGATTTTGCGAAACGCTGGAGGAATGTTGGAAGAAGAGGCGCAGATATCATCGATGAAAACTTTAGCGACTATGCGAAGCTGTAAGGCATTCTTCTGCAGCTCTTCTGTCGTGCCGACTCTTGCAGGATCTAATTCCAGATCGAGATCTTTTGAAGTCAACATAAGCCGTTCCAAAACCTTTTGAAGTGTATTTCGAATGTATGTAGCGCCCTTCCACTTGGCATAGACGGACAGCATCTTTGTCGCTACACAGCCACGACGCAGAATTTCAGCCTCGTTCTCGGTATCTTGGATCTCCTGCTTGATGAGAGCCTCCAGCAATTCGAAAATCAGTCCCCTTTGTTCGAAAACAGTAAGCAGACATATGGTGAGCTCATCAACCTCTGTACTCGGGCAGGCAACTGCCATGGAAATGGCAAGCGAAAGATCACTGGTTAACAACTCCAGCAATTCTTCGTACTTCTCACTCACAGCAGAGTCAGTTAGATTACTAAACTCAGTGCCTTGGATGAGAATGTTGTAAAGGACCTTGACAAATGCGGTGCGAATCTCAACGTTATCATGATACCCGATATTGAGTGAATGCTTGAGACCGACATCAATGTTGGCGCTGAGTAAATTTGATAAAATAGTGATTGCCAGATCCGAGTTCGATGCAGACTCTTCACGGAGCGTAACGCTCAACATGGTGTCGGATCTAGTCAGCTCCGACGGTTCGTGGTTAAGCAGGGACAGAAAGCGATTGAAATAGGTGTGAAACATCTGGGACTTCATCTCGCTCATGCCAGCATCCGTGTGACTATCTGAAGGTTGCAACGGTAAGCGAAACGTCAAGTCGGCCAATGATTTCAAACAAGCCTTGTCCAAATCTTTCTGGACACGAGCCGTATCATCTTGCCTAGAGCCAGGCCCATGTTGGGGCGAACGAGGGCGAGCGATCCATCCGAAAATGTATTCAAGTAGCTGATTTCGTATGCGAACATCGTCTCGCAAGTTCAGATGCTCCTTTCGCTTGGTCACGACTTCACACAGATGACAAACACGGATTTTGACCCTCAAGGTGTTGGGTGTGTCGTTGACGCCATCTAAGAACTTTGCGAAATTCAGCGTCAGTGATCCCAGGTGGACTGAAGAAGCAGCTCCCAGATCAGAGGGGCTTTCAAGTCTTTCCACTAAGGCACGGAGTAGCGATGCTGCTTGCTCAGCAAACACCACCTCGCTGTCCTGGTCTTTTTCCACGGGAGCTAGAGCACCGGTAAACAATACTTCCAGTTCAGACTCTAAGGCTCGAAATAATGGGTAGTAAAGGGCTGGTGAGACCTCACTTGCTAGCACATCTCGCATTGCTTCACGTACTCGCACATTAGCACAAGCTAAGAGTTGAATACTGAGCCTCAGATACCTCGTCAACAGTGGCTCTTCAGACTGCTCAGAAGAAACGCGATCGATCCATCGTAGGCCCCCAAGAGCTGGTTCCTCTAGGATGATAGATTGATCGGCAGTACAGATACCACCCAAGGATGCCAAGAATCCGGAATAGTTTCGCCATTCAGCTAGCGCTCTACTGTCCACGATTTCAACAGTAGATGTAGAAACGTCTTTTGCGAGATGGAGCCAGCGGTCAAACGCTGTTTCCCAGGCATTCAAAATGCCACTTGTTGGGAATTGCATACGGCGCAGAAGACCCCTGACGCGTTTCTGAAAAGCTACCAGCCCGGTAAACCGGAACGCAGGCGAGGATATCTCACGATAAACTTCAGCATTCCTCAGAATAGAAGCCGGCGTTTTCGCCGAGTCTACATGTTTGTCGACGATCGAACACTCTTGGAGGAACAACCCTGTACATGAGGTCACCAGCTGACAGGTGGTGATGCTGGCAGAACAGAGAGAGATCAGAAGTGTCGTCTCGAGCTTTGAAGAGGCATTAATAACATCCCCTGCATCTTCTGGAACTTTGGCTAGTTCCTATCACAAGTAAGCGATCAACAGCCGACATATGGATTAGTTCGTAGTAGCATACCGGAATGTTCTTGAGAATAAGCAGGCGTGCTTCTAAATAATCTTGGAGATCACGTAGACTCTGATCGTCTTTTCTAGAGGCAACATGTTCGCATAATGTGAGGAGAACCTTTGAGCTTGAACATCGTGAGCTGAGGGTCGTATACCCGCAGTAAGTCGGGGGACTTACCTTCTGTTCCAGATATCGTCTCGTAGCTCCTTGGTACCGAAACGGTGTCCAGTATCAAATTGACGATATGCTTCGAGATGTCCTTGAAAGAGGCGGCTTGCGACACCAGTAGCCAGTTTACGTATGTGTGCGTTCTCTGACAGAACGCAAAGCAGGAAAGATTTAAAGAAGCTGCTGTTTGAGTTATCTGCAGATAGATCATCCAGCAGACGTGCTGGAGACGCATCTAAGAACTGAAGAATGCTGCAAACGAGTTCTGTTCTTTCGCTTCCCTGCCGGTTTATCGTACTAGTCTTGGCGTTCTCAGTCTGTGACTGTCAGCTACGGCAAGCTTCGCGGATCGCGATTCATAACTCTTACCTCTAGTTGAGTTCGCATGAAAGGTATTGCTGCATCGAAAAGTTCGTGATATCTCAGGGCATAAGGTTGTTGGGCAAAGTATGAGCATCCCTGAACAGCGGCCAGTTTGAAACTGGTCGGCGCATTCGACGTAATACAGCTCTCGACAAAGCCGCTAACGCTTGTGTCGAGATTGAGATGGGTTAAGCTCACAAAGGCTGCAGTCATCATGTCTTGATCGAACACTCCATGTTCTGGAGAGGTCACACGGCGGAAAAGAGCATCACGGACTTCGTCTTGCACATCCAGTGCGTAACTGACCAATGCTGAGTCACTTTCGACATCAAAATGTCTGGCAGCACGTAGCAAAGAGACAAGACAATAAGCTGCTTGCTCATTGCGATTTCGCGAGGCTTTTCTTAATCCATCCAGGAAAGAAACTTTCTTCACCATACTGCTGCTCTTTGCTTCACGCATGTTACTTGCCACTTCGAAGACATCCGGTAGGAGGAATAGCAACGTCGTTTGGAGAGGATAGAAAAGGCCTCTTCGGCGCCCGTTGTCAGTTGCGGCTTGCGCCATGTCGAACAATGTATCGGCCCCTCCGTCGAGTCGCTTATGAACTTGGTGAAGTTGCACGAACTCCCGGGGAAACCTGTCCAGCCACCTCATGATCAATAATGGAGAGACTACAGCAATAGTGCTCTGATACGGCTTTCGGAAGTGAAGGAAGCTTGAACAGATCTCTTGTATAATCTGACCAAGCTTTGGGCCGTCAACCCAAAAGAAAGAGAGTAAGCGTAAAACGACGAGAGCTGCTCTCTCAGCGTCCTGGAATGATCCTGGAGCAGATACGCCAGGCTGAGTGACAATACTAGTTCGTATGGAGTATATGACATTTCTAAGATAGTCAAAAGCAGCAGTCCAGCTGGATGTTGTGACATATTCAGTTACTGTCTTGATGTGGGTATCCATTTCCACCAATGTCTCTGCAAATTTCTCGTCGCTCGGGGGAGAACTATCTGCGTCTGAGGACACAGACGAACTCTCGGGTCGGGTGACAGAGACATTGCGCGTCGATACCTGATCAAGAAGGGTCTGGGCAGGAAGGATACAGTTTTCGGGGATCGGTTCAAGGAGATGCTTGAAGGCGTCGAAGAGACGGCTCACAAGAACCTCATCGAGTGGAGGGGGTGAAGGGCTCGGTCTAGTATCTGCGTCTTGCGAAAGGGACGCCCAATGCGAAGAACAGCAGTCGGCGATAACGGCGACAACGTAGAGCTCGGAGGCTAGAATGTGGCTAGGATGGTCGGCGACGGTCGAGTAGGGGCGCGCAAGATCCTCCAGTAGAACTAGAAGCGACGCAATGACTGTCGTAATTGAAGAATTCCCAAGCTCAACCAGAGTAGCTCTAGTGACCTGAAGAACATCATCTTGCTGCAAACTCTGGCCGCTGGTGCCAGCTCGATGGGGAAGCTATAGATAGGTAGTACCCAACGTCAGTCGCCAAAGAAACTGATGGGGAATGAAACTATCACAAAACTTACTCTAGTGGCGAGCCTGTCGACGAGACAGCCGACGAGGCTTGCGTCTCCATTCATGATCGGGACAGCATCGATCGTGGGTGAGTTTGGGAAGGATCAAGTAGGTTGGAAGCAGTTGTCCACTGCCTGGGTAGGTATGGATGCAGGTATGCTCCTTCTAGGGGTGCATCCAATACTGGTGCTAGGCTGTCCATCCAAACCCCGCGAACCGCAGGTCCCCACAACCTACTACCTAGGTACCTAGTAGGTGCCTAAGTACTAGATAGGTGCTAAGGTATCTAGTATCCAAGTGCCCGTCCAAATTTTAACACACGGATTGGATTGGTTCCATTCTACTATTTCTAAAGCAGCTGGGCCGTTTTCAGACATCCATGTGCAGCAAGTACATGGAATGTTTTACGGCAGACTACATACATAAAATACATTTTGGCTATCATCATCACGCTTCAGCACTAACAAAACCGGATGCTCTCGTATGTATTACTCAGATTCTTGTAAGCTGCTTCTACCCTTTTCCTAACATCCATGCGAAGATGATTGCTGCAGCCGTTGGTGCACGACCACCTGGGTTCACACGAAAAGAACGTAGTGGTCATGTATCCAAGCAGCAAATAGAACAGCGCATCCATTGCAGAGAAAGTTTCAGAATCTGTAATAACGGCTTAATGGATAGGCTTCGGAAACACAATATGGTCTTCACAACTTCTTTGTTCCTAACTGGCACCGTGTCCCAAATACCTTTCCGCCAATTTGCTAACGGTGATACAAGGTCTAGTCTTGAGGGCCAAAGTATGGCAGTCAAGCTACAACAGCCGAATGCCATGTACTAGACACTCGAGCGCCAAAGTTCAGCCGAACTACCTATAAGAGCGCCCGTCTCGGTACTGGCCACGCGAACTATAGCCTCCTGAGCCCCTGCCTCTCCCATAGGAGGGGTCGCCGGAGCCATGGTAGCCAAGCGCAGCGTTAGAGGGGTGTGGAGGACCTCTATATTGGTTGTAACCCGATGAGCCACTATGGCGATTGTCATATGGCTGGTTGTAATAGCCGGCTGGTGGTGGCGGTGGTGGCACTCCAATCCCAAAGCCAGGTGCTCCTGGTGGTGGAGGGGCTTGAGATGCTGATGGGGGGGGATAATGGCTGTTGGGTCTGCCGTATCCCCCCTGATGGCGGTTATGTTGATGGCCACGCGACATGCCTGGTCCGTTGTGACTACCACGACCGTAACCGCCATTCCTACCTCCACGATTCGCTCTGCTCCGCATATCCTGAATATCAGTATGTGTGAGAGCAGGTTTCGGAAGTTGCAATCCCCGTAGGAGCATCGACTTGTGAGTTTGCGAGACTTGGGGGAAATCGTAATAGACACTCATTAGGTTAGCTAGACGTCAACGACGAACGATGGAACCAACAACATACCTGACTGATCGATCATAGTCTAAATCGGGCATACTGTTCCGCTCCAGAGGATACTTCAGTTCGCTATGGGGAACATAACCCTCTTTCTTCTCTACTTTACCCGACAACCCATCACTCTTCTTCGGGTTCAGCTTGAACTTGGAATCTCCCTGTTTCTTGGAGTAGAACTTGGTCAAAACCTCATCATACAGGCTCTCGTGGTTTTCCGAAAAGATGAGGACATCTCTGCCCATCTCATTACGTGCAGAATCTGCTGCACTGAGTTCCGGGTACTTAGCTTGAACTGCTGCCAGGAGTCGCGGCATCTCAATGAATGGAAGCAACGCAACTCCTTGCCATGCCATCTTCTTCCCGTTGAGGTCGATCTCGAAGTCCTCGGGATAAAAGTCTATGATATCGCTCTCAGGGTTGAGCATGAGATCATGAAAGACTTCAGGCAGTGCATGTCTCGATGCAGCTGGTAAGACACTCATCAGCTGCTCGAAAGGTTTAGAAACACGTCCTTTCTCGAAGGAGATGTTCATCTTGGCAATGTCTTTGAAATCGGCTGCGAAGGGTGCATAGTGATATGGGTAGTACCATTCCCAAGACGGGCACCCCTGAAAGTAGTACAGCAAGACCCAGGCAAGTCCCTCGACATAAGCTCGAGCAACTCCATGACGAAACTCGATGTCTGTAGGGTCTTTATGGAACTTCTTTTCGTAATAACGATCGGCGTAACCATCTTCCCAAAGGCGCACATCATCAACAGGACCTTCTTCAGCCGAGATCGCCGGTGTAGGCGCGCTGGCAGCATCAGGGGCTGGGGCATTCTCTTCTTCAATAGTCGACGCTTTCCGTTTGCCAAGAGCTGTATGTGAGCCCTGCTCCGGGTTCTCTGATTTCGTGCTGGAAAGGGACTTCTGCGACTGCAGTTGTGCTTTGAGCACACTTGCAGCGCTCTTATTAGCAACGTTTGCATCAGGCACAGTACTACGATTCACGATCATATCGTGAGTTAGTGTCTGCTCGTGCCGGCCAGGGTATGATCCTATCGCTTGTAAAGGTAGCCCGTTCGCAGGATTTTCGAAGCCGTTAATCTTTTTCGGGTGGTTTGGTCCACCCTGACGTCCTCCTCGACCGTGACCTTCATTCTGAAGCTTTCTTCGCTTGAAGTTAGCCTCGCGGCGATCCTCCTGCTCCTTCCGTCGTTTGAAGATACCGTCCTCTTGTTGCGCCAGTCCATCCAGGATGACTTGAGCCCTTTCGAGATCAATATGGCCATCCTTGGTTACATAGCCTCCCATGACTGGCAGATTATCTTTCCAAATCTTAGTCAGGGTGTCGATTCCATGCTCACGAATCTCGAGAGCTGGAAGATGGGGAAGGAAATCGTTTCCTACGAAACAACACATGAAGATCCAGTCATCCACCGCGCGTTCCAAGTCGAATCGAAAAGGTAAATTTGGCACTCCTAGCTCAACTTCTAGGTACTCGCGCAAAACAGCGACGTGTAACCAGATGAAAGGTTTGAGAGCAACACCCTTGTCCTTCTCGTCATGTTCACCATCCTTCTTCTTCTCCTCACCGCGGCAATTCTGAGCCTCATGTCCCTTCTGGCCACAGAGCTTGCAAAGGCGGGCCTTCTGGTCCTGGAAAAACACGTCTTCGCGCAGGACTCTAAAGTGAGGCTCATGAGTTGCGAGTCCAAGCATAATAAGATCCGCATCCAGGCCATAAATGACATGACGAGTGTTCGGATCATGGTCAGGGGATGCTCTTTGAGAACGGACAAAGTTCATGATTTTATGCTCACCCTCGCCAGGAACGGTAGCGTCGGAGATGATGATTTTCAATCTTGCCCAGCCCGGGTCTGTGTTCAGCTTATACTGACACCAGTACCTTAAACTGAGTGCGAGAATATCCATGAAAGGGGTACCCGGAGTGATCGAGTTTGAATCGAAAGCCTTCTTCGTCACGGTTTCCAAGCTTTCGGTCGTCAAGTTCCCGCCATTTTGCTGCTTCAATAATTTTATAAGCTCCTGCTTGTCTTGCTCTTTCTCTTGTGCTTCCTGTGCAGAACGAAATCGTCTCGACCGTTGCTGATTCATTTTCGCCCTAGGCGCAACACCATCTGCGGCACTTTGTCAGCATCGAGTAGTCTCTCCTTGGGAGAAGCCATGGTTAAACAATGGAGCCTGGGACAAAGTAAGGACTTACCAACTGCAATCATAAGGATCTTTCTCGGTCGCACCATGTTGACGACACGGTCGGTATATCTGAACACCTCCATCATCATTTCTTCCTCGTCCTTGGGTGCTGGTCGATCTTCAGGATGAGAGCAGGGATGAACGATGCCATTCATGTCGAGATAGAGATTGTCGAACTCTTCGCCATTCGGGTTGGGACGAGTGGTATCAACAGGAATCGTCGAACCATCTTCCATGGTGATAGGCTGGTCCTCGATCACTGGCGATATAATCTTGGGATACCTGGAGGAAAGCCATCGAAAAGCCGCTGGGATACCCATCTTGTCGATAATGCGAGAGCCGTCTAGTTGAAAATCTTGTCGCGAACTACCGTGCAGGAGGCCGTCAAGCAGAACGGAGACGATACGGTCACAAAGCGTTGAAAGGTATGAATGTAAAAGAAGAGCTTTTGCTACTCTCTTTCCATCGGTAATGAGAGGATGATGTGGACAATTTCGAGGATTCACACGATGATGTTCAATGTAGAAAATTAATAACAATGCGAACTTTGTCTAGTCGCGAAATGATCCTTTGATCCACGCTCCCAAGGCACAAAGGCGCTAATCATGAGCCCCACTTGATTGCAGGCGTGGCTTAGGTACCTACCTAGGTAGTAAGGTACTGATGGAGGTAGCGGGTACTGTGCCAGAATATGCTTTAAACAGATCTTATGCAATACTTGAGTTGTAGTGCTTGCTTGAACCATTCTCCTGACAAGCTGGCCAGAGGTGACTACCCCTACCTTAGTAGTTACTAAGTAACGTTAGCGATTGACTACTAAATTAGGATAGCTTCTTCTGTGATCTTCACCAACAAGAGGAACGGTTTCGACCAACGCCCGAGGTGCTCATGCAACATCCTGAAACTCTCTCAGCCATATGGCATTAAGGCGCTGCAACCATGTTCTCCTCCATTGCCAGCGCTCCGGCGAAACAATCAGTTGGCGAAACTATCGATGTCTTAAGCGGCCGTCTGAGCTCAGCGACTTTATTAGAGGACCGAAGAGCGGCCATATTGGGTCTACGAAGTTTTGCTAAGGACTACCCAGCATCTGTTGCTTCAGGTGCCCTACGAAGTTTGATTGGGAGCTTGGGCAAAGACGGTGAAGATGTTGACACGGTCAAGGTTGTGCTTGAAACTTTATTAATGCTCTTCAGTCCGAATGAGGATAGCCCCGAAGCTTCAGAGGAGATTGCTCTCTGGCTTGCGGACGAGTTTACTCAACGTCAAGAGAACATCACATTGCTCCTCGATTTCCTCGATACCAACGACTTCTACTCTCGTCTTTACTCTCTGCAACTACTTGCTGCTATCCTTGCAGCTCGAACTGAACGGACCGAGGAGTGCATTTTTACTGCGCCTCTAGGAATACCACGACTGGTTTCTGTTCTTGACGACCAACGGGACGCTATACGTAACGAAGTTATCCTCCTCCTCACATATCTTACCCCAACATCGATCGAGATCCAGAAGTTGGTAGCTTTCGAGAATGCCTTCGATCGGCTTTTTGCCATTATCGAGGCAGATGGAGCCTTGGCTGAGGGCGGGCGCACCGTCGAGGATTGCTTAATACTTTTGGCGAATTTGCTCCGGTCAAACAGCTCCAACCAGTCGCTCTTTCGGGAATCAGGCTGCATAAATCGCCTTGCGGATCTACTAGGACGCGTGCTTAACCCTCAATCTGATGGGTCCGAGATTGCTTCATGGGCAACGACGCAACGGAATCGCAATGTCTATGCCTTTCTGGCTGTCATACGTCTTTTTGTCATTCGGGGATCGGCAGGAGCAAATTTGAATCAGTTAGCAATCTGGAAACATGGGCTCGCCCATCAAGTTCTCCACCTGGCCTTCAGTCATGAAGCTCAGACACAAATCAAAGCCGAGGTGCGACATATCGGTTTCCAGGGAGTGACTCCATTAACATGCAATACAGGCTCTAGTTACTTGCGGAGACATCATTCGTCGAAATGCACCTCTTCAGGAGGCATTCGCCCAGATGACGGTCTTGTCTCCTCTGAATAAGGGCGGTGCGGTTGATAGACAGGCAAACGAACAGGACAGAATATTCGTCATTGACGGGTTACTAGACCTCACACTCTGCTCACATGACCTTCAAGAGTTTGATGTGCGGTTTGCGGCGGCTGGATGTCTGGAGGCCTACTTCGCCAATCATTCGGCTGTCAAGCTGCACTTCCTTGGCAGGGCCATTGAAGGCCATCAATCTGGTGCCAATGAACCCTCTAATGTCTTGACAGTTCTCTTGCAACCTTCCCCTGAAGTCAATGATCCATATCGACAGTGGTTTGCTGCCGTGATTGCGTTTCATCTACTACACGAAAATCCAGAAGCAAAAGCAGCGGCTATGAGCCTTACAGAGGGTGATTCTGAGGACGGCGAAGAGGTAGTAACTGGCATACAGACCCTCACAGCGCATGTAACATCAGGCCTTCGCCGGAATGATGATCCACGCATATTAGTGGGATACCTTATGCTGCTACTAGGATGGCTCTTTGAGGATCTCGATGCTGTTGACGACTTTCTCGCAGAAGGGTCCAATGTACAAAGTTTGATCCAGGCTGTCTCGCAACCTCCAGCTATGGGCGGTGGTGAACTTGTTCAAGGACTGTGCGCTATGCTGCTGGGCACTGCTTACGAGTTTTCCACCAAGGATTCGCCCATCCCACGGGCAACCTTGCTTGGTATCTTAACATCTCGAATTGATCGAGATCTATACTTAGACCGTCTATCAAGGCTTCGTAGCCATCCCCTCATACGCGACTTTGAGGTTTTGCCTCAAAAGCTCGATGTGTCTTCTCCTGGGCGATTGCCTGATGTCTTTTTTGACAGAGCATTCGTTGAATTTTTTAAGGACAATTATAGTCGGATAGCGCGTGCTATCGATAGGGAACCGGGTATGGAGATATCTGTAGTCACTAATGGTATTCAGAAGGGTGTTTCCAGGGAGTTGGTAGATGCTCTTCGGAGCCAAGTTGAGGAAAAGCAGGATGCCGTTAACGAGAAGCAAGAAGCGCTGGTTGCGCTTCAGAGGCAGCTCGTTCAAGAACAGGCTGAGCATCGTCGTTCTGAAGAAGCTGCTGCCTTGGAGACGCAGCGACTCAAGACAGTTCATGAGAGTCTACAAAAGAATCACAGCGATGAATTACGGTACGCCGCTTGGCTGTTAATCATGCTAAAGAACTAATGTCCTTGCAGAAAACTCCAAGCTCAATTGGCTTCCAAAGAGAACGATCAGCGGAAGCACATCGCCCAGCTACAGTCACAATATTCAGCCAAGGAGAATGACTACCAGAACCAGATCGCTCAGCTGCGGTCACAACAGTCCGCACAGGACAGTAATCACCAGAAGCAGCTCGAGCAGATTCGGAAGACAACAGAAGCTGAGGCGGAGAAGATCAGGCGACGGACAGATGCTGAGATAGCTGACCTTAAGGCAACTATCAGCCGTTTGGAGGTGGACTTGATGAAGGTGCGTGCTCTCCGCTTCCCATTTAAGACCGGGGCAGTCCCACTGACGCTGTAGCGAATATAGTCTCAAAAAGAGCACAATCTAGTTCAAAAACTACGCGAGAAGGACTTAGATACGCAGAGGAAAAACCACGAAGCGGCATTAAGCCATCTCCGCGAGGACAAGGACAAGGAGATAGCAGACGTCAAAGCACAATCAGATGCGCAAGGACAGATATACAAGAAAGAAACAGAGGAACTTGGCAGACGGAAGGATGCCGACTTAGAGGCGGTCAAGAAACAGAGCGAGGACGACCTAGAGCAACAGAAGTCAATGACCGTCAAGGCAGAGGAGAAATGCCAGCGCCTTGAGAAACAACTGAGCGGCGGAGATGCAGGAATGAAAGAGATGCAGGCCAGGCTTGAAAAGGTAAGGAAGCGACAGCTCATTCAGTTTAACGTCCAAACGACTAACTTATACTACAGATGGGATTGGAATTGTCAACGGCAAACAAAGCTAGGGAAGCAGCTGAGAGACAGCTATCTGAATCCAGAGAAGCAGCTAAAGTCGAAGCCGATAAACAGTTATCAGAGTTGAGGGAAGCTAAGGAAACGACACAGTCAGAGCTCGACGATCTTCTGATGGTGTTCGGCGACCTGGAAGAAAAGGTGACAAAGTACAAGGTAAGCTAACTGCAGCGATGTATTACCTACGTGCAATGTAAGCATCATACTGACCACACCATAGACTCGGTTGGTTGAGCTGGGCGAAACTGTATCAGATGGTGAGGATGACGATGAGGATGAAGACGACGATGATTCCGATGCCGATGGGTCTGAAGAGTCTGATGATGGGAGTGATGAGAAGCCGAAATCCAAAAAATAGCAAGTGACAGTGTCGCACATGAACAAGAGAGCTGCGATATGATAGTCTATGCCATACCCCTTACAGACATATCAAGAGCAAACGCCTCGCCGATTGCATCTGGCTGCTTTCTTGACCCAGAAAAAAAAATTCCCCAACAGGGCATAGTCTCGTCCAATAACAATAACGGTGATCCCACAAAATACTTTCGTCCAGCTACCTACCTGCCTACCACCACGACCCAGGTCAAAACAAAATTATTTATTTCTTGTTGTTGTTCAATCTAATTACTGCAATCAAGATGTCTGTGCAAGATTCTGCTTCGGATGAGGGTGAATGGCTTGATCTGGAATCGGATGAGGAGTCGATTCCTATCACATCCTTCTTCACCACGCAGACTTTCCCAACGGTCGCCGCTATGCTTGAGGACAGCAGCAAGAACCACGGATACAACTTCATCGAGGACGTGCAAAGGCTCCAACTAGACTTTCATGGTGCTGTCAAGTTGGTCAATTTTGTTCGCCATCATGTCAAGAACGACTTGCCACTGCCCAAGAATATCTCTGCCAAGGACCTAGAGGATGAAAAATATCTTCGCCCAGTTCTTGACAATGACGCACTCATCTTCTCTCTCGACGAAGTTCTGGAAGCCATGGCCAATGACCAGACCAATGAGGGTAATCTTGCGGCACGCAACAAAGAGCTCGAGGAAGACCTCGAGAAACTAAAAGATCAATTTGCCAGTTATCGTATCACGGTTCAGGAGACTCTCGACAAGCGTTGGGGTGACGATGATACCGAAGCGACTCCTGTTGAGAAGAAGGACGACTCTGCTTACTATTTTGAGTCATATGCTGCCCACGGTACTTCCATTCAATGTCATGACGCATGATGCTGTACTGACTGCGTTCAGAGATTCACGAGACTATGCTGAAGGATACGGTGCGAACTGACGCATATCGCGACTTCATTTACAACAACAAGCACATTTTCAAGGACAAGGTTGTGCTCGACATAGGATGTGGAACTGGTAAGTCACTCACTGTGTTCCAAGCCGTCAAATACTAATAAAGTTAATCAAGGAATCCTGAGCATGTTTGCCGCAAAAGCAGGTGCCAAGCGAGTCATTGCTGTTGACAAATCAGACATCATTGTTAAGGCTAGGGAGAACATCTTTCACAACGGCTTATCTGAAGTCATCACTACCCTCAAAGGCGCGATTGAGGACGTCAAGCTCCCCGTGGAGCAAGTTGATATTATTGTCAGCGAATGGATGGGCTACTGTCTTCTCTACGAAGCCATGCTCCCCAGTGTATTGTACGCTCGGGACCGCTATCTCAAGCCGGACGGTATCCTGGCGCCGAGCTCTGCCACTATCTGGATTGCTCCTGTTGCAGACTCGGAGTACATTTCAGATCACATCTCCTTCTGGAGAGATGTCTACGGTTTTGACATGAAGACCATGCAGGAGGGGATCTATGAGGAGGCAAGAGTTGAGGCCATGCCCCAGAGCTCTCTTTGTGGCGAGCCCTTCCCCTTCAAAGTGCTCGATCTCCATACTGTCAAGACCCAAGATCTTCAGTTTACCGCCAAGTGGAAGTCTAACCTCACGCGCGAGGTCGAAAGCGTTGATGGTTTCTTAATCTGGTTCGATAACTTCTTCACCACGGCCCGCAGCGACCCAGTACCCCCCGCCGAGACGACGCCAGAGACCTGGGACAAGACGGACCAAGGTGGTGTCGCATTCACAACTGGACCCTCTGGCACTGTCACTCACTGGAAGCAAGGTCTCTTGATTGCTCCTCCTACCGACAACCCATCCAACAAGTGTCCAAGGAGTCTATCTGGGGAGATTGTTTTCACAGCCGCCGACGACAATGCCCGGGCGCTGGTCTTGCGGGCATCTTGGACCGATTCTGAGGGTGGCTCTAGGAAGCATTCGTGGCAGCTAAAATAGGTGCTTTTTCGTCAGTTTAGCCACATATAAGTTGGTCTATAGGGCAATGTACTACCTTGCTTGAGTGGTGTTGCAATACATATCACAATCACAAATGAGGTACATCTAGGCCCTGCAGCAGAAGGTTGACAATACTCAGGAATCCCTCGCCAAGAATGAAGCCCTAGAAACATTAGCGATACACTATCGCCCGTTAGGGCCTTATACGTACTGAGGCAAGGATGATGAGAGGTGTTTGCTTCCGTTTCGCTATATGAACCCAGTACCATGCGAAGAGACCGCCTACAGTCCGAGCTAGCGTAAAGGATGGGACATTATACATGCCTTGTTCAACGTCAGATAGTTTGGTTTGGCATCATGCATGGTAAACTCACCAACAGCAACGGCAATGCCGCCTGGAATCAGAGGTCGCCATTTCTTGCCAATAGCAAGTGTTCTGATGATGGTGGCGAATGCGAAGAAAACGGCAGCTCCGATAGCCCATTCCTTGGCCCGATCTGGCAACCCAGAGCCTGTGACAAGTCTTGCGGTGAAGATCCAGACGTAGGCAGTCGGTACTTGGAAGAGATCACCAGGAATTGTGTAGACCCTGTAAGTCAAACATGTAAGAATCTTTTAAATAGTACAGACAGCTCAAGGCATAAGATCTTACTTTGTATAAATGCGGTAGATAAAAGCGCTCAGAATAGAGCCCACTGTTGCTCCGATGACTTGGCCCCAGAATTGGGCCTTTGGCGCCGCTCCCAGGAGGTGACCAGTCTTGAGGTCTTGCATTAGATCGCCGGCTTGTAAAGCACCGGCCTCAGACTGTGATAAGTCAGTAAATGGCTGTCTGATAAGATTCGGCCAGACGTACCACGGCTCCAGCAATTAGATTGATCAAAACACTAGACTTATGTGATTGTGGAATGATAAGTGCGAAGAACAATTGTGCCAGTTTGCTAATCCCAGATACAGGATTGAGATCGGTTTCGCCCAGCGCCCTGACTCCCATGATACTTAGTACCAGGGCCATAAGAACGGCGATGGTTGTGGCGTAGAGAGGCACGAGATCTCCGAATACCACATGAATTGTAAGTACGCAGAGCGCAATCGATGCAAGAAGACCAACTGAAACCATACGACCACCAATACGCTGGTGTGGGGGGGCATCTTCCGACTCCGCCTCGTCGTCTTCGAGGTAGTCATTATGCCGCTCAATGCGATCTGGCGCATCGACATAAAGAAGTGGTGAATGAACATGGCTGAGGGGTTTCCAAAACCCAAAGACGCCATGTTCTTTCACTCGATATCGTAAAGAGGAGGCAAAGCTAGCGGCTTTCTGACTGGTAAGGATTCCGCGAAAGCCTACGTAAGCAAGACTCACGATGGCATCCGCCAGCATTATTGCCAAAGAGATCCATATGATCCATCCCTTGCTACCATGCTCCCAGTCGTTCACATCACCAGGCGCCCACCCATAGAACTTGGCAATGGGACTAAGAACTCCCCAGCCCATGACAGCACCAAGCAGCATGTGCAGGGTTGTCTCTGTGCCCATGATGATTCCTTGGCCAATGTAGGCAAAGCTAGGGTTGAACGTCCATAGCCACATATGGGCCGCGGTTGGGCCAAAAATAGGCAGATTGCGCAGTATGGGGAAGAAGTAGGTAGCGAGTGTGTAGAGTCCAGAGCCACCAAAACACAACAGCAACAACTTGATGTTGGCTGCCCAATCTGCTTTATCTGACGGGTCATCTTCAGCGTCATGTTGGTGCTCTCGATCTGTAGCAGCTGGCCTAATGGTATCTGACTGCTCATCAGGAGGAACAAGGCTGGCAAAACCGCCCTTGGCGGCCGCGTCAAGTTCATCTTTTGTGGTTTGACGACCTCCACCATGCAGGACCGAGATCAGAACGGCAGTGCTGAATCCACTAGGGAATTTGAGGCGCTCTCGAATGATGACCTGCTTGCGTCTAATAATGCAGTGTCAGTTTGGTCGGGCCAAGAACAGGGACGGTTAGCTATGGGCTTACAAAGGGACAGCAAAGACAACACCAAAGTAGCAAAGCCCTAAAGACCAGACTATGAGTTGCCATGTGCTCAGATCAATCGGCCCCTGCTCGTCGGAAGCCAGGAGATAATTCAAGGCCGGGATCTGTTCACTCAATTAGAGCCCGTCTTTCGTTATTTCATTTCACGACCGGGCACCTACAACGCCAACAAATCCACATCCTAGTGGCATAATGGCCATGCCACAAGCCACACTCTGCAGCAGAACATTTTCGACTGGGGAAAAGGGAAACCTCAGGTGTGGAGCAAGGAGCCTGAAGATGCCAAAGCCCATAAGACTCGCTGGCATGGACATGATAGAGACCCATCCTGTTTGTAAGCCAAAATACATGTTGGAAAAGCAGATGATGGTTCCAACTGCGAGGCCGGCCAGAACGCCTCGAGCAGTGAAGCTGCGTCCTGGAACTACACGCGTCGCCATCCTTAATATTGGGTGTCAGAGATGATGACGATGTTGAGAGACGCGTTTGAATGTAGGTCAGTTGTAGATCGGTTTAGTTGACTACCTGAGGCAGGTAAGCTACCTAGGTAGGTACCTGTGTGTTGCAGTTTCCGGGGCGCAAGAAAAGGCCATGACTAAGGCAATACCTACTAACCTAGGTAGTACTGACTCTAGTCTAAGTTAGTAGGTACTACCACTAAGTACCCAGGTAGGTAGGTAGGCACAATAACACAAATTAATTTATGTCAGGTACCTAACTGACTATGTTCTTAGACCAAGGTAGGCCAATTATTATTATTATTTATTATTCATCGTGTTCAGTACCTAGATTTTAATCTCAATATTAATCAACTACCGACTGTTTACTGCATGCCCATCATCCCAGCAAGTTGAGTTGGTTCCAAAGATACGTCGAGTCAGCCTCCCCGGCTGGCAAGCTGATGGCTTCATCACTGTACCCATCGCTACCTGTCTACGGATACGTCAAAACCCGAAGCTATCCAGAAGGGAACCTGCATCTGGTTCTTCAAACATCGTAGGGGGTGCCTTGACCGTCTTCTTGTTCTCTCGATGTGCCTCAAAGTGGAGGGCGGGCGACGGTAAGTCCGCAACGACTAGCGAGCTTCTCCTCCGAAGCAGTTTAAGAGGGTTGACCTCTCCGCCGAGGCCAACCGCTCCTGGGGACCGCTGAAACTCCCAGTTTCGTACTGTCTTGATGTCAGCGCACGTTCAACTAATCATCTGCTGTTCTAATTCGTACCTATATCCAGTCCGAGAAGGTCGCAGCCCATTCGGTCATACAACTTTGCACTGTGTAACACGAACTCCCACTCGACTTTCGGGGTAATCTTAGAAGCACCTCTCAAAGTCTGTAGCGTTTGATGACGCAAATATGAGTAGAGAACGACCAGTGCAGGATCATCCGTGAGATATAGCCGAGACTTGATGTCAGGAGAGCAAGGGGTTTCCAGCAGTGTATACACGGGCGTCTGTGAGCCAGGTCAATATTTGTGTCTCTTGCGTCATGTGTGTCTGAGCTGTTACGACGTACAATAAGTGCTCGTACAGCTACATCCTTGCGGCCAAGCATCCAGAACGCCCAGGCAGCAAGCCAGCGATTGCCTTCTTGGGCTGCCAGCGGCAGGACTGTTTCTTGAAGGAGTCGGCGCAGTACCGGGCCGTCATCCCCCTCGTATACTCGAGATATAGTAATGGCAAGTTGCATGTCTTTTAATTGGTTAAGGCACACCTGAACAGCGTCGTGGAGGTGGTCGGCAAGAAGGAAGAATGCAGCAGCATACTCTAAACGCAGTCAATCTCGGCATCATCCAGAACTGGCAACAAGTGTCTTACCAAAGCGTCTCCTACTAAGCAGAGCATATGCGTTCTTGAGGGCCGCAGATCTCCATTTAGGGTCTTCAAAGTTGTTTGCGAGCAATCGTTGAGTGGCTGCCTGTTCTTTGTTCCAGTTCGCCATTCTCCACAGGCCTTGAAGAACAGTCTTCTTACGAAGGGCAAGGTAATATAGACTGCAGTCAACTGGGTTTTTGACCTCGTTTTTGGTATATTCATTTCGGGCGACCAGTTCAAACTGAGCTTTCTGTAAGTTGTTAGCTACTGCAGTGAGTGTGTGTCACGTCATTAAACAATTACCAGTGCAGTTGGGTCAGTCAACCACATGAAAAGACCGCTCTCGCGGGCATGCTCCCACAGCATGTTGCCGTGGTTCTGTCGGGAAACAAAGTCTACCAGGATATCCTGGCTGATGGAGTGAAAGGCCCAATTGATTTCCCTCCATGAAAGGTGCATTTCGTTGGTACGTCCTTTGCGAAGGGCATGTTGACGGAACAACAGCATGAATCGAGCGCCGTTCTCGTCCATTGAGCGGCGGTGACGCTCAACGAGGGAAACGCATTCGACAATGTCTGCCAACTGAATCTGTTCATGCCCGGAGAGCTGTGGAATATTGATCTTAACCAGTTTTTCATTGATCAATACAGCAGTCTGCTCAGTGAAAACGTCTTCATCGTCAACGTCGTTCGCGCGATTGCCGTTGAGATAGATACCATTGGACTTTTCACTGGCCAGGGCGTGGCTTTGCTAAGGCATTGTGTTAAAGCGCTGTGCAATCAATGATGGAATAAAGTAATAACTTACCCCGGACATATAAAACTCAGCCATATCCATCCCCAGATAGTCATCTAGAGTCTCGCCTTCGATATAATACTTCAATGTCTTGTACATAGCAACCAGAATGCGTCGTACAAGCGTGGCTTTGCCTGATAAGATGCATTGGATGAGAAATTGGGGGTGAAATACTGGCAAAGGGCCATTAAAACGCTGAACGACTTGAAACAAATCCAGATTGCCATCTTTGCGTAAAGGGAGTCGCAAATCTGTCTTCATCGACTCGGAGACTCCGACATGTCTGTCCTGGACAAACATCTGGTTCCCTGCGCCAATGACCAAATGGCCATCGCCCAGCCAGGTTGAATCGCCAATTGGGTGGGGGGTGAGTTCTCGAATGCTGATCTCACGTATCTGCGCCCATGCTGGGCCTTTGTTCAGGTAGTCGAATCGCATTTGCGAAAGGAGGATTACTCGATAAGGGAAACCGACGGCAAGGATAGATTGACCATCAGGTGTTGATGTCCAGTCCAAGTCTTGTATGACCTGATGCTCTTGAAAGTTGTTTTCATATTCGAGGCGAGCACCCCCGATATCCCAGATTGTAAGTTGCGACCGCGACGAATTCACCAGAGCAGCCTTTTTCAAAGTACTTCCACTTACCAACGCCGGCTGGGATATACCTGTCTCAGTGGTGCATGTAGACAGCCATCCAACACTACGGTTATCAGTGTCAACTCGTGCGGTCCAGAAATCCACGCGACCTGTATGGGTATAAGAAATGGCGACATCGCGAGCAAAGATATCTAGAAAGCTTGAGACAACAGGTTGAGACCCAGCAGGATCAACCGGCAGAACATATGCCAGATCTTTGATGTCTTTTAGTTCAAAGTGGCTTAGCTCCTCAATATTAGCACCTGCTGTCGTTTTTGGGTCATCAAAGTAGCGAGGCAATTGAACTTCCCACACAATGCCATGTCCTTCCGAGGTTATAGTTGCGATATGAGCAACGGTGTAGTTCTTGACATCTGACCGAGGAAGAATGATAAGGCAGAGGGGTTTTCCTACAACCTGGTAACCACGTTGAGCGAGCACAGAAGCTCGGCGAGCCCTACAGTCCCAAAGTAAGATTGTTTCGTGGCGGAGGAATACCACAAATCGACCCTTCCTCAGCACACATATTCGATGGATATGACCCTCTTCCGGTACGACACTTGCTCTTGTGAGAGCAAGCCCTGAGTTGTCCTGCGGCAACAAGAGATGTTTCCATACGATGCTTTCACCATCTCGTGTGCGGGAGACTACCGCTCGTCCGCTGTAGTTTCGCACAATTTTAGTGATAGAAGTCGAATGTCCAGACCAGATAGTTTGCAGGGAGAGGCGCCGATCGTTAGTGGTAGGATCAAATAAATCTGCAACGCTACCACTGAACACGCCTATCCTTCCATCAAATGCGTGCAACATGAAATGGACCTTACCACTATTCTTGTCGCAATACGTCTGAATCTCGGTATGAGGGGTGTCATGAGCTGATAGGAATTTGCCGACAAGCTCAAAATGGGTGTCTGTAACTTGTGCTACCTTGAAAAGAGTTGGTGCATTCGCCGTAATACTCCCAACATTCTCGAGGGCCCAGGCTGACATGATTCCTTTTCCGTCAAAAGCCATACAAATTTCCGGGTTCTTGGTTGCGATCGCTACCAGGTGGTCGAGAGCGACAGGGTCATCGGTGTTCGAGTCGTCAGACATTCGCGCCTGTACAGCTTGCTCAACAGAGGCGGTAAAATCTCGCCCATCAAGAACTAGAGCAAACCGCATTTCCACCCCTTCAGGATTCTCTTGCGAGGGCGCACAAACATCGACCTGGCCCCATAGCTGCCAATGCTTCCCGTCAGGCGTATCGGTCGGCGTCCATACGCGGATGCATTTATCAAGGCATATGGTATACAAAACGTTGTCCGATGCCTGTTCCACGTGAAACGGCCTGCGCCACCTCACCGAGGTTATAATATTTGGGTGTCGAAGATACGTGAGATCGAAGCGGACTTCGTCGGCACCGAAGTTGAGTCTACGCCAGACCTTAATCAGGTGATCATGATGGCCCGTCGAAGCGATGTATCTCGAATCGTATGATAATGTTGCATATTTGGCGATGCTCGACAACTCTTTCTGCCAAAGACACCTAGGTTCGGTTTTGGTGTCGAACAGGGACAAGCAGTGGGTGGCTACTAGAAGCTCCTCGGAGCTGCCCCACGACAATGTGCATGGCGTGTCGTCAGGGTTCGGGAAGGGAATATCGAAGGTGGCTTCAAGCGCCCACTTGTAATTGTAAGCTATTGTCCAAATTATGAGGAGGCAGATTGCAGGGGTGAACCTTCGAAGTGTCCTCATGCGATCCGAAAGGTTTGTACACGCGAACTTGGGTCAAGGTGCAGGTAGCAATCTTGCCCGTAGCCTCATCCACTGCGATAGCTTCTAGAGTTTGTTCCCCCTCGTCGTAGACTGTCTGTAGAATTCTATGGGATCCTTCCAATATCGTAAAGGCGCTGCCTGTGATGTATGTCTATGCAATACCCAGTCGTCAGTAGAGTTTGGGCTCGAGAGTATATGTCAAGTTGGTACCTACATTGATGTGTCGGGAGTCCCAGTAACCCGAGGCTAGCCCTTGGAGCCTTGAGCGCGGGTTTCCTGGCAAAACGGCCTTCATGCTATCAAGGAGCACGGTTTGCGCGCATATCTTGAGGAATGCGATGGCGCTATGATCAAGCGCAGAAGATGGATGCTGGAGGTGAGGTTTAATAGCTTTGGTGCAGAGTAATCCAGCGACTACTAACCCGTGGAGGGAGAGTTGATGCAATTAACGGGTGAAGGAAGGCCGAGCTTATAGAAGTGACGTGACCCTCATTAGGTACCAGGTACTGCTAAGGTAAGGTACCTACCTACCTACCTACCTACTTAGGTAGTAGGCAGTACTATCCAATGTTTTGGATTCATGGAACCCACACCAAGGCGACCCATAGGTGCACGGCTAAGTACGTATGAATCTATTGGATGGATGATACTAATTGACCGACTTCTATCTGTATCGATACCTAATACCACCTAGCAGGCGCTGAATCCCTAAAGGACCAGCCAGTTCAATATCGCGACACGCAGCACTGCAGGGTAAATAAAAAAAGTGATGAGTATTCAAGAATAGGCCATGTTCTATACTACTCGGCTATAAAAGGTTTGTACTGGCAGCATTCATGAATAAAGTGCTTCAGAGTATAAGGCATGTAGCCCCGAATTGCCCTTCACAGCCTCCAGCATCGAATAGCTGGGTACTCTGTACTAATCTAAGCAATTTCTGAGCTCAAGAACATGTATACAAGAAACTATTACTTGTCCAACGCCATCGGCATAGCGCCGTTATGCAATCGCTTAAATCAATACTAACAGAAAGGGGTATCCTTTTTATGAAACAAGTCATCCAACGTAAAACAAACACATCCAGGCCATACACGCCCATTTCTGCTCTTCACAACCGTCCTATCCTCCTCCGTATACATACAGCCATCCTACCCTATAATACAACTATTGATTCACACCTGCGCGGCCGCGCATTTGGTCACTCCGTGATGCTCGTAACGGACGGGTATGTGGTGTAGCTGAGAATGTTCTCGGCGATTGTATGCGCACCGATCTCGTTGCTGGTGTAAACTTCGCAGTCGGCCGCAGGGGGGCAGACTGCATGTCGGAGGGCTTGGCACCGACGGACTTGCTGCCCACTATCGAAGAGTTTGGGTCTGGTGAGGAACTTCGAGGTGCAACGGTACGGCCATTCAAAGGCTTGAATCCGAAAGACTTCTTCGCAGCGAGTGGCTGTTGCGAGAGCTCGTCCCGCCTGAGCCCTTCAGACTCTGGAACCTCGACTTGCCTAGACAAGCCCTGGGCCGCTTGGATCGATTCAAATTTTGGCATTCGCGAACGACGAGGTGTCGTTCCTCTGGCTGCAAAGCCACGATCAGGTTCGTTGTTTTGTCCTTGTGTGCCTCGTTCCAAGTGCGACGGTACTGGCGCCATTGGGGTTGTCGATGGCAGAGACGAGAATTGGGCGGGTCCCCTTGAGGCAGGCCTAAGCGACGGTGATAATGGTAGTTCCCCGTCGTCGTCGTCACCAGAGAATGCCTCGTCGTTCTCGTCAGCCTCCCTAAGCGGCGCCATTGATCCAGGTGGCATTATCGTCGACATGGAGAACGGCTGACCTGTCCATCGAGTTGGTGTCTCGAGCGGTGCACTAGAGTAATCATAACCCCGGTCGCTGCGATTTACCATTGAACGCCTTCCAGAAATCATCCTCCAGCCACCGCGGGGCCACGCGGCGGGTACAGAGTTTGGGTGTGGGCGGGTTCCTCGAGTAGATAGGCGGATTCTATCGTCCCGTTGCTTCCAGTGTTGCAAGACGCGGTTGCGTCGCTCACGCTCGTGCTTCTTTTGAACTTCCAACGCTGTATGAGCTTGACCACTTTGCTGCAGGGAGGCGATTGACCACGATTTTAGGCACTGGCGTTGTTTGGCAACTGCCCACAGTTGCCAGGCTTCTGTATCTTGCTGATCAAGGTTACTGGTGTGCACCTTCCAGACTTCCAGCCAGCCTTGCGCATGTTGCAGTTTAGCTGACTGCATGCGCTGATGGTGCATATCTACTTGTTCCTTCCATGTGTCGATCGTCAGCGCCGCTTGATGCGACACCTTCAGAGCTAGCAGCTCCTGCGCCGTGTCACTTTGGACTCGATGATCCATGACGAAAGCTTTCCACCTGTCAATGGCACTGAAAAAGTTGCGCCTCTTTCTGGCAGATGATACTTGTGTGTATCGCGCCATGAGATATGTCTTGATAGACTGCTTGTCTTGGTTTTTGCGATCCCTTATCGTTCGATCGAAGGTTCGCAAAACTGTAGTTGCTCCAAGATACAGACGAGCTCGACTTTCTAGGCGTACCATCTGGGAAGAAGCATACTGTAGTCGCCAGAAACCACTCAGGACCTTGGTCTTGGCCTGACCCTCGTAATATTCTTCCGCTCTCCGTCCCATGTCACCGTCCTGATCTGCACACTGAAGCCATCGATCGAACGCCCGTCCAACCTGAAGATACTCGCGTCTCCATTGGAATGCTTGAGCCCTTGCTCTCAAGTTCCACTGGTTAAAAGCTGAGTTGACTTTCTCTGCCATGAGCTGCTGACGATGATCAATTGCTTTTTGGCGAGTCTCGGTTTGATCGCACCATTCTCGCAAGTAAGCAAAAGAATGTTGAATCTCCCCAATACGCCGAGAAGTGGCCAGCAGTCGATTTTCCTTCTGCCTATGGTTCTGCCATTGGTGGACAGCATCCATTCGAAGCCGCACACCTGACTGGGTCCGTATGGCGTGTTGAAGAGACTCATCATGGGAAGCCTGCGAAACCCATTTCGAGACGACCCCAGATCTACTACGCAAAGCCTTCATGCGGCGGCCTACATGTGCAAGGCGATGGCAAGACCAGCAGTCAAGAGCGCGCTGGACCTTCATTACCTGATAGACCCGAGCAGCTGTCCGTGCAATCTCCTGCAGGTTCCTCTCCTGCGTGGCGGTTCGTTGCCACTTTTTTATTACGACGGCGGCTCTCATGTTATCAGTAACGGGTTCTCGAAGCGCGGGAGCTTGACTCCAGGATCGAAAGTAGCGGAAGCGTATCATATGTCGTCTCGCGACAGCATCTCGTTCGAGTCGCCGCGCAGTACGATCGGCCCAGTGGTTGAAGACCTTGCTTGCGAGATAAATTTCACGAGCTCTACTGGCCCGCTTGAGAAGTCGGTTATGTTCCTTCTCTGAATCGACTTGCAGCCCAGGTGTCGAAGGGCTGTCTTCAGCCACCATTTGTTGTGGTGGTATATCCCTTCGGCCTTCTTGGGGTGCAGAATGATGGACAATTGTGTCTTCATTCTGATTCGCTGTGTCGGACCGAGCTGAAACGGTGGGAGAATGCAACTCTGGTGGATTGTGCGATGAATTGGGTGGCGCTTCCTTTGTCTCTTCCAGTCCACTGAGAGGTCCTTCTCTGGAACTTGGAGGGACTTCATCGTTATGGTGCGAGGGGTCTTCATCATGTGGAGCCTGTTGCGCATTGCCCTGTATCAAAGATGTCGTTGACCGAATTGCATTGTTCAGTACTGCGAAAGGCCGATGCATGAATGACTGTGTCGGAATTGGCAAGGCATACGCGCCTGCCAATTCCTTTAAGGGATTCTGACTATGCGACTCGCCACTCATCTGTATCGATGTTACAGTTGGGCGTGCAGTTACAGCAGATCCTTCACCATGAGATTGGGCTTCAAAGTTCCTGACATCGGCGGATGCTTCCTCGGGAATACTGGGAAAAGAAGGGATTCGCTGTGCAGGTTGGGCTCGACGGTTCGCAACCAAAGAACGCCAGCGGTTCATAGCCGATGATACAACGGCTTTCCGCATCTCCTCGTAATCACCATCTTCATCGTCTGTTTCGGACAGCCCCTGTTCATCATGCTGGTAATTGTGCAGTCTTGGCGGTGATGGTGATGGTGATTGCGATGACGATTGAGGCGAGGATGGTAACTGCGACGTTACTACTTCAGCAGTAAGATGGCCATTCAGCAGTTCGTCCTTCTGATGCGCTTTCTGATGCAAAGCTTCATTACTTTGACAACTTGCCAAGGATGCGGCCGGCGATACAGAAGCTGACGTCCGAACCGAGACCGTAGTATTATCACCAAACTCCAACACAATGCCCATACGGTTCAGTATGGACTGGAACTTGTCAAGTAGGCTGTTTTCGCCCTGCTCACCACCTACGCGGAAAACAAACGTTGATAAATGATGATCGGAGTCAGGATCGATTCCATAAGTGGGGAGTACAGCATCGTATGCCTTGAACAGCGCAGCGGCGGGAAGAGGCTTTGGTTCGGGGACCGAGTCGAGTAACTCCTGAGCAGCGACAACTACCGCGTGCAGTGTGGCGATATCTGATGGAGTTAGTGTCAGGCAGGCTGGGGCTGTGCTTGCGAGTAATACGGACCTTCGTTAGAATAGTATGGTTCCTGGCTTGAGGGCGTCCGACTTGCATTGCTTGATCGGCCATCGTCTGACGGCGAAGCCGGTCTCTGCACAGCCGGCGACATGGATGCTGCTGGTGAAGTCGCATTTGGGACCTGTTGCGAGAGATATGAGGACATGAGCAGATGATTGTTGGCGAGCTGCCCACGTCCGTCATTGGCCCATAGTCAGGAAGGCGCAATGTCTTGCTTCGACGGTTGATGGCAACAAGCTATCGCGAACTATTAAAGTAGTGATAACCAGACAGGATAAGCGCGGTAGAAAGACAACAAATTTGAGAAACGGGGAGGTAAATAATTGGATTAGAGCGATGCTTGCGACACAGTCAAAGTAAACAAACTCAAGCTTGATTCGAAGGAGGGGGGGCGGTGTCCAAACAAAGCGCAAAGCGACATTCATTTGAAAAAAAACACGCGAGTTCGCGGTCGCGATAGTCTAGGTTGGTAAGGGACCTAGGTTAGTAGGTGTAGGGATACATGGGTTCTGTGAGCTTCGACGTGTAAAGTGGGTGGCTGGTGGCTGGTGCTACACAGGCACAGCCCCTCGAGCTAGCGATTTCGACAATGGCTGGGTGAGCATGGATCCGTCACCACTTTTCAAAAGTCGTGATAGCAACATTACACATTTCAATCCCTTAGCAAGTCATCATGAACCAGCAAAGAACTCGCCCCATCCAAAAGTTTGCTAAGGCAGTCTCCCAGTGCTCTGTAGAGGTACACGACCTTAACCTTGTTCTCACCAACTTTGTCACTGACTTGTCGACAGGCCACAGCCTATGGTAAATGCATTGTCGCTGATTACAACGCTGTGCACAAAGACAAGTGTGCTAAACAGTTTATGAGGCTTAAAGACTGTTACTTGGTAGAATTCCTTGCTCATTCGCATCAAAATATGTTCCTGACCTTTTTCAGGCAGCTTCCAAAAAGCCATAGCTTGCTTTTATAAGTCGCGGTACAATATTAGATCATGTTATGAACGAGTTTTTCTTTTCTTTTGCCTGTCTGTGTATTTCTAGGTCTGAAAGTTTACAACTTGAGCAATCTCAGCATGAATGTAGCCTTTGAGACTTCTTGCTCCTCCTCCGCAATGAGGCTGTCAGGTTGAGCCTCAGCACTAGCTTCCTCTAGAGGTCGGCGCAAAGCCCTCTCAAAAGCAGGAGTCTGCGACTTGAAGGCACCCGATAAGCCCACATCATCAGGGTCGGCAAGAACTCTGTACTCCATCTTAATATCATCCGTGGGCACGAGTCCCGCTTTCTTTCGAAGTCGCTGTACACGGTTGATAATCTCACGACCAAGACCCTCTGCTGCCAGTTCCGGATGAATCTCTGTGTCGAGGATGGTGAGTACCTCACTATCGGTGTTGGTCTCAAAGTTCTTTGAAGAATCGTCCTCTTTAACGCCCCGGCGTACCACGAGGTCACCCTCCTCCAGGCGAATACCATCGACATCAATGTGTTTATCTTGGAGGTATCCCTTTACCTGCTCACTGGTAAGAAGAGGCAAGCCCTTCTTGACACGGGCCATATCCTTCTTGAGCTTCTTTCCAAGTACTGGCCAGTCTGCAGTGACGCTGTACTGCACGTTGTACTTGGATTCGTCGCTGGAAAGGATAAGATCTCGCACATTCAGTTCTTCGCTGATGTACTTCTGTAATGATCTGACATCTTCCAAGTACTGCGGGTCGGAGTGAAGGACCACGAGGGTTTTCAGAGGCTGCTTGAGACCAATATTGCGACGTTCACGCGATACACGAGCAAGTTCAATGACGCGCTGCATCCGACCAACACGTCGCTCCACCTCCTCGTCGAATAGTTCCTGGCGCACATCCGGGAATGGCAGGAAGTGAACACTACGAGAATCTTCACCCTGGAGTTCCTTAGGGATGTGAGGCAGGAGTTTGAGGTAAATGTTGTCTGTGAGGAAAGGTGTGAAAGGCGCTAGGCCACGACACAAGGTGAAGAGTACCTCAAAAAGAGCGTTCAAGGCGTGCAAGGTGTCGTCGAGACCATTCTCACCCTTAAGTCGCTTACGGTTGAATCGAATGTACCAGTTCGTGGTGTTATCGATAAGACCTAAGAGTCGTGGAACAACCTAGACAAGAGTCAGTATGGATCTTCGCATTGTATTGCTTAAGTTTCATATTAGTATTTACCGTGTATAGTCTGTAAGCTGCTTACAGTTAGCTAGGTTCGACGCAGTGACAACAACACGAGAAAAGACAGAACATGAGTTAATCAAGAAAATAGAAAGCGGATGACTTACCCTCCATTTCTTGGTTGACAAATGCCAAAAGAGATTGGCAAGATGCCAGAATCCATCTGTCCATGACGTTGCTATTTGTCGCCTCTAGCTTTGGGTCCCATTTGAAATCAACATTCTCAACCTTCTTGAGTAAAGCAACCTGACCTTCAAAGAACTTATAACTGTTCCAGAGAGGAAGGAGGACCTTCTGGACAACCTCTTTGACGCCAGCCTCCTTGAACCGCAGTGGTTCGGCTCGAACAACAGGCGAGTTGATGAGATAGAGACGAAGAGCATCAGATCCGTACTTAGACATAATGATAGAGGGATCGGGGTAGTTCTTGAGTCGCTTCGACATCTTCTTGCCATCCTCCGCAAGGACGATTCCATTCACCACGCAGTTTTTGAATGGCGATTTGCCGAAAAGGTGAGTACCCAGCACTGTGAGAGTATAGAACCAGCCACGGGTTTGGTCAAGACCCTCAGCAATGAAGTTTCCTGGGAAAGACTTTTCGAACTTTTCGACGTTCTCAAAGGGGTAGTGTTGACTAGCGTAGGGCATACTGCCAGACTCAAACCAACAGTCGAATACCTCTTCGATACGCTTGAGCTGACCCTTGCCCATTTTACTCGGGATCGTGATGTGATCGACCTTGTCACGATGAAGGTCGGAGAGATCACCCTCATATCCGCTCAGCTCGCGCAGCTCCTGGACGCTTCCGACACAAACTCTTTCTTCCAGATCCTCACTGACCCACAGAGGGATAGGTGTGCCCCAGTACCGGTTTCTACTGACATTCCAATCGCGAGCGTTAGCGATCCAGCTGGCGAACCGCTTCTCCTTGACGAATGATGGGACCCAACGAGTCTCTTCAATGTTCTTGAGCATATCAGGAATGATGTCAGGAATTCGAATAAACCAGGAAGGGACAGCCCTGTAGATAAGGGGGGTATCTGAGCGAGGGCACATGGGGTAGGAATGCTTAAGTTGAGACTCGTTAGCAATGCGACCGGCGTTCTTCAAGTGTTTGATGATGTGCTTATCAGCTTCTTTGACATGCATGCCCTTAAAGTCAGAGACACGATCGGTAAAGTGACCAGTATCATTGACAGGGTCGGGAGGTGATCTGTTCTCGGTAACGATACCGGCAGCAACGGCGACGTTGTAATCGTCCTCACCAAAGGCCGGAGCCTGGTGAACAATACCCACACCACTATCGTCAGTAACGTAGGTAGCGTTCAGAACCTTGAAGGCGACATCCTTGAACTCCTCGTAGAAGTAGTTAAAAGGAGGCGTGTACTTCCATCCCAGCATGTCTTTGCCAAGGATCTTCTCCACGATCTTGAACTTAGCCTTCTTGGGGTCCTTGTATAAGGTCCCAAGAAGCTTTTCAAGAAGGACGTATGTATTTCCAGTCTTCTCATCCAGGATCTTGACATATTCGAAATCAGGGTGTGCTGCAAGTCCCAGGTGTGATGGCAGCGTCCAGGGTGTAGTTGTCCAAGCAAGCAGGTTGACTTCTGGGTCGTCGACGAGAGGGAACGTGACGACAACCGCAGGATCAGTAACATCTTGATAGTTCTGGTTGGCCTCGAAGTTACTCAGAGCAGTAGTGAGAACTGTAGAGTACGGCATAACTCGGTGACCTTGATAAACTTGGTCCTTGTCAAACAATTGCTTGAAAACCCACCACTCGGACTCCATGAAGTTAGGGTGCATGGTCTAGAGTGATACATATCAGTAAGCCGACATAATGCAGATCGATATGCTTATTCACCTTGTAATCATTGTCAAAGTCAATCCAACGGCCCAATCTCTCGATGGTGTGTCGCCATTCCTTAGCGTAGCGCATAACAATAGAGCGACACTCTTCGTTGTACTTGGCAATGCCGAGCTCCATCACGGCAGCTTTACCAGAGATTCCAAGTTTCTTGTCAATCTCGTGTTCGATGGGAAGGCCATGAGTATCCCAACCAAAGCGGCGTTCGACGTGAAATCCCTTCATGGACCAGTATCGAGGGATGACATCCTTGATAGTGGAGGCAAGAAGATGCCCATAGTGAGGCAGTCCGGTCGCGAAAGGAGGTCCGTCGTAGAAAGTGTAGTGAGGCCGGCCTTCAGACAGTTCTACCTATAGTAATGACTCGGGTCAGAGGAATGATTCGAGGGCTGCAAAGGGTGGTTAGGAAACGAACCTGCCGAAGGAAGGCATCGATCTCGCGCCACCTCTGGAGGACAGCCTCTTCTTCTTTGGGAAAATCGATGGACATGGTGACTGACAGTTTGGCTACAAAGCAGAGAGAAATCGATTAGTCAGTTGTTCGTTTAGTCCATGCCATTCTTCGAACGCGGCAAGGTTGTGGGAGTAATAGATTCTTTTTTGTTTTTTTTTTGTTTTTTTTTTAGATTAGTAGCTACTCACCGTATGAGACGTCTCGCCAGGAAATCGGTCAGCACACGGAAGACCTTGAGAGTATAGGTAGTCCACCAGCGACAAGGGAAGTCGTTGATGGAGGGGCAGGTTTGAGAAAAAGGCAGCTCGCGATGGTGGGTGAGTCAAGAGGAGGGACAGAAAGTGGGGGAATATGTGCCCCGCAGACTCTCTCAGCACACGGAATGGAGGGGTCGTCCGACTTTCGGGCCCTGAAGGCTGTCAAGATTAGGTCTGGGTCCCATCGCGATGGAAGTTAGTCAGTACCTACTAACTAACCTATCCATCGGGCTCCGAAACCATGGAAGACGAAATAACTTGGTTAGCCACCGCGAACCCAGGCTAGCGCTTAGACTCTTTTATTTTGGCATCCATACTACGAAGGTAAGTACCTAAGGTATGATCCAATGCCTCCACTCCACTGCCAGGCAACGAGTTGAAACCCTACTAGGCACCTATAAACATCCATTACACTCTGCGATTTGCGACTATCGGTCGCGAATTCCAGCACTAAGATCCATAGAATGACTAGGGTCCAGTCAGATGTGGCGCGTGCGTGCCCTTGACTGCATTCATTCAACTGGATGGAACCTCTATACCTAAATTACCTAGGTAGGTAGTATTGGATGATACCGATGGGCATTCGGTATTCAATATCGACTGTAAAATAATCTGGACCAGACTTTACTAACGGTTGACATCTCATCCTACGTTTCGTTTCTCTGTCACTCTCAACTCTGAAGTTGTGAGTATCTGGAACCCCTTCATCTAGCACTTTATGTCTACCAGGTACCTAGTACCTACTAAGGTAGCGACACAGCCTGGTTCCTGAGCTTGAGACCCATAACACGCCTCCATACCTAGGTAGGTACTTATCGATAACAAGCCTGACGTCGGAACACTTAGTAGGTACCTTAGTACCTATCTTTCACATACCGGCAATTAATCATATACAGACAAACAAATAAACAAACATCCCATCAACACTTGGCGAGTACTTGCCTTGCAACAGAGAATTCCACGTCCTTGATAACTCTGCTGCATCGCCTTGAGCTATGTCGTTCTTGTTTGGCAGGGCTCGGACACGCACTGTCGCTGATCTACCCAAACAAGCCCGCGAACATGTCTTGAAGCTTGATGGGCCACAGGGCCCCTCCAAGGTAATGGCCGCATCATATCAGCTCAGGAAAAAAAGACTGACTCTGAAAGGCCGAAGAGCTTGCTCGAGTTCTGAGCCAAATGAAGACCATCCTTCAAGGCACTCCTGGTATGCCCCTCACCCGTCGTGCGAACCCCTGATCAATGGCTGAGACATGCTTCAAGAGGCCGATACATCACCAGAACAGATCTTGCAGCTCGTGACTGGGCTTATCGACGAGGATCTCCTTCACCTTCTCGCTGTCAATCTATTCCGCCTGCCATTCGAGTCACGTAAAGACACACAGGTAATCTTCTCCTACGTCTTCCGCTTCCGCCCCGCCACCGCCGCCCCAAAGAGTGACCCCCTTGCTCTCTCGTACGTTGTGTGCAATCGACCTCAAGTCCTGGTCGAGCTATGTCGAGGCTATGATCACAAGGAGAGTGCTACGCCAGCGGGTTCTGTTCTGCGAGAATTGCTTAAGAATGAGGCAGCGGCTGCTATTATTCTGTACGATGACGGAGACGAGCCCGGTTCAAGTTCTAAGGGACTCAACGCCATTGACCGTGACCGGCCTCAGAGTGGTAGAGGCGTGTTCTGGAGATTCTTCGAGTGGGTAGATAAGAGCTCCTTTGAGGTGGCAGCTGATGCTTTCACTACATTCCGGGTGAGTTTGATTCACAACTTCCTTCTTCGCACATAGTCACTGACTTCCTCGTAGGAACTCCTAACACGTCACAAGGATCTCGTGCCGAGGTACTTGTCCGCGAACTTTGATCTTTTCTTCGCCAAATACAACAATATCTTGGTCCAATCCAACAGCTACGTGACGAAGCGTCAATCCATAAAGCTCCTGGGTGAGATCCTGCTGGATCGCTCCAACTATAGCGTAATGACTGCTTACGTTGACCGTGGCGAGCACCTCAAAATATGCATGAACCTCTTGCGCGATGATAGGAAAATGGTTCAGTACGAGGGGTTTCATGTATTCAAGGTCTTCGTTGCCAACCCACACAAGTCTATCGCTGTCCAGAAAATTCTTCTCATGAATCGCGATAAGCTTCTCACATTCCTTTCTCATTTTCTTGAGGATCGGACAGATGACGAACAATTCATTGACGAGAGAGAGTTCTTGATCAAGCAAATTCGCAACATGCCGCCCGTTCCTGTCCCTCCTCAGCGGTAACCGTTGGCATGCTGTTGTACTTATTTGCTATGATACCTTCTCACCGTACCATTTCACTTACTTATGCGGCGTTTCACCCTGCTTTACACTTATAGGGCGGTAGCGAGGCCAAAGAGCGCAGTTCTTTGTTTGTTCTATCACAATGACATCTTATAATCTACCCTGTCTCATCTGTCACTGCTGCAGTATCTGCACGCCCCTGGCCGAAACGTTGCATTGACTGCATCAGGGCACAGGTGTGCTTCCGCCGACCTTGGCTCATGATATTATTATACAAAAGACGCTCCCAACGCCCCTGTTCCCAATGTGTAGTAAAATGCAGTAACTCCCAGTGCTCGATCGGTATTCGCCGCCCCCAGCATGCCAACATCACTCAGTGTGTTTAGCGCTGCTTGGAGAGCAAGACGTTAACGCTTTCGCGAGCATTCTCGGTGGCCCATACACTGTCTTTTCCGCCACGGCGCCATTCGTCGCCCGACGCGTGCTCTCCTCCTCCCCTTGGTGCCTCTCCCATGATCACTTCAAGATCCCGCTTTTGCGAGCTCAGCCAGTGCTTAATGAAGTTGGCCGGGTCCTTACTAAGGGACTCAAAGAATGAATGTTTTGCCTTTGAAACAGCAATGGCTTGAACAACGCGAGCCAGTTGGTCGTCTAGGCCTGTCACCTCTTTGAGCATTGCAATATATTGCGGATTGTTAAGCAGGGGCAGTAACGAATCACGTAGGGGATCATCCACGGGGACCTGGATATCATAGATGGTCGGTTGTGGATCTTTATGGAATTCGTGGTCAACTCGGATGGTGTACTGTAGACGGACGGGTTCCAAAGGTCGAAGGTTTTGTTGAACATAATCGTTGAGCAGAGGGATGTGTCCGATATCGCCTTGTCTTGTAACCTACGTTCAGCGTTAGAATTGCATCAATACCGAAATTAGAAAAGAGACTGACCTTCTTCAAAGGTTCGTTGCAACGAAAGTTACGTTTTTCCTCGTCTTCTTGCAGTCCAAGCAACTTGATGTACTCCCAAAGACCCATGACGGCCTCTTGATGGGTAGCATCCTTCATATCCACAATATCGGCAAGCTCAGGGCTCAGCTGGTATCTCTCTGGTGATTCTTGACGAAAAAGATTGATGGTAATGTTCTGATTCTCGTCTCCGTTTCTTTTGAAGGTGAGCTCATCAAAGTCGACTGAACTAGGGAGGCTGCCAGAGCTTTGATTGCGGGTGGAAGTATCAGGCTTTTTCCACTCCACTGTTTGTTCGTTGCCGGTTCGAAAACGGGATCGGTCAAAGTCAACTGTTAACGACTTAAAAAAATGGGAGAACCGAGGCTTCTCTGTTGGCTTTTGTTTCGGGGCTGACTCGCCCGAGGCATTTTCTTCCTCGATGGCTCCGTCCTGGGACGCGACCTGCTTGGTTGTCTCATCTTCGTTGTCAAGCAGACGACCTTCGATCTTGACTCGATAGGAAGCCTCCATGCTAGGGGCAAAGTCAAATGAGTCAGAATTCAGTCCATTGCTTTGCCAAATCTGATCTTCGACCGTGTTGCTGATCCAAATTCGCAGGGTCTTGTATCTCTAGATCGTGATTTAGTTAATGTCTCTCAAGCTCGGACAAGCGAAACCTACCTTGGAGCCGCGGCTAGTGTAATCGACAATGTCTAGACGCTTCCGCGTGATGGTTGCGTCGAGCCGGCGTTCAACATCCCGCAGATCCTTGTATCGCTGGACACCATCTGCATTGACAATGCCATCCTCTACTCCTTCAGGGATGTTTTTGTCGGTGGGCTTTCGACTACGTCGCTTTGCAAGCTCACTCGCATGGGCCTGAGCCTGTTGTTGTTGAGCCATCTGTGCCTGGGTAAGGGGAACAGAGGGGTGAGGACCGGAGGACATCATAGGTCCTAAGCAAAGGGCAATGTTAGCAGGTAGATAAGTTGTGGTGGAGTGAGACGGATCGAATAGACACAGCGAGTTTTGAAACTTACCAATTCCACCTCGACGTTGGTTTGTCGCATGCGGGGATCTTTGAGGGACCTGTTGCGCATAAGCGCGATATTGAGGCTGCATTTCGCCGAAAGTTTGGAGGTCTGGTGTTGGTCTCGGTAGGCGTCGGATGGTGGGTTAATAGGTTGATCGTGTCGCGTCGCATCGCACGGCGTCGCGAGGAAGTTCGTTAGCTAATACTGATCACGTGATTATCGTGAGAACAACAGGCTTACTATACCTAGGTAATAAGTGCTCAGTTGCCAGCCTCCATACAAGGTACCTAGACTACCTCCTACTGTACGAGTTCCTGGATGTTCATCGCATAATTAGAAGCACAATACAATACCAATTATTGTTTTGGCAATTGATGGATTGTGTCGCTAAAGATAAACCAAGTCTACCTACCCAAGTAGATAGATAGATATCGCAATTCAGACCTACCAAACCGGCAATTCATACACGCAAATTTTAAGGAAGATTGACATTTTCTTAACAATTAACCTAGTTAGGTCCATCCCTGTGTAGTTCTACGCCTAATTAGAACGCATTATATCAAGCGCCCAACTCTTATCTTCAAAAATACGGATAGGTCCACTTCTGTAGCACTTCGACTACTCATGAAATTGGCCCGAACATCAACGCACACAGCCATGGAGTAAAGCCGACGATAAGGCCCTTCGGCGGTTGTTGTTCACCCCAGACGCTACCAACCGAGTTCGCCATGGAAGATATTGCATCTTCAATGTGGCCCGTCTCCAAATTTCAGCAAAAAGCTCAAGTTGTCACCCTCCCCCCGCCCAGCAAGTACACGAACACAGATCGGACGAAAAGAATGCAGGCTCTCTGACGTCTGTGTTTGCATCAAGCCAAATGTTGGCATGAACTTCTTGAAATTTAGAAGTTTTGATCCATGCGATCCATCAACTGGCAACCGCACTGCAGCTGTGCCCTTCACCACCTCCCATTTCCTCGACGCTCAAAACAAGATGCACCCCAAAACAATGCAATGGCCAGTCCGCTCAGATGAATAAAACTCCCCAATTAAGACACCATGCTCTCAATGCCATGAAGGTACTGGACGTGATCGATGAGGGCCAAATGTCGGACAGAGTCGACGAAATAATCCACACAAAATCACTCCAGGTGTGTCCGTACAGTTTGGTTGTCGGCGACTCCTCAGAATGCAGATCCCAGACCATTTCTTGATTGTCTTTTGCTAAACCGGTTACGCTTAGGTGCCGGATCTTCAGCGTTCCCCTGATTCTTACTCAGATGGTTCCTTCCCTGTCGGTCGCTTATACCAAACCCTTCCGAATAGTTGCCCGGCCCCCCTATTGTACTAGAGGGACTCGATACTTGAGACGACATGTCAGCAAATCCGCCATCGCCTCCATAAGAAGTGACCATGCTTTGGGAGAGGGCCATGTCTCTGGCACGCTCCAGACACTCGATCCAGTCGGCGGCGGCAGAACCGCCTTCCGGTGGGTTTGAGGAGGACTTGGCTTCCTCGAATGTATAATGGTGGCCTCCCTGTTTGTAAATCAGTACAAGGTCAAAAAGTTCAGAGAAAACCTATGGATGGCTTACTGTATTAACACACCACACTGTTTGTCCTTTCGCGTCGACCTGGGTTTTCCAAGAGCAGTCTGAACCTAATAAAGACAACTCTTGTTTTGCTCTTTTCTCCTCGCCACCAGCTGGAGCAAGCACAATTCGACCACTCGAGGTAATCATGACCAAGCGCTGACGCTTCTTTGTTGTGCTTCCGATAAAGAAACGAGACAACTTCTTATGTCCTTCTCCGGGTTCTTTTCCATGAGGGCTAGAAGGTAGAGGCGTCGAGACCACCATAAGATCACCCAGCTTGAGAATGCGCTCGTTGTTCTTAGTTAATACCGGCGACCATTCGATATCAAGCTGTGTCGGGGGAGGAAGCTCGGTAATTATTCGAGAAGGCCGACTACTTCCATTGGAAGGGGTAGTCTGGGGCGCAAGGGGTGCTCTCGAGTTGTTGGTCGGATTTGTGGGGTTGGAAAAGCCGTTGAGCTGGATGACCTGCGGCTCTTGTGGAGGCGCTACATAAGGGCGTAGACGAGGTGCTTTGGTTCTCCAGAGTCCTTTTCCAAAGGGTTGTCCGTCAAAGAACTCGTGGTTCTTGATGTGCTCTACAGTCAGTCGCCTGGCAGGTTCAAGAACTAGGCAACGCTCCACGAGGTCTCGAGCGGCCGGCGGGAATCCGGGAGGAAATTCGTACTCGAGATTAACGATCTTTTGAAAGGTAAGATACTCACTGCCACCCTTGAAAGGTGGTCGGCCAGCCAAAAGTTGGTATATGATGCAGCCAAATGCCCACAAGTCGCTAGCCTTACAGGCGTTCTTATGTGTAAGGAGCTCAGGGCTCACATATTCAGCAGTGCCAACGAATGATGCTGCACGGCTGTCTTCGTCGTGTCCTGGGTCAGGGGCGCCACTGGCCGATGCTGTTGACCCATCTTCCCGGGGGTCCTTCAGTAATTTAGCAGTCCCAAAATCTGTGATCTTGATATGCATTTGATCGTCCAGCAACACATTTTCGGGTTTTAGGTCTCGGTGAATAACGCCTCGGGAATGCATATAATCAATAGCATCGAGGATTTGTGCCCCGTAGAACCTAGTGCACTCAAGGTCGAAAGTACCTGTCTTCTTCAAAACACCAAGAAGTTCCCCGCCATTACATAGATCGAGGACATAGTATAGAGAAGTCTCGTCTTGAAATGTGTAGTATAACCGGACAATACCAGGATGCTCAGTGAGTCGATTAAGAGTGTTTTTCTCGATGTTGACATACTTGATCTTCTTCTCCTTGATGATGTGTCTTTTTTCGAGTACCTTGACGGCATACTCTTTGAGAGTCTGTCGATCAGTTGCCATGTATACAGTGCTGTAGGAGCCTTCTCCAAGAGTGCGTCCGAAGGAAAAATCGCGGACGCCCTTCTTGACCTGTCGAACAACAGTTCGTCCATTTGCATCAACCTCCCGACGAACTCCTACGGCGGCTCCGCGCTCCTGCCAGTCTTCTCTGGTGGTGGGAACTGGCGCATCACCGGTGTATGGTTGGTTCGGTTGCGGTCCGCCAGGCCCAGTTGCATAGCCAACTCCCATGCCTCTTGAGCTCCCTCGAGGTGGTAACGGACTACCGCCGGGATTCAAGCCTGATATTGGTCGAGTCGGTTTGTTAAAGCGTTGGGGGTCTCGGCGGCTGGACTCCCTAACGGGATATGAAATGCTGGAGCCAGGTTCGGGCACGTTGGGCATTCCGTAAATGGACGTCCTCGATGGCTCCGCTTGTGGTAATGACTGTGAAGGTCCGGCGGAGGGGCTTGGTTCTGGAATAAAGTCGGACGACTGGGCAGACGGGGTGAGTCGAGGGTCGGTTAGCGAAGAGTCGACTCCGGCATCTATCGGGTCGAGACGAATAGCATCGTATGGTGAGGGCGTTGTGGATGTAGCTGTTGCTTGAGACGTAGAGTGGAGGGCGGATGTTGATGTTGAAGCGGAAAGGGATGTATTGTGAGTAGTAGGGTCAGGTCCAGGAGAGGTTGAAGAAACATTAACAGCCTCAGCGGCGTCGTCAGGGTTGGCGATGCGCAATCCGCCTAGGGCCTGAGAAAGGCTCAGGTCCCCATTCATGGTGGGCGATGGAGAAGCCTTGGGGCAGATGCTCAGGGGAAGTGGGCAGGCTCAAGCTCGACTCGCACGGGGAGGAGTAACGCGAGTCGTGAGCAAGGGACAGTCGGCCACTGGCGGCGGCGTGGACCGTGGAGCATCACCGATGTCGAACAATCTTGTTGGAGTTAGTTGAGAGCGAGAGGTGTCAAAGTTCGGTGCGAGGTTGTGATGGGTGAGGTGGTTAATTAGCGACAAATTATTATTAAAGGCGGATTGTTGCTTTGCATTGCGTTATGTTGCGTTGCGTTGTACTGTACTGTACTGAGGCGGGCTGTAAACGAGACCCAACCTGGGCTAACTTTGTAGGTACCTCCAAGTACTAACCTTGGTAGTGGATGTGACAGTAAGAGATAGTATCCGTAGGTAAGTACCTATTGAGGTATGAAGGTATCCATCCGTAAAACCTGGAGAGGTAATTTATAGGTAGTTGGCACGATAGGCAAGTGCCTTTAAATGCCCGAGGAAGAGAACAAAGTATAGGTAGGTGGGCAGCCAGGCAGTCAGTCAGGTCGGGTGCTGTACGAGGCCACCCTAGCCCACCTCAAGATTACGAGAGTACAGAGAAGCGAAAGACAATACCTTGGGCTGTCACCAACCTTGTCCGTTAAGCTTAAGGGGCATTCTAGGGTGATAGAAAGGAGAGCAGAATGAGCTCCCAACCTCTCTCAATTTCAATGATTGTATCTTTATACCTTGGTTGATCCTTCGATCAGTATCTACCTACCTACCTACCTTACGTTAGTTTAGGTAGCTGTAAAAGAGCACGCCAATCAAGCTGCCTCCTTGATTACATTGTCCACCACTCCCACGAGTATGGCAAACAGGAATAATAGTGCCCAATTAGCTGTCAATGGGTATCTTACCAAAATAGACTATATAGGTATATAAGGCTGCCTATTATGACTGGAAGCTCTATACTTCTTTAGACATTACTTCCACTTCGCTTGTTAGGTATACCTAAGTAGGCTTACGGTAGTTGCTAATTTCCGAATTGCCACCTACCAGCACACCTACCCTATGTAAAAAGCGATGCAGGAAGTTGCTACTCCAAGCATCTCACAACGAATGGCATCTGCACTAACTCAGGTTTGTTCAAACCCCAGAGCTTAGTATACTAAGCTTGGAAGGAACCAATTAGGAGCCGCTCAGCTTGTGTTGAACTACCTACTGGCAGGTACTCCTCGTTTCATTTCAAACCAACGATGCTAGGTACCTACCTTCTTAGGTACATATCTTTACAAAGGCATTGTCAACATGTTGCGGCTAAAGCCTACGACAATTGTCGTGAATACTCCGGAGATGGCTGATGCCGAGCGCCGTAGTCGTTACAGAAAACATCTCATAAAGCGAAAAGGGGGCGAAAGAGGACATGCAAAGACCAGTGCACCCAGGAACGAAGGGGTCGCCTTCGAGGACGCCATCAATACAATGATACAGACAGATACAGACCCAAACTCTGGGCAAGGATCTCGCAGTTTGTCGAGCCCAGAGATGTCGGCAAGAGAAGAGACAGTTCCCGTGATATCATCACCCGATGACAGCATCGATGGAGAAGCGCACACTATGCCGTTACGCCCTCGCACACAGCTCGACAATATGATCAACGATGTCGTTGAGCAACATGAGGATGAAGGAGATACCGACCGCCAGCAACTTGTAACGGCTGTAAGTTGGAATTTCTTGCCAAAACTGGCCCTCTCCACGCCAACAAGTATTCATTACAACCTGGAACAGAACCAAGACAGCTTGGGTTACTAGGGTCAGACAAAAGAACAGAAGGCTGATTGAGAGGCCAAGCTCGGTTTACCAATACGCATGCCGGAGCACGAACCTGAACCAACCAACTTTTCGAGGGATATTGATGCAATGGCCTCAATGATCGCTGAAGAACTTAACGTTACGCCTCCGCGGAGAAATTTGCCTGTGTACAGCGATGTTTTACCCGTGAATCAACAGCCGCAAACACCAAGGGAGTTGCCTGAGGCTCGTCACCAAAGCCGATTCAACGGAGCCCACACGGCACCAGTTCGAGGAAGACGCACGGAAGCCGACCTAGAATACGCACCGGTTACGGTAAGAAGAAGGCGAGCTGGGCGCAATACTAGCCCGGTAGGTTTAGGGTTGAGGACATCAGGTTTCCAAGACTTTTACGGAGGCAGTGAAAACGCTGACAATGTGTGATTTACCGAGATGCATTGTGATGTCAGGAGGTCAAGAGTATCGGCAGATGCAAGGAAGACAACATCAATCTCACGGGTTCGGTATGAATAAAGCATAGTGTCATGGCAACTGGAGCCTGCCGCACGATGACCGGGCAGCTCATTGACGATCGGCAAGGGAATACATACTGTCTGTACACGAGCATTCATGTAGTCTCAATAAGCCTGTGCTCAAGTCATGTAGAATCCCACCCTGCAGCTTAGGGCAATTGAATTTTTTTTTTTTTTGGCTCGAAAGGTATTGGTACCATGATCGAGGAGCTCTCTGCTTGCAGGCAACCAGCCTCATGGTTAAATTTCCATTGTGCAGGTAGTTTATTAGTGTACGTACCTTACATGCATCTCAATACCTACTACTGTACCTAGGTAGGTATGTGATTACTTAAATCGCTTTGCTTCTCCAGATCACATGGAGGCTATCGGCGTTAATAAGCAAGAAGTTTTTTCTTGTATGTTCTGTAGGTAATCTAGAGTTACGTCCTTCCAACCCCTCCGCGGCAATAAAAATTCCAACAAAGCAAACTTTTTACGATTGTGCCTGGCTACCTCAGGCACAAAGGCAAGCAGTCTCCACCCTTTCGAATGATTTCTTCCAGAGCAAATCAGGCCTGGAGGAACAGGCTGCTAGCATCCAATTAACGCCGGGAGGAACTTAAACTGACTCGGACTGGGCGGAAGCCGTGTGGATCGGCCTGGCATATCATTGGGTTCACATTGGTCAATGGCGGCAGCGGATCACAGGTGAAAAAACTTGGCTGGGCTGGGCTTGCTGAGCTCGGCTCAGAGTGGCACGGGGCAACTGGTTTCCAAACACGGGTAAAGTCCAAACGTTGGCCATCCAACCAGATGGCCGTTCGAGACATGCTCGGGACCCGCTAAGACGCTATGCCTCTTACAATCGAGGGACCCTTAACAATTACGCAATCTAGAAGGGGTCAAGCGCGGATTGCGAGTGGGGCAGACCATGGGCGGGTACGTACCTGATGCTGCAACTGCGAGCTGCCTCAGCCCCGAGCTAAACCACATCTAGGGCCGGGAGGTTTGCGATAAGCTGATGGCGTGCTACTGTGCCCTTGATGCTTAGCACTGTCCCAGCTGCATCTTGCCGTACGCTGTACAAGGTCACTGCTAGTGTCAACGAGTCTCTTGGGCGCATGTCATATCTTTGTCAAGTAGCTTTTCGCGGAGTTCGCCGTTTGCGAGATCAACATGACAGTGCCAACTTCCACAACTGTTGGAGATCGGAGTGAGGCTGCATGGGTGGGTGGTTAAAGAGCACCTTAACCTGGGGTAAAGAGCCACTCACACTGAACTCACACTGGACTCATACTCACGCCCCTTCCACTCTTGTCGTCTCTTCCTCTCCCGTTGCTCTCACAGGTTCTTTTACCTGTCGTCCCCTCGCATAGTCTTATAGCCTTTAATCCTCCTTCTTCCATTCATCTTGTTCCTTCCCTCCTCTCTTTTCCCACATCCATTCGTCCATCAACATACTCGATCTCTCCTTCCCATTACGATCATATCACTCTAGTACTTGCTCACTTGTCGCAACATCCTTCACACACTCGTGCCTTCTCTTTTACTAGCCATCCGCATCGCGTCTTACTACCTACCTACCTACCTCTCCCCTCACACACTCTCCGTTCCTCCATTTCATCTATCTCGCTCAACCTTGATCTTAAGCGTTCCGTCTCGAGTCAACGGAGCTCACCACCGCGTGTACCAAAGACGCTCGCTATAGATGGTTTGTGACATCGCTGACTACTAACCACTCAACAAACTTCCAGTTCCCTCAAGAAGAACGTTTTGCACCATGTCGTACTTCAGCTCTCAGTTCTCTCCCTCTCCCGTCCTTACCATGTCTCCCCAACATGCCCACCAGTCTATGGGTATGGCAAGCTTTGGACACCACACATCATCACGATTTGCACCCATGCCTAGCCAGTTTGCAGCTGCTCAGCCTGTTCGACCTGCGGCAGCTGGTAGAAAGCGTTCCCGGGACGAGGCTTCCGACAACCTTGAGCCTGACATCAAGTCCCTTCCCGTCGAAGAGCCGGAAGAGGAATGGATTTACGGCCCCGGCATGACCCTCATCAAGAAGAGCACTGGCTATGTCACAGATGCGAGCAGCCAATCGGGAACATGGGTTGAAGAGAAGAAGGCTGCTGAGGAAGCCGCGATCAAAGAGGCACGTTCTCTGATCAGAAATCCCAAGCTGCAGCGCGTATCCCCTACTGTGTCGAGCGCTCCCACAGCTGCATTCTCTCATCCGAAAAACGACGCTAAGCCTGCCAGCGAGGGACCCATTGTCGATAACTTTACTATGCATCTCGGCATTGGCTGGCGAAGAATTAGTGAACAAGATCACATCCAGCAAGCTGCCCGAGGTTGGGCTCGCTATATCGAAAACCACTTCCCTGTTTCCAACGCCAGAATTCTTCTCGAGAGTAGCGGCCTACAATCGTATTTCGTGGAAACCAACGAGGGCTTCTTCCTATTTGCCGAAAACCTACGACAAGGTCAACTTGTCAGTCAGACAGCCGAAGGAGCACTTCGAAACCTTCAATGTTCCCCACCTATCTTTGACGGCATGGACGTTCTCTCTGCTGCTGAGTCTCCTCGACCAGCTAACGCTGTCCCTGATATGGATATGAGAATGGACTAAAGGGCCTCGCTCCGGGACATCTTTGTCTCTTTTGACTACGTGTTATTTTTTCTTTGCCATCTACTCGGAGTTTACGGTTTGCCATGCTTATGGGTTGGGATGGGACTGGGACGGGAGCCTTGGGATTGACGGGAAAGACTACCAAGAGCGTATGCCATAGACTCGGACAGTCATGGCTTGATATCATCTTATTGCAATATACATCATTAACTATTCAGGTTTCTTTCATCTGTCGCGGTGTGTGAAATCAATTGTAGACGTCCAGAGTGGCCGTACAACTATCGTGTACTTCGCGGACACGTGAGCGGAGAAGACTGCCCGCAAATGACACGCGTTGATCCTTGGCGTTGTTTTCGCGAGTATATTGACAGAACCGGACGCGACGGCACTAGGTTCATGTTTGATCCATGCTTGCTTAAAGGTTGTAGCAATTATCATTGAGTCAAGGATCTGAAATGATAAAAGTGAGGGCTTAGCGACACTGATTACATGGGGCCTGGACCGTGATGCCCATACGGATACATGTGGTGGATCATGGACAAAACGTCCATTTGTATGTAATGCACACACGTCGACATGAAAGTAATTATGTAGAGAACACATGTTTTTGTACACGAGTGGTCTTGGATAACAACAGGGTTTTCTCTCCTTTCTCCCCTCTCTGCAGGCCTAGGCTAACCAATTGGTAGGTAGATTATCTACTAAATCAATTGAGAGTTAGGTCTAACTTATTAGTATATAATAAAGTACATAGAACGAGACACAGTCCCAGCATTTTGTGCTGTTATTGATTGTAAACAATTTAACAACTAATAGTAACCAATTGTATTCTATTTTTCCAGTTAATTAGTTAACGGGTTCTTTTCTTTACTAGGTACCTATCCATAGTCCCTAAGGTGCGTACTCCGCAGGTCCCGTCCTTAACCGGGCTACCTATCACAGACAACGTACTTTTTAGGTATATAAGGTAACAGGTGCTGCTCACTTCATGGAAGGACCTCAATGAGAGTGTGGTAGGTTAAAAGATATTAGGTCGAAATTGAAACAGCTTCTGCTGTTCTTATTTCATTCTTATTTAGATTAGTAGATTTTTGCCTCCCTAAAGATTTGGCTCAGGGGAAGGAAGCATGCCCATTTCCCAACCTCTTCCAGGTTGTCAGACAGGGGAAGCAGGTACCTTCGGCCAAGGTTCAGCTGGGGAGGCCAAGGCCTCTAAGATACCTACCTACTAGGTAGGTACCTTGTAGAACAGGAGCTACCTACTAACCTAGGTACCTAGTACTTATCTATGGCGCCTGTTTAGATACCTCGCACCTATAAACTGCCCTGGCGCCCAGCCCAGATGGGGCACAAGTACCCCCCGGCTTTCATTACCTTAGTACTAACCTACTAGGTAGTTAGTAGTAGCTAGAGTTGGGACAAGGTACCTTACTTCCATATCCTCTTCATCGTCGCAACGTCAGGGCCTCAGCAAGGACTCATTCGCTATCTCTGATTGTATCAATACCAGCTCTAACTGCCTGTTGATTCGTTCTTGTTTGGTATCCCTGAGCAGGCAGAGTGCTCTTAGCAACCTATCAATTTACCAGCCACTTCGCCATCTTACTCCAACATATCGCAAACCATGTCGAGCGCAAACCAACTCTTTCTGCTCGCAGACCATATAAAGCTCTCGCTCCTTGAGCGACAGCGGGCAAAGAACCTCAATCTTGAAGGCGACTCCCAGGATGGCCACATCTCACGCTCTTTTGACCAGTTCCGCGATGGTTTGATCAGCCTCCGCGAAGAAGAGCGACGGCTAGCCGAAGCTGGCGATGCAACGTGTGTCTGACCAACTTACTTACATGCTGTTGTTGTTAACTGACACTCGTAGTGCCGCATCAAACCTCACGGATTCTATCTCTTCGCTCCAAAAACAACTCGATGACCTCACGACCCAATTCCAGGGTGACCCCTCCTCATCAGCAACCGAAACCCTCACCCATCCTAACTCGGAGGAGCTCGCCGACGACTTTGAGCACGCAGCTTCTACATCGCCGACTTCGCGGAAGCCCAAGACAGTTCGATTCAGCGACACCCCCCCTTCCCCGTCCACCGAGCTTTTTGGACGCTATCGTGATGATCCCGAGGACAGCGCAGGGTACCAGGATGAGGCCCAGGGAATGAACAACCAGCAGCTTCACCAGTATCACGCTCAGATTCTCGAACAACAAGATGAGCAGCTTGATCGCCTGGGTGAGTCTATTGGACGTCAGCGCGAGCTTAGCATGCAAATCGGTGACGAGCTTGATAGCCACGTTGCTATGCTTGATGAGGTTGAGGCTGTTACCGATCGCCATCAAAGCCGGTTGGACCGCGCAAGCAGAATGCTTGGAAAGGTTGCTCGCGGAGCAAGCGAAAATAAGCAAATGACAACCATCCTGGTTCTCATCATCATTCTTGTGCTCCTTATCGCCATCCTGAAATGATTGAATTATTTTGTTGTCTGTCTCAGAACTTGACAGACTGCGTGGCGTATTTATTAGTTGGAGTTCTCGGAGTCTTTGTTATGGGCGTTCCTCGAGGTCTACTGCAAATGTCAATCAATATCTCATCCTGTTCTTTCACGCCATTACAAAAGAAAAGAAACGGGCAACCTCTCCTGTGTATCCGTACATTCACAAAGAAACGGTTCTTAGCAGAACTTGACAGGAAAAGCAGTCATGTTAGGATTCTCATCGTACCATATTGTCATTCTCTCAAACCCTTCAATCCTGAACATAACTTGCAGCCTAGACGTTTCGTTCCTCGGTACATTTCAAGTCCAACAAGGGCACTTCAACGAATAATTTCTCCTTCTTTGTCGATGCCTTCAAGCCCCTCAAGAATATCACTGCCAGCCAGAATGCCGGTGGCGCCTACCGTTACACCCTTTTCCCTCGACCACACTTCATGGAATTTGATGCTCTTATCGCTCGACGCAACAACAATGCACCCTTCTTGGCCTCCTCCCACGGCACTTGGATTGCTGGAAATCGATCCTCGAGGATAAGCAATGGCATAAAGAGCTCGCAAGTCATCCTCCCAGGGGATCGCTGCAACTTGTTTGCATTCTGGCCAACTGAAAACACTGACACGATAAGGGTGCTCTGGTGAAGAGTAACCGAACGTGGCCGCAATCTCTCGGCGATTCGTGTTCCAAATGAGCGAGGTGACCTGAGCCGATACTGAAATTGTTGCTAAAGCTGCCCCAGATGGTGTGTGGAAGAAGTGGATGCACTTGTCATTGGAGCCACCTCCCGTTGCGACCAACTCACGTCTCCAGGGACAGAAAGCGATGGCCTTGACGGCTGCGTCGTGGTTCCAGTGGTGCTTCGCAATGCCAGGACCGAGACAGCGGACAGCATCAGTGGCACTTGGTACTGATCGCAGCTGTGCCGTGAAAGCACCCGTGGGCTCACTGTCGTTCTGGGAGTGACTTATCAGCTGTGTAACTCTCAGTTCAATACCGCCGTAAGCGCTCCTAGCTTCGATGCGTGCTCGATATCCATTTCCTGGTATGGCAGGCTCGGATCGTCGCCCAACAACTTGATCAGCATCAAAAAGACAGCAGAGATTGTCGTTACCCCCTGAGGCGAACAGACGACCATCATATGACCATGCAAGACCGCATACTTGCTGACAGTGAATATTGCTGATCCTGGCTATCAATGATACTGCGCCAGGCCATGTATCCCGTGTGACCTCCCAGCCTATCGGCCACTCTACCACGTAGTAATAGATATTACCCATCTCATCACCCACCACCAAGTCCTCGGTCTGAACCTGGACTCCTGGAGTGAGAGGATTCTTGGAAGGTCTTAACGTGCAGACAGGGCGCCAGCTCACACAGGAAATAGGGAATGCCTGACGAACTTGGAATCGTGGCAGTGTGTCAAAGACAGATTGGAACAGGACACGACCGTCTGAGTGTCCGATCCCAAGCACAGCTTTACCTCCTTGTGTTGACGAGAAGGCGACCGACGTCAACTAGGTGTCGGGATGAGTGCCGTGGAGCAACTGGACGCCCCGAAACTCGGACCAAGCATAAAGTAGATTTCCCAGGCAAACGACGAGGGTATGTGTTGTTGCTGAATATGCTAATGGCGAGCAGTAAAAGTCGTCCTTGAGGTTCGGTGCATCGAGAACTCTATGATACATTAGGTCACTGCTTCTTTGATGTGTCAATTCACTTACCTGAACGGAGCAGCTGGGAGAAGACGTTGTCTTGCTGGCCTAGCAGGGGCTGTCTTCAGTCAGTCATGGGCTACGCAGAGCCAAGCATCTTGAACATACCGGACCACTCTTCTTTGTTGGCCCACTGATGGCCATTCCAATGAGTCTGACTAAATTCTGTACGACGAGTGTGGTATCCTGGACTTGGAGGTATTTGCTGGCTTTGTGCGAACTCGAGGACCTTTCGAACCTGATCAAGTTTGAGGGCTGAAGCAATGCGGCCTTCATGCTTCTCCTTTTCGACCGACGTACTGATAATGCCTTCTTGAAAAGGAGTGGAAAACACCCTAGCATTCGTTCCGCGTCGGACGAGATGCCCTTGTCCATCATCTACCGCAACTGTGCTGGGCGCAATACCTCCAACTGACCACATAGCACCCATACTTGCCTGACGCTCGCCCCCTCGGTTCTGTGGGAGTTGACCCAGAGCTATGCCTAGGGATGGGACATATGTTAGCAATGAAACCACGATGCATCGATAATCGAACCTCTGTCTTGACTGTTGTCGTCAACTCGAAAAGGAAATCGCGGGTCGGGGTCCAGAACACGATGTTTGAGAACAAAAGGGTCGGCAGAAGCACACTTGTTGCGCTTTAGACGCTCCTCCCTAGTCAGGTCCTGACTTTGCTTCGTCGTCCGGTATCTTTTAGATGACGGAGAGACAAAGTCACGCTTTGGGACATATCTGTCCAGTTTCCTGTTGAGATCCATTCTTCTATCTTGCAAAGGCAAGCGCTTGGGTCTCTTAGGACAGATGAACGGTGAAACAATTGTTGGCTTCTGCCTAGAGCGGCGTCTTTCAGGTGTTCTGGGGACCACGGTTGAGATTCCTTTTTGTTGGACGGCAAGAGTTTCTTGCGCTTCATTTTCAAGCAACTTCAGCGGGATATTGCCATCCATACCAGAGCCATCGAACGAAGGAAAGCATCTTTTTCGGATAGTGGGCGAGGATTCGAAAACCTCCTCTGCTGAACTATAGCCAGAATCCGATGGACTTGATGGCTGCAAAGCTGCGTCGCACTTCCGTCGAGCAGATCGAGGACGGCGAGACGGCACCCGAAACATCCCTCTCGATATTGATGTAGCAGGGAGTTGTAGATCTCGGGGATGTCTAGATAGAGCATAGAGAAACGAATGAAGTGTTAGCTATGACCTGAACAATACTGCCTGCTACAATAGACAGTCCCTTACTTGACAGTAAGCTGTTCTGCCTACTAAGTCAAATAGATGGTTGGAAAGTATCGATGTTTGGCGAAAGAAATTCTGTAGGGAAGAGAGGATACTTAGGGTGAACAGGTAAAGGAACAGTGAAAAGGGAGTGGTTGCAGAGGGAAGGAGTTAGTTATGCCAACTGAATTAGCGATGCACGTGGAGCACAAAAAGGCAGCACAGCACTTGCTTGTTCATACCTACCTACCTAGGTACCTATTTCTCTCAGTTTTCTTCAAAGCTCGCCTTTGGCAAGTACAGAGGCAATGATCTGTTTACGTTATTGCCTTAGTACTAAGGTAGGAGGGAGGCAGCCAATATTACCATAACGAAACTGCACATTTCTTCTGTCAGTGCAAGTCAAGTTCAACACGATGTAACGGTTCAGAGTTACCAAAGCATATGTCCTGTAGGAGAAGAGATAAAAGTGAAAAAGCATTTGGGCTCAAGTTGACTGAAGCGACTGTGGTGCCTGCCTACAGTCTACTAACACAGTCCAGCAACATTACTTTAATAATAATACTGGAAGCAAAGTTAAAGTTGTATCCGTACATAATAGATAACTCCCGAGGATCCAGACAGGCCTATGTTTACTCGCCAATCATCCCAGAAGCAATATTTACATACCGCGAATCCGAGAAGTTGAGCCAGTTCTCGGATGCATCCAACGCCTTCAAGAAGTTGTAGCTTGTACTAATGAGCGACTCGTTCCCTTTCTTATCCCCAGAAGCCTCCCAGAACATACTTCCCCCAAGACCATGCTTCAATATGTATTCCACCTTCCTCCGGACCGCGTCCGGCGTGTCGTAGGATACCAACTCACGCATGCTAGCATCATAGCTATAGTAGGCCTGGGCATCTTGGTCGTACTTTATCTCGGCACCTAGTTTGGGCAATGCCTTGTAGTCCCAAACACCCCTCTCCCAAGAGCCCTGTCCAACGTCACTGAAGGATTTTCCGATACCGAGATTGCCTTCAAATGAGCGGCCGTAGACTGGCATGCCGACTACAACCTTCTCCGGTAGGACACCGGCCTCGATATAGTCCTTGATGGTATCGTCTGTATTGAATGGGCTCGCACTGGATTTGTAGGGAAACAAGTTCGCATTGTGACCACTGGTGCTGTCCCAGCTTCCAGAATAATCGTAAGCCATGAGATTCATTCGGTCGACAACGCTGCCAATGTTGGCTAGATGCAGCTTGCTGTACTGCTCGGAACCAGCGGGTGCGGCGACCGAGAGTAGGAAACGATAGCCGGGAGCGTTTTGACTGGCATATGAGTCAAGTTCATCTCGAACAGCCTGGAGAAGTAAGTCAAAGTTGGTGGCTTCTTCATCGTTATCAGGATACTCCCAGTCTATATCGATACCATCAAACCCCCAATCTTTCATTAAAGTGACAGCGGACTTTGAAAACCTGACACGGTTTTCAGGGGTGCCAGCAGCAGATGGAAAGTTGTCTGACCAAGTCCATCCTCCAATGGACAGAATAACCTTCAAATGACGATGCACTTTCTTCATGATGAAGAGCTGCTCCACACATCCGTACACGTTATCTCCTTTGTAATTCCAGCCTTGTTCTTGTTTAGATATGGGAGCGGACTAAAGGACGCTAACTCACCATCTCCTTCATAATGCTTTTCGAGGTCTGCATAGTTATCCCCAGTATAACTGTAGCTATAGTCAGCGCATGTTTGTACGTAAAGGCTTCAAACGTACACTGTTCCATCCGGCTTAAGGTTCAAGAAAGCATATAGTACGTGTGTGATCTGGGAAGCCTCGAGATCTTGAGGTTGAAAATTCCTTCAGTATATGCCCCTGTAACATGTTAGTAGATAATATAGAACGCTATAAGCCAATCTGCAGACCAATTAGTGAAGTAGACAGTGTTGAAATGACCGTTGGTTTTCTGGAGGATCTCTTTTTGAGAAGGTGGTCTTCCATGGAGGAGTGCAAGGGACAAGGTAACCTGGAAAACAGCAATAGCTGTCAGTGATCGGTGGATGAATGCCCACATTCTTTTGTTTCTTCTGAGTCGTAAAGGCCAACAGATTCATATGTTAGAATTTAGATCCAAGATGAGGGCGGAAGCTTTCGACCTAGTTATCTTGGTAGATAGGTACTACCTAGGTAGGTACCTACTAAGCCAGATACTAGGTAGGTGCCTACCTACTAAGGTTGGCAGGCAGGCAGGCAGGCAGGCAGGCAGGCAGGCAGGCAGGCAGGCAGGCAGGCAGGTAAGGTAGAGGTTAGTAGTTTGGTTCAAGATGAGGAAGGTCCGAAGTTAAAGAGAAAGAGGTAGGCGCAAAAGAAGAATGTATTCTGCAGATAGGTATGGAAGGTGCCTCCTGATGATATGATTTGAACAGCTACCTACTAACTGACTGCATGGGTAGATTCGAAGCTACAATTAGCACCTTCTGATTCCATACCTAGGTACTATCTACCTGCACCTTAGTAGGTACTTATTATGTCTTCTTCTACTTCTGATGATGATGAACCTCCGTTACATTATGTGTACCCTGTCACTCGGTTGGATATCTTTATGGAGATGGGCTGCAAGATCCATCTCTGCAACACATATGCTGTCCTATGTGTCAGTTCATACTACGACAGCCCAGATGAGTGTTGATATGAAATGAACTATATTAGTAGGTACTTAGATTAGTAGGCAGTTAGCAAAAGGATGTCCAAGAACTGCAGATACTTTAGTAGTTTTGCTTTGAACTTTTCCCTGCAAATCGAAAAACCAGATGGACTCTTAGTGAAAGTGAATCAAGGTTGACAGGCAGGTTATTGGACAAGTCATTTTTGTATGACGAATCACACATGCTGTTGAGGTTGGTGTCCTGTGTTCAACATCCATATTATACTGAGAATCCTTCCTGTTACAGTCGCGAATTTCCGCTTAGAATTCTGCCCACCCAAACCAGGTGATTGTACTAGACCAAGTGTATCAATGTCACTGATTCAGATACAGCCGTTAAACTTGACAATAGCTGTGATGCGGTACTTGTACGTATTGGACTTGAGTTTGATGCAGGAGACGTCGAATTAATACAGAAGAACTTATGGAAATGTCTAGGTACCCTACCCTAGAGGTATAGATACATACCTAGGTAAGGTACCTAAAGTTGACGTGGGGTCCGTTTCACGTCCCTCTCACAGCATCAGCAAATACCTACAATTGCGCCTCTCGACTACCTAGGTACATAATCAGTCACTCCTGGCGACTCTCAGAGCCAGAACATCAGATAGATACGCACCAAAATGACCAGTGTTAGCATCAGCCCTTCTTCCAACTTGAAAGTTTCTCTGGTGACTGATGCTGATTTCAAGGCGTCCAGCACGGCATAGCCCGCACTGCGCGGTCCCGAACAGAAGAGCAGCGCAAGCAAGACTTGGTCAAGATCGAAAAGTACCGTAATATCGAGGACGAAATCCGCCAAAAGGTCAGCACTGGACCTCTACACTACAGTCGTCTTCTTCTCACACACGCGCGAGCAGATATCCAACAACGATTACGGCTCCGAAACATTCCAGCTTACTTCGAAACTCCTGCGTCTCAACCCAGAGTACTACACAGTATGGAACGCCCGCAGGCGCTGTCTAATCTTTGGCTCATTATCCAAACCGTTGGATGGATCGCCGCTCTCCAAGGCGTCGCAGAGCACTTCAGCGAACGACATTCACACAGCCTGTTCCGTCGCTTCGTCATCCTGCTCCTCGACCGAGATCCCGCCGCACCACAACTCCCGGACAGCTGGGAAGATTGGTACAACACCTGAAAGTCATGTCGACGCCGATATCGAAGTGATCCGTACCGAACTGGCTTTTACTGTTCCCCTTTTGCTACAGTTTCCAAAATGCTACTGGATATGGAACTATCGACTCTGGACACTTGACTGTGCAATTCAGAGGCTCAATGTATCCACCGCCCGGCGCATTTGGGAGGAGGAGCTAGGCCTTGTCAGTAAGATGCTCACCAAGGATCGACGCAACTTTCACGCCTGGGGCTACCGTCGTCACGTCGTAGCCCAGCTCGAGAGCCCTTTGTTGAATGGCCAGAGCCTAGTGGAGCCAGAATTCCAGTATACTACCGACAAAATCCATCAGGATCTATCCAATTTCTCGGCGTGGCACAACCGAAGCCAGCTCATCACCAGACTTCTCGATGAGCGCAATGCCGATGACGAGTCTCGCAAAGCTTTCCTAGACCAAGGCAAGCACCTGCACTACGTCTTACTTAGCACTGCTGACTTCATATTAGAACTTGAACTCGTCGACGAAGGTCTGAACGTGGGACCCGAGGATCAGTCCTTGTGGTATTACCATCAGTTTCTGGTTTTGAACCTGGCCGATTCTGCTTCCAGCCGCCAGATAGCCCCTAACCTTACAGTGGATGACCGCAAATTATACATTGACCGTGAAGTAACCAACATCAAAGACCTATTAGAAGACTACCGCGATGTGAAATGCATTTATGAGGCTCTCATCGAGTATGCGATGGCATTGGTCCAACTAATTGGGCAGCCTCTTGGAATCGAGAAACAAAGCGAGGTAGCATCTTGGCTAAATAATCTGAAGAAATTAGACCCCATGCGGAATGGGAGATGGCACGATCTGGAAAAGCAGCTGGGCTTATTTCGGCCGTGATAGTGGTTGAATTGTTTACAAAGCACCACTCACTGGAAGTTATAGACCATCGGGCAGCTAAAATAGCAAGAAATGCCACTCGAAAAGAGTTTGTGCCTATCGCTACTGTCAGATTAGGAGAATAAATATATGCTACGAAAAAAAATTAAAAAAAAAAAAATACTTTATGCCGTTCTACGAGGTATCAATGTGCTCATGAGATGGAAATGCGCAATGTGTTTTACAACCCCTCAACGCCCTCTTCCCCGTCCCCTGCCGCGCCCCCTTCCCCTGCCACGCCCACGACCACCTCCTCGTCCGGTGTTTTGTCTTGCTGGAATATCACCGTCGCTATCTGAGTCCGAGCTTATCACCGAGTCACTTTGTTCTGCTTCCGAGTCTGTATCGCCAATTCTGACCACAGTTGGTTGTGCAGGCCGTTGGAGGAGAGGGGGCGGTGAGGGACTCTGGAAGCTATCCTGGTGGGTTGAGGATAATGGAGGTGACTGCTCGCCAATGTAATCACCAACACGGCTCGTGCTGCGAGAAACCTCTGGGCCAACTTCAGCTGGCGGCTCATCAGATATCTCCGAGGTAGCCTTAGGGTCTGCTATTGGAGTTGTGGCTTCCGAGTGGGTGGCAGTTGCACTACTAGAAACGCCTCTTGATTTTCGTTTTCCCATTTTAAATTTCTTCCCCTTAAGTGCCATTCGCTCAGCCATAGACATGAGCGGAGCTCCTGCGCCATAGGTCGCTGACGGCGGAGGTGAGCTAGATAGCCGACCGGGTTCCATGGTAGCACCCTCTGATCGTCGAGTACGACGAGCGGACCTGGAGGTACGGCTTTCATCCTCGGCATCTCCTTCAGATGTACCGGCAGGGGCAGATGCAGCTGCGATGGTAGTCACACCGGACTTTCTTGGTCTGCCCCGGCGACGACGTTGGCCAGGCTCTGTTATAGACGCCGAAGCCCCTTCAGTCAATTCAGCAGCAAGATGGGCCTCCAACTCGGCGACCACTCTATCGTGCTCGACATCGCTATTGCCGTCTTGAGTTTGGGAGGTCTCGTCAGCGATCTCGGTTGAACTGCTAGCGGCTGCGACTTGAGACAAACGTGATTTTCTAGGCCGGCCTCTGGGCCAGCCTTTCTGTCCGCCCTTAGATTTGTGAGAAGAGTCGATAGACGTGGGATGCGCAACAGAGGTTGCATTTTTAGGTGGACGACCGCGGCGTTTGAGAGTTTTATCCGTGCCAGGGGTTGAGTGCATCTCAATAGAGGGCTGTGGGCTAGAAGAAATAGGGGACCCGAACAAAGCACGAACTGCATCGGCAGCTAGATCGACGGCCGATCTCTTGCCTGCTTTTGCGCCATTCTCGGACGATGAAGTCTTTGTCTGTTGATTTGGTTCCTCCTCGAACTCGTCCGAGTCCATTTCGGCCTCGACATATGATGTTATTGGTTTGGCATGCCTGAGCTCGGGCTCGTTCGCGTCGAATAACAGTTGAGTCCGTTTCTTAGACGGGCCTGAAGCTAGAGTTGCGTCAGATGCACCCCGAGCAACATCCATTCCGACGTCTTGCATTGTGCTTTGGTTTCTATCGGTCTGACTAGGTGGATCCATGACAGCTTCAGGGACAGAAGGCGACCCATTGAACAGGGCAGGGTCCATGCTATCTAGGAAATCTGTTTCTGGCTCATTTGCGAGACGAGGCTTTTTGTGATGTGACTTGCCAACAACAAAATCAGGATCTTCATTCTCTCGTCTGGCTTTCCTTTTGGCTGCCCGAATGGACTTTTTGACAAACTCAGGAATATCTGGTTCTGACGGTCGCATGGCATCCACAGGTGGTGCCTGAAAAGGATCAAATAGAATCTTGTCCGGTGCATCATCTGGCTCATAGTAGCCCATGCCGATACGCTGCCGAGCTACCAAAGAAGGATCCGGATACAAGGATGCATCGGCCTCTCCAAGCTGGGACATATCCATAGCTGTCGGCTCGTCGGCTCGTATACCATTCTCGTTAGTATAACGAGGCAATTGCCCTTCAGAACTATCATCAGTCATAGCCCGATCGCCTCGGCCGCCAAGAACATGACTCTGGTCTCCGTAACCGTTCTTGCCGGATGCATGTACACCATTAGCCCCATGGACCCTAGCACCGTCTTGCATAGCCTGTTCGGCTTCTTCCTGTTCTGTAATATCCTGTGCCTTGGCACTATCAGCCTGCTCTCGCAGTCTCTTCATTCTTCTGCTATCTTTACTGCGGCTTTCTTCCCCTGCGGCCTTGAGCCATGAGAGATTGTGCACACGGAAGTCAACCAGAGCCTCGACACTTCTGTCATCTGCAATCGGCCGCGTATCGTGTCCCAATAAAGTGTTCTTTGGCGTGTACGGATCCGTGTTACCTACGCGTCGACAGTGACCACAATTGCATATCCCCAAGCACTTGGGACATTGCCACTGTTCGTCTTCAAGGACCTTTTGTGGCAACATATCGAAAGCTCTGTAGAGAACGCCATAACAGTAGGATTCGGTGCAGCCAGGATTCGTACACTGATGAACCCGATAAGCGTAGTCCTTGTGACAGCATACATGGCATCGCCGAAGCTCTCCGCGCTTCTTCTTCCTCTTGTATTTCTTCTTTGGCCTTCCTTCACCATCGACCTCTGGCTCTGACTCGCTTGGCGTAATCTCACGTTCCGGCTGAGTGATGTCTTTCCAAGGTCTCCTTCTCAGTGCTTCTTGGCAAATTTGGGCCAAAGACTTCTTTGCAGAGCGCTGCCGAGCAATTTCCAGGGGTTGCGACGAAGACTCGAAATCGACAAAACCATCGTTCTTTATAACCATCGAGCGCCATTCTTCATAATTATTGACCAAGTCAGCCCAACTCCATTGCTCGCACCATTGTAATCCCGAGAGGCAGGCGCAAGACCGTCCCATGGCGTAGCATTCCATGCAAACGTCGTAGGTGTCCTCGTCGCCGTTGATGAGCATGCGAGTACAGTGCTTGCATGTCAGGAACCTGTTGAAAATATTGGATCTGCAATATGAACAAGTAATGCAAGAGTCAAACTCAATGAACTCTACCTCCTTCTCTTTGAACGCGAACATTTCGTCAAGTAGGAGCTCCGTGAAGAGTGCAAAGAGCTTTTTGAAGTCGCCCGCAAGTTGCTGGGCACGAGGCGAGCTTCTGAGAATGTCTTGTCCAATCCCCATAAAGCTCATGGAGGTCATTTCTGCATTCTCTTCAAGATTCTGAAGTTGACGGTAGTACTTCCGTAGGGTGAAGAAGATGATCGCCTTGTTCTTGTACTGTTCATCGCGACAAACAAGACGAGTCTTTGGAAGTGCTTCATGTAAAGCCATCTCAAGAGTTTCGGCAGTTGTGCGGTTCCAGGCCACTTTTATTGTTCGAGTACCCCTATTCCAAACCTGGTGCGCGGCCAAGGGGGGTATGAGAATGAAATCACCAACTCTCTGTTCGACAATGTAAACGTCGAAAGGCGCTTTCTTCCACGCGTTGATTTGAGCAAAATGCTTCTCGATCTCAATGTCATGACCTAACATGGAGAGGAAGTATTCGCGGACAACCTCACGATCTTTACTTTCTGTCATGAACCAGATCGAGCTGCCGGGTTTCTCGCCCTTCTCTTCTCCAGATGCTTCAACCATGATATTCTGGCCTAACGATGCACACATTTCACGGTGCGCAGGGGTATATGTACCTTCATGTCCAATGTAGCACATGAGATTCTGGGCGCGCATTTCCTCTGGCAAACTGGACATCAGGTCACCAGCTGGTGCTGCAGCGGATTCATCCCGGAAGGCGTCCTCGTCGTATCGTGAGCCTCCAGCTTCGCTGGCGTTCTCATTCAAATAGAATAAATTCGGATGAATAACCTTTTGTAGTGCGTCGTGCCACTCGGGAGGGCAATCGATATCCTTGAGATAAAGACGCTGGCGGCGCTCGTCACGAAAGTTGGTAGGAGTCCATTGGTTTGCAAGCTGTCTCATCGAACGCAGGTAATGACCTGTTGTCATGGGTATGTCGGCTCCGGCGCTAATATCTCGAACGTTCTCCTCTGAAGAAAAAGAATTAGTACTTGTAAGAGTGTCAAGACCAGGCACGACATACGGGTCTTGTCATGTGTTTTTTCCAACCAACCAACATCAAAAAGCCCACTTGATAGAGCTGTCTCCCATCCGTCAATAACTAGAGGTTTCCCGCCAATAATGACGTGAATCAACACAAGCTTCTCGAATTCCTGTTGGCCAAGGCTGCGTATCTGGTTTCTGGAAACGCGCTGAACCCACTTGAAGTTGGGTGTTTTGTCGACCAACCCATACAGGTCCAGGTCGGGCGGTATAGGATCGAACTTTGCCTGGGGATGTAATGAGGTCGGCATTGTCTCGAGCTTCCAAAGTGCTTCGCGCGAATGTAGCTATGGTGGGGTCCTGCTCGAGACGAGATATCGCAACGGGTGCTGGTCGCAAAAGAATTCGTATTGCGAGTTCTGCTTGTACGCAGAATTAGGCTGGTAAGCCGCTCGTTCTAGGCCAGCCCCATTCAATATGGGAAATTCATCGAGGCCACTTATAGAAAGGTTCTCAGGTAAGTGTTTGGAGGGTTTACAAATCTGGAGCGATCTACAATTAGGTACGTAGTAGCTAGTCGCGTCACACAGCTCAGCAGCGCATCGAATGCGCAACCAATCAAAGAGCAAAAGAAGATAGAAGTAGGCCGCACTGCTGCCGCACGTGACAGACCCGCCTTTCGTCGGCTACGAAATAGATACGTACCTACCTTAGTAGCCATTCTGCTCACCGTGACCTACCTTGGAGATGCAAGGGTTATTCATTTTATAGTTCAGTTTTTATATTCAAGTTCGCCAGAATTGATGCCTTAGCAAGTTGCCATTGGGGACCTGTCTGTACAAGTTATATGCTGTCGGTAAGCATTACATGACAATCTAATATGCCAACTGCTAAATGGTGTTCTTATTATCCCTGTAGGTCTGTAGACCTTGTTAATCCATGAGGTTAAATGCACTCCCCCGGGCTGCGGCCTGGGCTCAATGTCGAGGCATCTCAGGGCAGGCGTTGAGAAGCCAAAGACAATTCCAAGCACGGCCTTCTCTCGTCCATGTTTCGAAATCTTTGAGGCAACCATGGCACAATATCCAGAGAGCGGATGCATTTCACGAAACCAAACCTCAATCCTCACCAACGGATGTTCAAGACCTGGACTCACCCACAGCTGCAACGACAACAGGACCAGCACCGTACAAACCACCTGAGACAGGACTGTTGTCCAAACTCCCGGGATCATGGGTTCCCTATGCTGAATTGATACGACTTGATAAGCCTGCTGGGACATACTACCTCTTCTTCCCATGCCTGTTTTCCACCCTCATGGCTGCCCCAATGGCTATGCCTATGGCATCTCCAGGCTCTGTCATTGGCACTTCACTCCTTTTCTTCTCTGGAGCTCTCATCATGAGAGGGGCTGGGTGTACCATCAACGATCTATGGGACCGGAACCTCGACCCTCATGTATCGCGAACTCGGCTCCGACCTATCGCTCGCGGTGCCATCACTCCTTTTAAAGGCCTTGTGTTCACCGGATGTCAACTTCTTACCGGCCTGGGAATACTATTGCAGTTCCCCCTACCTTGTCTGTTCTATGGAGTCCCCAGCCTGATATTGGTGGCCAGTTATCCTTTGGCTAAGAGAGTAACGTATTACCCTCAGGCGGTCCTGGGCCTTACCTTTTCCTGGGGAGCAATTATGGGGTTCCCGGCACTTGGGATTGATTTGATATCACATACGGCTGCGCTGACCGCTGCAGCATGTCTATATACCTCGAACATTGCATGGACAGTGCTATATGACATGATCTATGCTCACATGGATATCAAGGACGATGTTAAGGCAGGGATCAAGAGCATCGCGTTGAAGCATGATGCCGAAACTAAGCAAGTGCTTACGGGATTGGCGGCTGCGCAGATCTCGCTTCTTGCTGTTGCTGGATATGCAGCAGGTGCTGGACCAGCTTTCTTTATTGGAAGCTGTGGAGGAGCAATGGTTACGCTTGGGCTTATGATTAAACGAGTCAACCTCAAGGATGTAAAGGATTGCTGGTGGTGGTTCGTTAATGGCTGCTGGATAACTGGCGGGGTGGTCAGTCTAGGCCTGGGTGCAGACTACGCCATCAGATATGCCAGAGGGCGCGAAGAGGAAACCCTTCCCAGAGCTGAGTGTTAGAGGGGAACGGGATTCAATGCATGTATAACAGCTGTAACACAATGTCATCATGCAGGGAGATTTGAAATCCACCGAGCTCTAAGGTTCCACCTCACGCAGCGTGCACATCATTTGTTGTTCGTCGAAGACTTTGTGATCTATTTTCCTTTTTCAGACCCGTCTCCCATGATCAGATCCCTAACCGTAATGTCGATGCAAGCAATCCGAATAGACTCCACGTGTCGAAATATGACTTTGTTTCCATCCACGCGCTCTTCGCTTAAGAACGGGGCTTCTCCTTCTTCTCCTTCCACAGAGCAAGCAGACCGACACCAGAGACCTTGACGACCTTGAATCGCACACCGGGAATATCACCCTTGGCCTTGCCCTTACGACCGAAACCAGCCAGAAGGACCTCGTCGTTCTCGTCCACGAAGTTCAAGCAACCGTCGTTAGGGACTATAGAAATTGTTAGTTTAACCCGCCCATCATTCCTCGTAGCGTCTGGGGTTCGTCGTACCGAAGGCAGTGACCTTCTTGCCGTTCTTGATGAGTTGGACACGGACACACTTTCGAATGGCGGAGTTGGGCTGCTTGGCCTCGACACCGACCTTCTCGAGGACGATACCCTTGGCGTGGGAGGAACCTCCAAAGGGAGAGGACTTATAGGCGGTACCGAGGGCACGCTTCTTGTAGGCGAGATCGGCCCATTTCTGGTCCTTTCGGTTCGTTCGCAGCTTACGGGCGGCGTTAAGACCACGGGGTTTGCCTCCAGCCATTTTTGCTTGAGATTGTTAGTCGACAGTCGATGCGAAATGAGAGAGAGAGCAAGCGAGAGCGAGAAAAAAAGACTCGTGGGCGAGCGACGCAGCTAGGAGGGTGTATTGGATTGCTTGGAGTACCTACCGGATCTGTCTGTGTATCGACGACGGGATGGTGATGGTAATTTGCGGAGGCTGCAAAAAGTTGAGGAATTGACAAGCACAAATTCCAGGTAGGGTTTGGTGACCCTACTGTTCAAAACTCGATCAAGGTCACGTGCAAAGAAGAGGTGCTCGGGTGCTCCACTAACCCGCTGTGGATGATCTTGGCGATGGACTGATGTTTAAAGTTCCATGGGCTGAGTAAAGTACAGTCTCTTTTTATGCTACTGACACTGTCTTGGTGTGTCACTGAGCTCAAAGCCGGATGGGTCCGTAAGTCACCTTTTGATACAGTAGACTACTTGCCTGGAATGAAGCAAGAGAGACTATACTGCTCTCGACACTTTTCTATCTTCAAGTCGAGCAGCTCCTGATTTCATAATGTCTCATCTAACACGACCTCTGAGCCGGCAACGAGATCCACCCCCTTCTTTATTCCTGCATCCCTCTCCTTCAGCTTCAAATGCCTCCTTAACAAATGCTCACCCCCCGACTGTGCCTTTTATAGGACAACAATCGAACTTAAGGCCAAACGCTGAGCGTGCGCCGTCTGTCAAGTCTGGACGGTCCGGGACCGTTGTGCCCCAACGTGCTGGGTTGTATCCCGCGGAGAGCACCCGAGCAACTGGTGACCGCACCGATCTTTTATGGTCCGAAATGCAAGCAACATTGGAAGAAGTTGAGTTGTCAGCTTCGGGGGGGACTCACGTCTTTGGTCCAGACCATGACAGGAAACTAGCTGATCTGCGAGCCGCTCAGATTGCTCTCGCTCAAGCGTGGGCACGAAGTGAAGCAGACGACGTTATAGAAACAGCACAGCTTGATCATGTGGGATCTGTCACTGGATCCGAAGTTCGAAATCTAAAAGGTGCATTGGGAGACACGTCCAAGTCTGGTCTTGAAGGCACAGAGAAGAGCGCAGTTGGAAGCAGCAGCATTTCGCGGCCTAACAGCAGCGGCACCGGGGTAGAGAGGCTGGGTCACAAGCTTGAAGAGGAGACTGAAGTGGACATTCTGTTAGCAAGGAAACGACGAGAAGCCAACGATCGTTATTTCCAGCGAGTCAATCAAGGAGTAATTGATGTCGTGACTCGGCTAGAAGATGTTGCAGTTGCTATGAGGGCCGTTGAACAGGAGAGCAAAGAAGTCTGGAGCGAGAACGACAGTGTTCCTGGAGCCTTGAGAACTTGACCGTGTTGAACAGATTGTTTTTTTTTCCTCTGCATTTAGAGTTAGAAGAAGCTACAGCATTTACGGCGTTTTAACATTGCAGAGAGAAACTAGGTACCAAGCATTTAAATTACATCGACACAATTTTTCAGATTCTGCACGACCAAGAACCTCGAGCTTCCCGGTCTTCATTAATATATTTGCTGAACCTGGCAGGCAGATATGTGACCTGCATGCCTTCGACTTACACCAGATTGCTGTGGGGACGCTTACTGAAAGTTTGGGGATCAAGTTCCATAGCGATAAAAAGACCACCTTCTGAATTCCCCAATAGGTTGATCAGATAGTCTACTGTTCATGATGAATACATGCCCAATTGGTCTCCCACTGCAACGTTGCTCATGATATGGAATATCAGTATTTGTCTGTAGGGGGTAACGTGAAGAAGTAGGACCGATAAAGCGTCATGCTTCTTTGAACTTATGATCGCTTCCATTGTTCTGCCATTTACGTAGTTGTAGAACATTGGTCCTGGTGCCTCAGTTCAGGTACCCTTATTTTTAGCGACGCGATTGGTGAGCAGGAGTGGGTTGCCTGCCTAATATAGTATAGTTTCTATGGCCTTGTCATAGGTCGTGCCGGGCATGAATGGAGTAGGCACAGATACGTACCTACCTACCTAGGTAGGGAGGTAGTGGTATTTAGGTACAGTGGAGTGATCCCTGGAGTCCATGCGGCACCCTGTCTGCCTGTGGTGATACATGAGACTGGTCGCGGGCGGGTTAGGTTCTAGACCAACCAGGCCTAGGCGCAACCTACTAACCTACAGTTCCCTCCATTAGAGGTATGTACTAAGGTACCGCACCCCAGGCCTGCCTCCAGTCGCCATCTCCCACCAGCCATATAAACTCTTAACGCATCCGTCACCTTCCGCATTGACGCAACCAGCATCTCATCATTATTCCACGCTTCAACATTGAACCAACCTTTGTCGCAAACATCATCACAATCACCATTGATACATTCTCTAGACTTCAACGTTTCCGATCTCTGTCAACATGAAATTCTTTCCCGTTCTCGCTGCCGCGCTCGCTGTTGCTCCTGGCGTTTTCGCTGTTGAACAGAAGAAATCTGCCATAGTCTGGTTTGAGGACGAGTCCACACCCGATTCCATCGTCGAAGAGTGTAAAGACGCCCTCAAGAAGGCTGGCGGAAAGATCACGCATGTCTACTCAATCATCAAGTACGCAGACTCACCGATTAATTCCTGCCCTTTTGGCACTCTGACTGTTTGACACTAACTCCTCGGTTAGGGGCTTCTCCGTTATCGCTCCTGAAAAGGCGCTTGAGATCGTGCAGGTCAATCACGAAGAGCATCAAATCCGTGTCGAGAAGGACGAGGTTGTGACGACGGACTAGGCGCTGCACTTGACTTGATTGAGGTGTTGAGGGGACGACAATTAAAGACAAAACAACAGCATGTCATGCGAAATGAGCTGATTACTTTCCACCGCAGCAGTTTGGGATATTGGCATCCTTGGTACAGGCGTTAACAGGACAGGAGCGACGGGAATGCTTGAGGACACTCGCTATGCAATCAATCATTATCGTTATTATTGCAGGCCTCGACAGGGCGAAATGATATTTCAATTTTACCCCTCTTTTTTGTTATTTATAAGCTACCGCAGAGTGATGGTAAATGTCAGTTTGAAGTAGAGTAGCAGGCACAGCGTGATACTTCAGCGTCGTTGAAGAACTGATAGTTATGAAAGTGACCCAGAAGTACTACTAGTATGGATGTTATAAAAGGTCACGATATGTCCAGTTCAACGTCCAGTGACTACGTAGACTTGTTCGAATAGTTACTGGTAGAGCTGGACAATGATTGTCTGAACAGTTCCTAGGTACTTAGTATTACCGCATCTCACCTGGCCATTCCGAATAGCATCAGGAATGCAGCCACAGTATTCCATGTTTTTACCTTAGTGTCTGACCATCTACTTCCACTACGTCGGTTAGTCACCACTCATGTTCTTGGTATCACTCTACTGCACTTCTGCGACAACCTTTGTCTTGAATGACGCTTCTAAACTCCTTCTCTGTATGTGCCACAACGCCACAGTCAAAGATCGACAATGCCAATGTTGCCATTCTCTAGGTCCTTCAATGTTCAAGGTATCGTAATGCTGTTGTAACTGGTTTTAGACCAGTGACCGTCTCAAGACTGGAGAGTAGTGGGCAGGCCAAAGTTTAGTATTGTATTAGGAAAAGATATGGACGCAATATAGTACAGTATCTACTACGTACCTAGGTAGGTAGGTACTAAGGTAGGTTGGTAGTGTTCTAACGTTAAAGAGTAGATATTGTTTGTACATTCTAAACTGCAGCCCGATCTAGAGAATGCCTACTGACTTAGCACTTTATGAGGTAGTATTATGTACATTCAGCATCAGTAGTAAGTTTGCTTTACCTAGCTTACTACCCATGGGTGTACCTCGTATGAATAACATATCATATTTGCTGGCTTTCCAGAGGCAGATCCGACTACCCATACCGAAGTAACGCGCAACTAAGCTCCAAGAGACTGACTCTTTGCGATTAATACTAATATTGGTCCAATTACAAATAGACATATCTCTGTTAATACCCACGAGGTTACTATTGGTTGCACGAGCACGCTATTTCAGCGAATCTCTGGTGGATAGGCGGGTCCATCCCTATCAGGTAGCAGGCAATCCGGGCATCGGGTCTAATTACCCTAGGTACTGTACAAGATGGATGGACAGCAGACGGGAGGTAGGTACAGGCGGGACCCCTGCCGAAATCGATAAGCCGAGCGATAATAGCTTCCACTTGAGCCAACAAGGGCCGCCCAACCTACGTTACCGAATGTTGAAGAACAATGCTTCCTTGGACCTTGAGTTCGCACTGAACACCAACTCGACAATTCAAGAACAATGGAACATCCATTCTGGAAGTTCTCATAACGATTCCTTATAAATACCCGGTTTCCCTTTCTCGACATGCCGTCGAATCTTTTACAATCGTTCACATTGTATTTAGACACGCGACGCACTCCCTATAACAATTCCACCATTATTGCACCTCCGATCACAGCAACTTGAACAACCACTCAACCCGATCACAACTCGGTGCAAGGCCTAAAATTTTGCAGAATGCCAGGTTATAGTGCCAACGCGCAGGCTGCGCTTATTAAAGCCGTAAGATGTCTCTCCTTGGAAACACCTTCACCGTCTTCTAGCTCCCCGCTCACCAAAGGTTTCCCTCAGATCAAGCGAGTTTTCGAGCCGAAACGAATGGTTGAATCCTACGAAGACCTTGTCGATGGTGTCACACTTGGTTTAATTCTACATCAGCTGGATCCTAGTTTTGACACGTCCGCACTCGAAACGAATTCTAACACCTCGCGATACAATAAGCGTAATATCCAGAATGTCTACAAGGGCCTTTTCCGCCATATTCGACGTTCCGTCCCTGAACTTGCTTGCCAGGCTAAGAAGTTCAATTATCATGCCATCGCTGAGAATCCTGATGCTCAGGGCATAAGTCAGGTATACCTCGGTCCATCCAATTTGTATTGGTCGTTGCTAATTCACCAGATTCTGGCTGTTATGCTAGCTGTGGTTCTTCTAGGTCCTGAAGCCCATCACTATATTCCTCGAATCACCGGTCTCGACAAACAAACGCAAGCAGAGATCATGCAGATCATACAATCCATACAGCAAGACATCAATGACTCGCATGGAGATGAGGATGTTGACGAGGCTGTTGACGCTGTCATGGAAGCACGGGATATCGACCTCATCGTTGAGGAGCAGAATGCACTATTGCGCGCAAGGCTCGAATCCGCCAATATAAAGCTCTCAGACTACATTACTAGGCTTGACCATCTCCAAACAAGTTATGAAGAACTCCGATCTGATAAGGAGAAAAACGACCGAGAGCTCGAGGTCTTGCGAAAGGCCACTGCAGATGGTGTTAACCATACCGAAATCATCAAAAATCTAGAGATAGAGGTACAAGATCAGATGGAGATCATCACTCAAAAGGAGGAAGCGATACGCAGTCATGAAAGGGCCAAGTCACAACTTGAAGCGGAGGTTACAAAACTGACAGAGAAGTGTAAAGAGGCAGAAGAGCTTCGTGACCAGGTCTCGGAGTGGAAGCACAAAGCCGAAGACTTTGAAAAGAAAGCCAACACTGCAGACCGGTACAAGCAAAAACTCGAAACCCAGCAGCATCTCGTCAAAGAAGTGCAAAATCTCCAATACGAGAAGACCGAACTTCAAGACCAGATCAGAATCTTGTTGGAAGATCAGGACAGAGGCGCTCGTACCAGGAAGGCAGAGGATGAGTTAACCAAAATGATTACTCAGTCCGAACAGCATCTGTGGGACGAACGAAGCCAGAAGAACCAGCTGATGAAGGATATTGCGGCACTTGAGGACGAAGTGATTCGCTTGAGAGCACGGCAAAACCATGATGAGAACTTCATCAAAGATCTCCAGGAGCAGCTCGAGAGTGGTGCAGGTTCTCAAAGCGCAGCACCCGGTGCGCTGGACATGGCATCTAGTCTTGAAGATGAACTTAATGACGCAGCTAATGAGGATACCCAGCCTGGCCAAGTGAATCTTCCCTTGGAACTCTCCCGGCTAAAGGCTGAGAACGACTTGCTGCGTAGCACTGTCGGCTCTGGAGATACCGCTCCTCTCCGCCGGGAGCTTGACGAAGAGAAGCGGCAGCGTGCCCATGTTCAGAAGAACCATAATGATATTTTCGAAAAACACGCCGTTCTACATGATCAGATGGAAGCCCTGATTAACAACATGACCGGTGAAGGGTTAGTGAAAGCCATCAATGATGCTTGTTCACCTGAAGGAACACACATACTTACTGCCGACTTCTACAGGACCAAAGCATTTATTAACATTAAGCAAACACTCATGCAGTGTGAATTTGAGCTAGAACAATCCAGGAAGCGAGAGAAGGATCTCTCTGCTCAAGTAGCTGATCAAGGCCGCGAACTCCTCGCTGCTAAAGCGCAGCTTTCCGCGCTCGACAAAGAAGGCGCCGATGCCGTAAAGGAAATCAAGAGCTCCGATGTGGTTATCATCTCATCTCTCAAATCTGAGCTCGACCACGCCAGGGAGCAGCTCAGTTATTGCATCTCAGAGCGAGACGCACAGCAAACTCAACTTGTCGAAGCACTTCTTGCCAAGGATAAATTGCGCAAGGAGGTTGAAGAGGGTAGAGAGCTCCAAGATATCACTGGCGGTGGCGAAGGCGATGCGTCCGATGGTAGCAAGAAGGGCGAGCTGATCGAGAAACTACGGAATCGTCTCAGAGAAATCCGCGAGGTGAGTGTTTTCTATCGTACAATCATTTTTGGCGATGAGGATGACCAAGTGGTCGTCCCGGTCGATAGTAAGTTGTCAGTGGGAGACGAAGATGATCGGCAGTTGTTCGCGGATCTCGCTGGCGAGAACACAACCGCAGCCACAGACTCGCCTCTCCACCCCGAGGAAATAGTTCCCCCCCCCATCTGCTCACCTTCCTCGACGTCCCCTCAAGCGGGGGGAGTCTCCCGGTTCGCCTATGGGAGAATGTTGGCTGACAAGATGGATTTAGCAATTGGAACGGTCAGAGACGGACAGAATCGACCTGCAACGTAAACTGAAAGCTGCGCATGACGGCGAGGCAGTGGCAGCGCAAAAGGTACGTCCACACTCCTACGTAGATATCAACCACACTTGTCTGAACCATGCTTTGCTTCTGGCTGTGACTGAAATCTCTACTGACTGTCCGTGACTCAAGGCCGCAAGTGATGAAATTATCCGGAACCTCGAAAGAGAGAACTCTCTGATTGCATCAGCCTGGTATGATCTGACGAGTCGCCTCCAAAGTAACCATGTCGTTTTGCAACGGCGGCACGAAGCTCCGCGGAGCTGGCTTAACAAGCAGAGGCAGATGGTCAATGGTCAGTTGCGCTTCCGCGACTCGCTCTACCTCTACTGACCTTCCCCTGTCAGCGACCCCAAAGCGATAGGTACTTGCGGGGTGAGAAAATTCCCTCTTGTCCTCTCCAAGGCCCATCAAAATATGCATACTGTATGTGACATAGCCTTCATGGCACGCCAGTCTCGTCGACTATCAACTATTCATATTATCGTTCCATCACTGCCTTGTCTCGCATTCAGCGCTCAACATGGCTTTTCGATCTTTTTCTTGATCCGACATTCTTATCTCCGAGGGCCTCGCCTTGGGTATCCAGCGCAGTCCTCATTTCCTCTTTGTTGATTTGTCTTTGAAGCATTGCGAGGGAGCTCCGGGAGTTTCTTGAAACGGGCGTCATTGCTTGGTGGATTCGTGGCAGAATCGAGGATTGCTGCATTCATGGAAGATGCATTCTACGATATGACTAGTATAGATATTACATGCATAGGTGTCATTCTCTGGGCATTTCATGTGGTGCAATGGACATGTGCTAAGCTGTCGAGATGAAATCTGGTCACTTATGATTTGTGTGCGCCAAGAAACTCGCATGGCAGCAACCAATATTATGTTACGGTTGGAGCATGCATTTCATTCCTTCTTATTGGTGATGCTATAATCATGGACAGATAATGCCAAGCGGTTTGCTGGATGCCGGTTCATCTCGTATGAATGATCATGGACGAAGAAAGGTAAACGCTTGTAAGCCAACTTTCTGTTGGTTGAAAACTATTGTAAAAGACATTTTGATACATGGCGGATCGTCGTTCAAAGTAGGTAGCTTTTTCCACAAATGGCCACAAGACCGCAGACTAACCTTCTACCCTTTTAACGCCTCGGCCTGGAAGACTGGATTGCCCATTCTTCTATCCACCTCCCCAGTTTACAATTCATACCGTTCATATATCCAAGACGAGCTGGCTTTTAAGTTCGCACAGTAATCGTCTTGATGTTAGCCGCGTGAAAAGGCGGCCGATGACTGTCTGGTCGCTCCAGTGACCCTCTAGTTCTGTCGTCCTCGCTTCTCGTTGAGGACCTTGAGCATGTTCTTCCATACTTGACCAGGTTCTTGGCTGGCATCGAGGCCACTCCAGATGCCGGTCTTCTGATAATATCCCACAACGGGCTTGGTCTGCTTGTGGTAGGTGACAAGGCGCTTCTTGAGAGCATCGGCGTTGTCGTCGCTTCGCTGGATAAGGGGCTCGCCAGTAATGTCGTCCTTCATGTACTCCTTGGGAGGGTTGAAGGTGGTGTGGTATGAGCGGCCGGAAGCGGGGTGGACTAGTCGACCAGTGATACGAGCAACGAGCAAAGAGTCGTCGATCTGAAGCTCGACGGCGTGCTGAAGCTTCTGGTTGCGCTCCGCGAGCATGGCGTCGAGACCCTCGGCCTGGGGAACAGTTCGAGGGAAACCGTCGAGAATGAAGCTACCGCGCGAATTATTAGCTTCTGCTGTTTTGCAGATCACTGGTATAGGGTCGAGATTCCCAGCACCAAAATATGAGGCGGTCAAAAATCTCGAGAACAAGCGACTCACCCGCCATAGCACTCCTTGTTGTTGTTGAGCTCCTCCTTAATCATACCAATCATGATCTCGTCGCTGACCAGACCGCCCGCATCCATGATCTTCTTGGCCTCGACACCAAGAGGGGTCTTCTTAGCGACCTGGGATCGCAGCATGTCGCCGGTAGCCTGTGTAAGGAGAAAATAAATATCAAAAATACTGCCCTTATGTTTTCAGCGGATCGCATGAGAATGAACATACCAGGTGGCAACAGGAAAAGCGCTCCTTGATCTTTGGGGCCTGAGTACCCTTACCTGTGAAGCAAAGTCAGTACCGGCACTCTAGTAGGATTGCGACATGGAAAACTACTCACCGGCACCAGGAGGACCCATAAGGATCATTCGGATTTCTTCGGTAGATACAGGACCGCCAGTGGCACGCGCCTCGAGCTTCTTAATGCGCGTGTCAATGGTGCTGATGACATCCTTAAGCTGCTTGAGCTCGTCTTCAATAAAACCCATCTTGGCGGTTGCGGAAGGTGGAATTGAAACTTGGTTTGGCGTGCAATTGGCGAGAACCTTTGGGCAGATTTAAAGATGCAAAGGCTGAGTTGACAACAGACCTTATTATTTGGTGCGAGGCTGAGGGAATGGATTGGAAGGAGGAAGAGAAAAAGAGAGAAACAAACTCAAGACTGGGAAATCTTGGGTGCGTAGCCGGAGGACGGGAGGTTTGGAGGAGGAGCTTTTGCGAGCTGTGATTGGTTCAAGGCGGGCTATTTTCTACTGGAGCGATGATGATGGGGGTCCTACCCCTGTTCAACATTGACGAGTGCTAAAACTTGCTGGGGATGGATGCAGAATATACCTCCATAGAGTACCTAGGTATCTACTAAGGTTTGCACGGTAGGTAACTCTGGATGGATGCCTTCTATCAACCTCCCGTTAGGACAAGTCAGTAATTACTAGTAATTAGGAGATGTTTGGCTTGTAGGCACTCAAGTCGAGTTGTTCACCATAAATTACTGAGAATCTAATCTGGGCTCTGGACAGACTTAGGTTCGGTATAGCTACGGCGTTACCATTTATTACTAGTACCTACCATATACTTCCAACAGATAAATTACAACAACATACCAAGGTAGGCAGCTCAATATATAAGCAGCTCTATCCTGCGAGTGGTAAGCAGCATCTATATGTTCGAGTTCATCTCAAGAGAAAGACTTACCGCTAAGTATTGTGTTTGGCGGATTTACTGTCATCTTGAAATCTTTCCAATGTCTTTCGTCCATCTGCAGTATGGTTATCAACAACTGACCCAGGGTAGCATCAGACACATCATTCTCAACAGCTGTTGCACCCAGGACATAAGGTATGCTGTTGCCTCATCTGATATCAAGGCGAAAAGACATTATAGCCGTGATCTACCGAAGCCATCCGCGGTATGTTGTCCAAATAGAGCATATTCGGCCAGCAGGGCCGAGGTTCAAGTGGTACGTTATTGAACCAACCCGGCGTCCTTTGATCCGAAATATCACCGCCGATTTCAGTCCATTCAACTTCAACTTGATTGACATTGGATCCATGCGTGTTAACACATCACTTCTTCTCGCCCGCTCGTAATTGTAATTCGGTTTGCGCAAACAGTTAGATAGTATGTTACTCACGACCCTTCCTAATCACCAGGGAGGCAATTTTCTTCCATGCCTACGCCTGTCGTCGATGATTTTGTTAGGTTGCACCCACGTGTCTGTAAACCACCCAAGGTGTAGAAATAGCCGGTATCAACCAAGGATGGCTACTACGTTAGAGTCTAGGTTACTATCGGAAACATCCAGAAGTCAAGACAAACATAAGGTGAGACCCTTCACCTCATGCCTGGAAACCTCTGATGTGGCGCCGGCTTCGGCTGTGGCTGTTTGCACGTGATGTGGCGCCATGAGGTAGGAGCTTGGAGCCTCCAAGGTGCCTGGCCCAATTGGGAGCTAAGCTTCTGTGCAAGAAGGCAGCCTCCAGACTACGTACGTGCAGCCACAATAACCACTGCATCAACATAACGACCCTGTTCTCAACTTGACCGCGACTGCACGACCAAGATCGCGCATCGATTTCTCTTCCATTTATACAATATTCGTTGTACCAGATACCCATCAACGAAGCAACGATGCCTACCACAACAGCGGAAACTCTCTCTCTCGTCACTCGAAACGTCACTGTTGCGCCCCTCGTCCTTCTCTCCGCCGTCGACCACTACAACCGAACTGTTTCCACAAAGACAAAGCGACGAGTAGTGGGTGTTCTCTTGGGACAAAACGATGGAAACGATGTGAGAGTGTCCAATAGCTTTGCTGGTGCGCTACTCTAATGACACGACACTACAAGTTGAACATCGCTTACCATGATTATTGCAGTTCCCTTTGAGGAGGATGACAAGGACCCCTCAGTATGGTTCCTTGACCACAACTATGTCGAGTCAATGAACGACATGTTTAAAAAGGTCAATGCCCGAGAGAAGCTCATAGGATGGTATCACACTGGTCCTAAGCTTCGCGCATCCGATTTGGAGATCAACGAACTCTTCAAGCGCTATACACCTAATCCTCTCCTCGTCATTGTTGATGTCCAGCCCAAGGAGTCTGGAGTACCCACAGACGCATACTTTGCCGTTGATGAGATCAAGGATGTACGTTGACAGCCCATACTAGCCGCTGCTGCCGAGCGAACCACTGACACTTGCCAGGACGGCACGACCACCGCACGAACATTTGTCCATACCCCTTCTGTGATCGAAGCCGAAGAGGCAGAAGAAATTGGTGTCGAGCATCTGCTAAGAGATATTCGTGATGTGGCCGCCGGAACACTATCTACACGAGTCACAAATCAGCTGCAATCACTGCAGGGTCTACACCTGCGTCTGCGAGATATCGGCGCGTACCTCCAGAAGGTTCTCGACAAACAATTGCCCGTCAACCATGCGATTCTTGGAAACCTTCAGGATGTTTTCAACCTTTTGCCTAACCTCTCCACACCCGAGAGAGATGGCAAGTCAGGTGGAGGCGAGTTGGCATATGCCATGAGCGTCAAGACCAACGACCAGCTTATGGCTATTTACCTGAGCAGTCTGATCCGTGCCATCACAGCATTCCACGATCTTATCGAGAACAAGATCCAGAACAGACAACAGCAGGAGGAGAAAGAGGCCAAGAAAGAGGAGATCAACAAGGACGAGAAGAAGGAGGGCGCAAACGTAGCGAGCGCCGACCCCAAGGAAGGCAGCGACAAAGACAAGGAGACCAAGGAGACCAAGAAATAAACGAAGAAGAGACCTAGCAGATGAACTAGACTTGAACTGAGGCTCTTCGGTGTCTGGTAGAGGGACACTAAGACGATATCCTAGCCACAAGTTAAGGAAAAGGCGTCTTTGTACAATGATTATATCAGTGGACTTTTAGAGGATGGAAACAGGATAATACACATGACAAACCGTCTCAAGTAGGCGATCATTTCGGTGATGCTAACAAGACCCGTTTTCATATATCCGCAACAAGACCTGCCAGATCTTCCCGTGAGATAACTCGATCCTCAACATACATGCCAATCATCTCCGACCACCTATCTGCAAGTAAACAGGCAAGTAAGTGTTTACAGCAGGACGGTGCATCTCCCCTCAAATCCAGACTCATGCCTCCATAAGACGATACCTCACGTAAAGGGGGCAATTGCTTCGCTTGACCTGTTACTGGTGCGTGGTGACCAGTGAATGCATCCAACGTGAAGTTCGCACACGAACAGTTCCATGCATTAAGATGAACGACGTATTGTTTAGACGAGAGGCTATAGTCGCGAGTGCGGCGCGAGAGGGTCGTACCGAGGGAGCGAACGAGAAACATATCGTTCACTGTATCCGAGGAGCTGTCATTTTGAAGTTCCAGGTTGCGCACCAGTCTGGTGACGAGTTTTCGGTCGAGAAGGTCCAGAGCTGGAAGCACAAGATTTGGAAATAATACATGGAGAGTCAGGAGTAGAGGTCGTTGAGAGGGCGAGAAGGCTTGAAATGGTGACAATGTGGATGGTTGAGCAGCTCGAGATGGCTGCGTAGATGAAGTATCATCTGCAGTCGATGGTGCGATGGTGGATATAGAACATATGAGAGATGTAATTATTTGACGATGGGAAGGGAGAGACTCCATTGCCGTCAAACCGAGGACGATTTTACACGGCTTGATGGTTGTAGAGATAGAAGCTACAGAGTACCTAAGCAGTCTCCATGCTGATGTTGGTAATGAATCTACTAATGGAGTCATGATTTCTAGGCAACATGAAGTTTTGACTTCTAAAAAAAAAAAAATAACAAAACGTCAAAAAGAAAAGAATAATATTGCCTTCCTTTCGATTCTTACGTATTCAAAATCTCCGCGAAAGAGATCCATGGCTTCTATGTATTATTGTGAATTTTTGTAGTGCCTTATAGTCATGTCTATTGTCCCCATTTGTAACCTGCACCGCCCCGGGTGCCCCCCATCTATGATTCTCACATATGATACACTAAACAATCGCTCTGCCTCATACTACCGCATGGCTCTGTTTCCTCGGTTAAGTCCAAGGCATAGATATTTTAAACCCACTCCTTGGGGTCTCTGAGGACATCTACCAGGCGCTGCTCCCTGCTCTTAGGCTCAGGTTCATGCATATACTTCCAGCCAGCTGTCAATGGCAAACTCATGAGAATGCTCTCGACTCTTGAGCCGGGTGTGTTAAGACCAAATGCTGTGCCGCGATCGTGCACAAGGTTGAACTCGACGTACTTGCCACGGCGCAGTTGTTGCCAGTCTTTCTCTGCCTCGGTGTAAGGCATATCCTTTCGCTTTTCGATAATGGGGATATAGGATGGGAGGAATGCCTTCAGACAGTCTTGGACAAACGAGAATGTGTTCTCGCGATCGCGTTCCGTTTCATCAAGGTCATCGAAGAAGATGCCGCCAATACCACGGGCCTCGCCCCGGTGCTTGTTATAAAAGTACTCGTCACACCACTTCTTGAATCGCGGGTAGTATTCCTTATCGTGAGCATCGCAAGCGGCCTTGATCGTCTTGTGAAAGTGTATCGCGTCCTCATCAAAGAGGTATGAAGGCGTCAAATCACAACCACCGCCAAACCACCAAGCCTGAGATGTGCCGTCAGGGTTAGCCGTTTCGAAGTATCTGTAGTTAAGGTGCACCGTTGGGGCCATAGGGTTGTAAGGGTGAAGAACCATGCTGAGGCCTGCAGCAAAGAAGTCGATTGATTCCATGTTAGGGTCCATGGTCTTGTGGTTGGCTCGCATCTTCTCAATGGCAGGCTTAGGAAGCGAGCCGTAGACGACGCTCACACCGAGACCAGCCTTCTCGAAGACGTTTCCTTCTTGGAGAACGCAGGTGGTGCCGCCTCCTCCGTTAGGGCGCTCCCATTCATCCTTGCGAAACTTTTTGCCGTCAACTCTCTCGAGTTCGGCAACGATCTGGGCTTGTTGTTCCCGAATAAACTTTTCCATGCGTAGTCGCATAGGTGAATCCTCAGTGACGCCCGACTCGCGCTTCTTTTGGGCATCGCGGTCGGCAAGGGTGGAAGGATCGGCGTTGACGGGTTCGATTTCAGCCTGTGATTGTTGTGTTCAGTGACTATTAACTCTCTCACTGACTAGGAGGTGTTTTGTACCATCTTGTAGGCTAAGGGGGCAGCTGCGCCAAGGGCAACAGCAGCGAGCCACAGCGTAGAGGAGCCGGAGTAAGTTGATCGAGAAGCTTTGGGGCCGGCAGAACTAGACAGCCAGCGTCTCGGAGAAGCGAATTGAGTTCTTATTAAGCGTGCGGAAGGAGAAGCAAGTTGCGCAGCAAAGCGCTGGGCAGGCCGTCTGGCAGCCATGACGATATTATATATTCAACCCGAGGACCCGGGAAAGGGTGGCGGCAATACAAGGCCCAAGGCCGAGAACGAGAACGAGAATGAGAAGAAGAGAAGAGAAGAGACGACAATCAGGCGTTTCGGATGAGGCCACTTGAAGGATAGGGCCAGGGTCCGTCCGACAGAAGGAAGGATTAGAACAACTGAGAACTCGGATGATAGTCAAAATCGAATGTTCGGCAATTGGCTTCTTTTGGTGGAGGTCTTTGCTACTACTGCACTACCTAATAGGCCGCGCTACTAACTGTCCATATCTCCATACCTCCATACTAACATATGTGGAGCGGAGCAGAACAACTCACGGCCGGTGCCGAGGGGGGTCAAAATCGACGCACCATTCGGCCGTACTAAAACAAACCATCGTAGCTCCGTTCTACAGATCACGAATCGTCGAGGTCTTTTCAGGGCTCTTGTGCTCTAGAAAGGGAAGTAATCCGGAGACTATGGAGTTTGCAAGAGCAGGAATCTTCTATTCTGGTGAGTCTAGTATTGGGTATATCTATCTATGCAGTTGCTAACGTTGGCTAATAGACTTTCACTTCTTTACCAGCTTCAGCTTTGTCATGCTTAGAGTGATAGCTTATGTATATGGAGGTGATAATCAGATATCTCAAGTGGTGTCGATGACTTTGACCACGGGAAAGTAAGGGGCTTCCCTTTCCTGACTAGAACGTTGAAATACATTAGGCTTCTGATTATCCTGAGACCTATAGCATTCGTGCTTGGAGTATTATAAGTGGTCGAAACATGCTTCAATGTTTGCTGGATTATACCTACTAAGGTACTGAGCTATTGAAGCTGACATCTATAGATGCCTGCTAAGTACCTAGTACCTAGGTACCTAGGTATGGAGGTACTGTAGATTTGAAAGGTTTCGCGCGGTCGCTAAGCGCAACCGATCGACTGATGTTTGAATTTGGGTAGTACTGTAATGAATTTTGGAAGCCAACTAGCCCCAGCTAAAGTCCATATCTAGGTACCTACCTACTTAAGTACCGGGTAAGTACTGTACTACGAAGAGTTTTTGATCCGCATCATGAATTAACAGATGAACACTTACAATAACAGAGAACCCTGACAGATGCAAGTCGCTGGACGTGGGGGAATAGGTACCTCTAGATTACTAACTTTGGCTGCATTCTACCTATAAGAGCCCTGGCAATGATCCATTACTTACCTACCTAGGTACCTGGTAGTCGGTACTAAAGTTGAAACTACTTATTTGAGTACCTACTAACCTAACATTGTTAATCAGGCCCGTCGGATCCTGACAATCTTTGATCTTTATTGATATGGAAGTCAGTCACTCGTTGACAATGGAACTCAAGATTTCCAGTCCTTCCTTCCAAACTTTCCGTCCCGCTTGACCCTGTGACAATACAGTGCGACGTGACATGCTGCTTCCCCGCCATTGTTGCCTCGCGGGACCTCTTGTGATTCACCGAGCATGACAAAGCCAAGCCATTTACAGTTTAGCCATGTAGCCCCGCGCGCATGTCCAGTCAGTGTGAGTGAGGTTGGGTGCTCGAGGTGTCCTGCTGCCACTTGGCTGAGCTGCCGCCTGGGTACTGATGAGTCTGATGTGCTGTAGGTGCCTACCTCCCTCACGGTTCTCACCTATAGGACTTGGACTGCCCCTCCACTGCTGCCTCCCATGGAAGTCAACTCTGGGCTGGCCGACCGCTCATCTGTACCTTAGTCTAGTACCGTGTCTGTGTCACTGCCACCTTCTGTCACTCTATGCATTTCCTCACCTCACCTACTTCTTCTGCCTGACGCAAGCAAACCGTAACCTAATTCTTTTTTCTTATCTCCACCCCGCGGCCGTCACTCCCTCTTCCTTTCTTTTTCCTCATTCAAAACCTTTTGGCTTTCCCGCTGCCTCAAGACAACCGTCATCGCGACTTTCGGATTCCACTCTTGATATAACACTTACCGCCTCTACTGATCAACAACCACCACCGTCAACATGCGTAGCAAGTTCAAGGACGAGCACCCCTTCGAGAAGCGTAAGGCTGAGGCCGAGCGCATTCGACAGAAGTACGCTGACCGTATTCCGGTATGTATTTTCGCAATCGATATTTTCCCTTCTTCTCGACCTCAACCTCTATTTCCACCCAACAGCGAAACTGGGGCGCTTGTCCTTGCCCAGTGACCGCCTTCCAACCTCCATCTCTCTCGCCCAACAACATGCTGACATGCTTCGTATAGGTCATCTGTGAAAAGGTTGAGAAGAGCGACATTGCCACCATCGACAAGAAGAAGTATCTGGTCCCCGCCGATTTGACCGTCGGCCAGTTTGTCTACGTCATCCGCAAGCGAATCAAGCTGTCTCCCGAGAAGGCCATCTTCATCTTCGTCGACGAGGTTCTTCCTCCGACAGCTGCCTTGATGAGCAGCATCTACGAAGAGCACAAGGACGAGGACGGGTATGGTTTCCGATCAACATGAAAGAAAGACGAGTTACTAACATGGGCACCTGTAGCTTCCTCTATATCACCTACTCCGGCGAGAACACCTTCGGCGAGGCGTAAGGATAATGGTGTGGGATGGGATTTCTTTTCCGAGCCGGGAAATGAAGGCGTTATGGTCGTGTTTTGGGTCACTATTTTGATGATCACTGGTTATGTTCTTCTCAACTTTCAGAGTCCAGAGACTGGGCTCCGACAGAGTGCTTATTGCTCTTCATGGTAACAATATATGTTTGGCGCTGTCAGCCTGACAACGGCCGCAAGTTGTAACGCCCACCACAGCCTTCTAAATTGCCCAATGCATCCGGCAATATACCCAGTGATTCCTGTTGTCAACTTCTCTGCCGATAGTAGATACCTGCACAGATACGAACTGCACAAGCACACAAAGTACGGCGGTCATGAGCAAGTCAAAATTCTCGCGACCAGTGATAGGTATGTAGGCTATCAGAGCCATCAGCTGATCAGCTCAGATGTATCAGTAGGGCTAACACGACATGTGCTTCACCAGTTTTGTTAGACTGTACTATATCAGAGATCTCAACTGTCTATGTAACAGGGTTGTCACTGATAAGTGACCATGTTCCAGCAATTAAACCAAGAGAAAACCCCCGGAAAATCCATCTGGACACATGCCAAGGTAGGTAGGTAAGGCAACTCTCAAAGCTTTCAAAACGCAGGTCTTGATGCCACTACTCATACTTTACGCGATTCTTTTGTTGAAAACCATGACCGCGTAACGGAACGACCCAGTGGCATATCCCCGTCTCATTGCGCGAAAAGATTGTAAGAAGGCAATGCCGTCACGACCTTGGGTAAATGCAAATGCCCAAAGAGATGGGTTTTGTACGAGTGACCATGTGATGTCCCTAGAAGATAGAAACATAAGGCCGACGCTCGGGGGTAAAGTAGCGATCTTACGTACCACGTCTTTCGAACTTGTTGGCTGATGTCTTTTGGGTCGGCGAACATGGCAAGCCCAGCTTCTCTAGCCAAATCAAGATAGCCTTGCTGGGTACAGAGAGGCGGGAGGAGCATACCATCTGCGTTCCATCTAAGCTCAAGAATACGAGTGTCTTGCGTGGAACTTTACCTTCAATGGGTCTGATATCGATGGTGAATGTTGTGTCGTCCAGATTTTCGGCCTTGAACCAGTCCGCCAAAATCAGCTTGCCCCCAGGCTTGAGGACTTTCATCACGTTCTTGAAAAACAAGGCCTTGTTTGGGAAGTGACTGAGCGCTTCACTTATCCAGACTGCGTCGAACGAACCTTGTTGGTCATCGAAGAAGTCGCCCATTTTTTCGGCATCAAGTTCGAGGAATTTGACTTGTCCATCGCTGAGTTTAATAAAGCCATCATCATCTGAGGTAGCAGGCGTGGAAGCTTCATTCTCGAGAGCAGCCTTGGTCAAGCGGTTCGCTATCTCAACTTGCTTTGTGGAGATGGTAATCCCAGTCACAGAGCTACCATGCTTGGATGCAAGATGGCGCGAAGTCCCGCCGATACCGCATCCTACGTCAAGGACTGAGCTCTCGGGAGGAAGCTTGGAGATATCTAGAAGCAGCTGGATGAGATTCGCCTGAGCTTCCTCCTTTGTTTGTGTAGCTTCAGATTCCTGCGTTGGCCAGTACCCGTGGTGAATGTGCTCGCCCCTAGTAAGGTAAGCAGATCAGCAGGATAGTTCGATATACCTTAGTTCTCGGAAGAGCACTAAACTTGACACTCGGGCACGCACCACAAACTTAGATAATAGTCGCTAGCAAGGTCGTAATGGAGTTTAATCCTGTCCTTGAGGACCTGCATGGTTGAGTGAGTAAGGCCTAGTGGAGTGTCATACTGCTTGCTCAAGTCGGTCGCTTGCTCTGTCATGACAGCAGACATGTTCAACAGGTAGCTGGATGGTAGACAGGGAAGATTGAGTGGGATCTATAAACAAAGTAATGCGATAGTGTTGGAGGTGAATGTATCAGCAACAGCTTTAATATTAACGGCCCAGGTTGACAACGAGGAGGGAATTGCTCATTACCCCGCGGTAACTGCAGGGTGACACAATAGTTACCTACTAACTACTAACTAAACTGTATCTCTATAAAGGACTTGTTGAGATCCATGATGGATAGTGCCATGCGGCATGGAAGATGAGTGCGATTGTAAGCAAGTGACTTCCTGTGACATTCTTGGGTGTGGTTTTCTTTCTTTCTAAGGTCCCATCATGGATCTGGATGGTTGGGCTCCGTCTTCAGTGGATTCAGTTTCACTACGCGCCAAAATAGCTGCCAGCGGCTGTAACCGCAGCCAATCATTTTACACAAGCAGGACCATCCATGGATGGCGCTTCGTAAAATTACAAGCTTAGGTATCCGTACGGATAAACTCATGTTCGTCCTGATCTTGCTGTCTTATTGTCTTGTTGCACTTCTGCTTCTCCATATCTACCTACGTAGGTAGTATGACATCATGGGTATTTCACAGCCTAGGTACCTATTGGGCTTGATCAGTCACGTTACTTTAGGAACCTACCTACCTAGGTACTTCTAGGCAAGGTACGTACCTACCTTAGTACCCTCCCTCTCACCGCTGACCAAGTTTCAGAATATGCATGGCGATGATCAGAAACATATTCAATCTTCTCGTGACCCCGAGACTTTTTGGTCCCTTTCTAGAAAATCCTGTTTCAATCACAACTCATCAGTGGCAACTTCTCTGGACGAGATCAGCGGTTAACAACTAAGCAAACCCCTGTCGCCAAGGGTCCTAGACGAAGACCCTTTGACCATTTTCGGGAAGCTACTCACCAGGGTCCAGGGGTTATCTTGCTGAAGAGATGCTGTACCGACATTTGATTGGTTGTCAGCCCTGGCTTTGTTCAGTCAACTATTTCGAAATGTTCACCACCAACCTGATATCAAGACGATCATAGCCGTTCCGAATCATCCTCGCAAGACCCTGCTTTTACTGAACTGTACAGTACTGTGCCCATCGACCTGCACGATGGGTCTCTACGGCACAGTTGAATCGGCCAAGACCTTTGCCTCTGCCCAAGCAACCAAGCCAGGGGCTTCACGAGAACTACCTACGTACTGTACCTAAGTAATTTGCAATGGCGTCACCCGCTCAGACAACCAAGATGAGCTGCCTTCCCGTCGAATAAATTCCCATGCTTGTCGCCTCCGACTGATGGTGAGTTTTGGAACGCTGGGCACCACTCATCTTTATCGCTCCATGGTGTTCCCCTTGTATTCTGTGTGAGTCACTTATATATCTCTGCATCAACTCGCATTCACATGCACGTACCCCATTCATTTGGCGGTTGCCGTCCGTTGATGCTGTGATATATAGGCCTTGATCTCTGTGCAAGCCTCCTCGTCTCTGATCTAGACTGTTTGGTCTGGAGCGACTCTGACACTGGTATAACAAGCAACCTACCCAAGCTTGATGCTGCTGGGCCACTCAAGCGAGAAGCCAAACGACATTGCGCCGACGACCCAACGCAAACGAAAACGCACCTCAGCTGCGAAGTACAAACCCAAGTTAGTCTGGGCCTTTTGCCTGGTCTAGTTTCGGGATTTCTTGGTCAAGCCCCTCCTTACGTCTTGACTGGCCACCGGCATAAGCGGGCGCTTAACTCAACCTCAGTACTTCGTACTCTAAGCGCTGCCGCCAAAATCGTCAAGGAACTCAGAAGCTGTTTCTAATTAAACGACTGTTGACTGGGAATTGTCATCTATTGGATACCATTATTGTGGAGTGAGTCAAGTAGGTTAACAAAGTCTTCTTATTAATCCGTTTTCTTATTGTCGTTGTGCCCCTCCCTATTGTTCATAATTGTTCAATTACCTCTTTTTCCCTTTCACTTATACACAATCACATCTATACCCCGAACAATCAGCATGCAATCATAGACAATAGACTCGGAATCTTTTGCTCACGGCCGTCATTTCCTTTGTCGTGTTTCCTTTCATCTACTGGTTTTGGGTTCTTTTTATAATTATTCTTTGTCCTTCTACCGCTTTAATTATCGTCACTGCCATCACCATCACCATCACCATCACCGCACCTCTTTCTGGCATTTCCTTTTCTCACTACGACTCATTACATCTTCCCAGTCTACTCATACAGACTTGATTGTTCAAATAAACCAACACGCTCAGATACAGAATGTTTTCGCGGAAAGCAAACGACGACCCGCCGGTCTATCCGGCCGTACCCAGCTCCCTTCGGTCAGAATCGTTCGAGATGACCGAGATGCGAAAGGTCCAAGAAGCTCGAGCTGATACGGCCCCAACTATTACTCCTTACCTCAGCCTGCGATCAAGACTTTCTCAACTGTGGATAAATCGCTGGACAATCCTTCTTATCTTGGTCCTCATCCGAGTCATGATTCTAATCGTTGATCTCAAAGAGAACGTCGGCAATGCCAAAATCAAGGCGCTCTCGGCCTGCACCAAAGTTGAGGATGTTGGCAGTGCTATGGCTTCCATGCCTCACTATCTATCGAGGGGTGTCAACGAGCTTGCAGCCTCTGGAATCGAAAAGTCAGTAGAAGCCATGGTGTATTTGCTTGATCTCGTCCTTGTAGGTGTCAAGAACATCATCATCTTCTACATCAACTTCCTTACTGCTACATACGTGTGCTTGATTACCGCCATGGTTCACGGCAGCCTCAGTGTTGTTGCTGATGTCACGGAGGACGCAACCAAAAAGTTCAACGATTTGATCGACAAGGCTACCAGCAAAATTGAGGACATCTCCAAAAATCTTGAAGATAGCATCAACGACATTACCGGCGGCATTGAGGATTCGGTTATCGGGCGTCTGGTTCCCGATATCCCCAAAGTCGACTTCTCCAGCCCCATCGCAGAACTTAAGGATTTCGATATCAAATCCGAAGATTTTGTCAAGGACGTTCGAAAGTTGGAGGATGATCTGCCTGACTTCCGAGAAGTCCAAAACCTAACCGAGCAAGCTATTTCTATCCCCTTCGACTTTGTCCGCAAAGCCCTCAATGAAACTTATGGCAACTACAAGTTCAACCGGGATGCATTCCCTCTTGCCCAGAAGCAACAGCTAAGCTTCTGTTCCGAGAACGACGCCCTAAACAACTTTTTTAACAATCTGTTCGAGCTTATTGCCAAAGCCCGAACCATCTTCATCGCGGTCTTGCTCATTCTAGCTTTGGCGGCCCTTATCCCCATGGCCTGGTTTGAGATCAGACGCTGGCGGCGACAGCAACAGCACGCGCGTCTCGTTGCTCAGAACGCATATGATCCAATGGATATTGTCTACATTGCATCTCGGCCCACTACGGCGACTTTTGGCATCAAAATTGCCTCCCGCTTCAAGGGCAAGCGTCAAGTCCTTGTGCGCTGGCTCATCGCTTATGCCACCTCCGTCCCGGCCCTGTTCATTCTCTCACTCGCTATTGCCGGCTTCTTCTCTTGCTTTTGCCAGTGGATCCTTCTGCGGGCGATCAAGAACGAAGTGCCCGCCCTAGCAAACCAGGTTGGCGCATTTGCCGACGACGTTGTAGGGAATCTTGAGAGTGTCTCAGCCGGCTGGGCAAACGATGCCAACGGTGTCATTACAGGCTTCAGTGACGACATCAACAACGATGTTCTTGGCTATGTAACCAACGCCACAGATGCCGTAAACAATACTCTCAACACCTTTCTCGAGACTATGGATGATGGCCTCAACACTGTCTTCAAGGGTACCATTCTTCTCGACCCTATCAAAACGGTCCTCCATTGTGTCGTCGGTATCAAGATTGAGAGCGTACAGAAAGGACTGACTTGGGTGCACGAGCATGCCGAGGTCAAATTCCCGCTCTTCGAAAATGACACTTTCAGCAAAGGTGCCAAGGACTCTGTCGAAGGTGACTCAGAGCTCAACTCCTTCCTGGCATCCCCGTCGAGTGCCACTACCGACGAAGTTACGGGAGCCGTCAAGGCGGTTACAGACTGGCTTCATAACAAACTGATTCAAGACGCGCTCATATCCACTGGTATCTTTCTCGTATACGTGCTTGTCGTCCTTATCGGTACAGTGTGGGCACTGGTTGGCATGGTCTCTCCTGACAAAGGCCGTGCCGAAGGCGGCATGCGCTTCACCGGCGACAAACGACCAGGCTTCAGTCCTCGCCTTGGACATCATGATCCCGCAAACCCCGACGGCGCTGCAAGCTTCCCTCGATTTGGGTCATCCTCAGACGAAGATAATCACTATCGAGAAACTCCCAGCGGACGCGACGAGAAGTTCATGTCGGGCGCAACCGGGGCCCGCGCTACACAGGTGAACGGCCACCAAAGAAGCAGTTCCTACGGCTACTTGGATACGACAAACAGCAAATATTAGGAGTGCTGGAGCCCAATAGCCAGTTGAAGGAGAGTATCCCTTGCAGTTTCTATATTACTCCGGTCCTGGCTGGACCCGTACTGAGAGAGACGATCCTTACTCAACTGCATGAAGCGATGATTTATGGAAGGCGTTGAAATTATCTTGAAGAAAAAGAAAAGAATAAAAGAGAGAGTAGCCAACTCAGGCATGTTTTCCTTTACTTCTTATCTGATACCCCAAATGGGTGAGGAAACGACCCAGTGGACGTTTGAATAATAGCTGGGCTTGTGGTTTGCATTGATTGTGGCCATGATGTTATACCAGATGTCCCTACCTAAGGTAGATAGTATTAGATTGCAATATCACATACGAATTGTTGCAAATGATGTCTCTCCGTGCATTGTGATTGTGTGTACCTATGCATCTATGGACCCCAGACCCTTCCAGGGATGATTGTTTGTTCTCAGCGGTGGCTCGTGATGTGATTTTCATGTACTGCAATCCTTTGTTGTAAGCCGCATGACGTCGGAGTTGCTTTATTGTACAAAGAGATTTCCCAATGGGTCATTTCCACCTGCATGAGCAAAGCAACTGCTGGCTGATCTACGCTAACATAAGTCAGTTCGTCTCATTGCTCTAGGCCGCCAATATTTCTAATACCGTGACGATGAGGTGGCACGGTCATGCGGTACCTAGGTAGGTAGGTTTCCAATCTAATATTAAGGTATTGTACATATGTACAGTACTGCACCTACCTTGCCTGTCTAGTGCCTAGATCTTGCATTGGCCGTTGATGACTGACTGCAAGTTCCTGAAATTGTAACAATGTCTGGTTGATTGATTACCCGATTAGGCAAGTCCGGGGTCGTTGTGGGCTGCTATGATGCTAGCTGCAGCCTGCAGGGCGGAGTGTGGGCGCTACTACGTACAGTACCTAGCGGAACCTGCAGCTGCGGGCGGACAATGGATGCAGGAGCGGCAGTCAATGTCAATGTCAATGGCAGGTGGCGGAATTCATTCTTCCGCGATCGGTGGCGGAAAATGCAGTCACCAACAACTTCCATTGGCTTCAAAATCTTCTTAAAGACAACGGGTCCTCGCTCCGAAAACATCTCTTCTCTCCCATAATCCTTTTTGAGACCAGAGACGAAAACGTTTTCGCCATGGACGCTATTAAACAGACTTTTAAGCGCTGCAAGGAGCAGAACAGGGTCAGTACATCATCCATCATGAGTGCCCCTCCGCGGGGTAAATCTTCTATAATCCCACGGTCAAAGAAGCTGACAACGGATTCTTTCCCATTATCTAGTCTGCACTGGTAACATATGTCACCGCTGGTTACCCCAAGCCTGAAGATACTCCCAACATTCTCCTGGCTTTGGAGAAGGGCGGCGCTGGTGAGTTTCCTTTCTTTTCCTTTCGCAACGACGTCTTGTGAGCTGCATTGACCAACATGTTACCTTCAGATGTCATCGAAGTCGGCGCGCCTTTCACCGATCCAATTGCCGACGGCCCAACTATCCAGACTGCCAACACAGTACGCATATACACAGCTATTGTTTTATCGGACAGACGTTGACTGCTTTAGATTGCTCTCGACAATGGCGTTACGATCGAATCCACCCTAGGTATGGTGAAGGAGGCACGATCTCGTGGTCTCAAGGCCCCTGTCATGCTTATGGGTTACTATAACCCTCTTCTCAGCTATGGCGAGGAACGATTGCTCGAAGACTGCCACACATCTGGTGTCAATGGCTTCATTGTTGTCGATCTACCCCCCGAGGAGGCCATCTCTTTCCGCAAGCTCTGTAACAAGGGACGGTGAGTCGATTGGAATGAGTCAAAATTAGGCACCATCTGACTTTACGTTTAGCCTTTCATACGTTCCTCTTATCGCCCCCGCTACCTCAGATACCCGAATGAAGATTCTTTGCCAGCTTGCCGACTCATTTATCTATGTCGTCTCTCGCATGGGCGTCACTGGCGCTACCGGAACTCTCAATGCCAATCTCCCCGACCTTCTGGAGCGTGTCAAGAAGTACAGTGGCAACAAGCCTGCTGCTGTCGGATTCGGTGTCAGCACCAGGGAACACTTCCTGAGCGTCGCGACCCTTTCTGATGGTGTTGTTGTCGGCAGTCAAATCATCACTACTATTAAGAACGCCGAGCCTGGTCAGGCCCTCTCTGATATCGAGAAGTATTGTGCCTACCTCTCAGGCCGTGACTCTGATGATTCAAACACTCGAGAGGTTGGTCTTGTCGAGGCTGTGGCTGGAGCCAAGGAACCCAGCGGTGAGAACGTTACTGTCAGCGGTACTGTCACAGACGCGGATATTACTGCCGAGGAGGACACAGCCCTTGTGGCCCAGCTTGCTGCTCTTCACGGCAAGATTCCTGAGCGTTTTGGCGAGTTTGGCGGTCAGTACGTCCCTGAGAGTCTGATGGACTGCTTGTCACAACTAGAGGAGGGTTTCAACGCGATCAAGGATGATCCCACGTTCTGGGAGGAATACCGATCTTACTACGAGTACATGGGACGACCTGGCCACCTGCATCTAGCCGAGCGACTGACCGAGCACGCTGGCGGCGCTAATATCTGGCTGAAGCGTGAGGATCTGAACCACACTGGTAGCCATAAGATCAACAATGCCTTGGGACAACTCCTGCTTGCCCGAAGACTTGGAAAGAAGCGAATCATCGCCGAAACTGGTGCTGGGCAGCACGGTGTCGCTACTGCCACTGTCTGTGCCAAGTTCGGTATGGAGTGCACAGTATACATGGGAGCTGTAAGTTTCAACCAATGTTCCGAGGTATTATGACTAACACACCAAACAGGAGGATGTCCGACGACAGGCACTCAACGTGTTCCGCATGCGATTGCTTGGTGCCAAGGTCGTTGCTGTCGAGGCTGGCAGCAAGACCCTCCGAGATGCTGTCAACGAGGCTCTCCGTGCCTGGGTCGTCGATCTTGATACCACCCACTACATCATTGGCTCTGCTATTGGACCACATCCTTTCCCCACCATTGTCCGTACTTTCCAGTCCGTTATTGGCAGGGAGACGAAGGAACAAATGCTTGAGAAGCGAGGCAAGCTCCCTGACGCTGTTGTGGCTTGCGTCGGTGGTGGCAGTAACGCTGTCGGCATGTTCTACCCCTTCGAGAACGAGCCCAGCGTCAAGCTTCTCGGTGTCGAGGCCGGTGGTGACGGTGTAGACACCGCACGACACAGTGCTACCCTTACTGGTGGCTCCAAGGGTGTTCTCCATGGCGTGAGGACTTATGTTCTCCAGGACAAGCATGGCCAGATCACCGAGACTCACTCTGTTTCTGCCGGTCTAGATTATCCCGGTGTCGGCCCCGAGCTGAGCTCCTGGAAGGACAATGAGCGAGCTAAGTTCGTTGCCGCCACTGACAGCGAGGCCTTTCTTGGTTTCAAGCTCATGAGTCAGCTTGAGGGTATTATTCCTGCCCTTGAGACTGCTCATGGTATCTACGGTGCCATTGAGCTTGCCAAGACAATGAAGAAGGACGAAGACATCGTTATCTGCGTGAGTGGCCGTGGCGATAAGGATGTGCAGAGCGTCGCCGATGAGCTACCTAAGCTTGGCCCGAAGATTGGGTGGGATCTTCGTTTCTAGATTAAAAAGCGATACCATGAGTGGATTTAATAGCAACAATTGGAGTTACAGCATGAACTAAAAGTCTTATTTCTGCTCGACTCTGGCAGGATGATGATACAAAAAATTTGAAGGCGTTTGAAAAAAGGAGTCTTCTGGTACATATTATACATAAAACGTTTTAGACTGTTATCCTCTGCGTGTCCTTCGATGTCGTCTCGGAACCGGCCTCCGCGGTCTCCAACTCCTTGAGTAGCAATGCCTCATCTTCATCTGATAGTTCTTCAATGCCCTCCAAATTGGCCAGGTCCTCTTCGCCCAATACAAACTCCTGTGCCATAAGTTCGCCCCGGGTCGCCTGGCTGCGTTTGCTCAAGGGGCCGGGTGTGGCGACATCGAGCGCATATTGGATGATATCGTCTCTATCCTCAATTTCTTTGGGCTCCATGCCCAGTGCAACACGCTCGGCGTTGAATTTCTTTTGAATATCCTTGGATTGCATAAGAAGCCACCTCAGATTCCATCCACCAGGGCCGAGCTCCTTTATCCTGGCGGGCTTGCTCTTGAGTAGGTATTCCTGGAGGCCACCCTCGCGGCGGATGGTTTTGAGAACGCGGAGTGTAAGACGGGTCTTGACGTTGGCATTGAGGGCGGGCAGCTTGAAAACCTTGACGTGGACGTTCGGGCGCCAGAAGCGGCGGGCCTTGTTGTTGTATTTTTCCGCAACAGTGTTACCGAATCGGATTCTTGCGGAGCCATAAAGACCCTTGTTGGATTGCTTATAAACTTGACGCTCGCCATAGGGATACGGAGGAATGAGACGGCCAGGTAGAAGGTGTGACTTGATCGTCTTGGTCTGCTGAGGGAGCGTTGTGCTGAAAGCCCGAGTGGGAGTTACTGGCGATGATGAAGCCAGGGCCCTCAAAACCGGCCGCGCGGGGCCCCAGGATGTCATGATATCAGCCTCGGTCTCCGAGTGAGTATTCGATATGGCCTTTTAGGTTATAGACGAGACATTGGCCTCAATTGACGTCGGAGTAGGTGGGTGTGACTGCCCCGTTCGAGATGGGCTGATCGTCGGCTGTACCTCTCTTACTCTCTATACCTTAAGTTAACCTTCTGGCGTTGAGAATTTTGGAGTATCCTCGTTCGGAGACGGCTGATGTTCCGGCGCCGGGAACAGTGATTGCTCATTGTCCAATCAGATGATTTGGTGCTGTTGTTCATCCTAGCTCCACTACAGCTTCACTAACACAACAAACCACCAAAGAGTACCTACCTACCTACCTATATACAAATCGAGCAGAAGCAGGCGAAGCTGATATGCAGTAACAATGTTTCCGCCTGTTGAGGACTCGGTTCTTCAAAACAATCCTGACTTCGCCAATTTATATAAGAAAATTACTAATGTGGTTCTCAACCCAGATGGGTCGACGCAAAATGACCCTCGAGCTAAAGAGCGGGCTTCTGTTAGAGAGGTAAGAGGTCTCATTTTTTATTCACAAATCAATGAGAGAAACAAATTTCTCACACTTCAGTTCAGGAGCTTGACCGTCGACGTCTGATCTCGGCGAAACAACATCTTCTTACTTGCGCTATCTCAACAGCAACTCCATCAAGCACACCGCCTGCGACCAGAGCATCCTCTCGTCTACGGGCCCCTCAGGGTCAACAAGCAGGAGACTTGAGGTCTCAACAACAGCAGCAGCAGCAACAGCAACAGCAACAGCAGCCCTCACTTCCGGAACCACTCCTCGACCTCTTAATCGTTCTTCCTCCACTTCTCGACGCCAATAATCCGCCTCTTCCTCAAGATACTCTCCAATTACTATTTGCCCACCCTCCCCTTTCAGACCTTGAGACGCTACTTCCCACGCTGGCGCCCATCATCGCTTCGAACCTACGTACATGGGCACTAGGCCTTGCCCGGATCGCGCATCCTTCTACAAACCCTTCCTTCCTACACCGTCATATATCTACACTATCGAGTGCGTTATCCGGCTGGCGCTCCGACCTCGCCGCCGCCGAAACAGAACTCAGCTCTCATCGTTTACGCTCCCTTGCCGCCTTGGCATCCCTTCTTCAAACCGCTACGAATGCGTTGAGTCTTTTGGTGCGCGCTCTCGAGGTCAAGCACGGTGTCATAGCTCGCAGCCTAGAGCTTCGTGCTGCAGAAGTCTCCCTCCATGCACGCCGACACGACGCCGATGCCGCTATTGCCGCTGCTTCTGTGCGTCGTGCGGTATATACCCCTGAAGCGATTACCGCTCTTAAGAACTATGGTGCTCATTTGCGCGATGCCAAAATGCGAGGCGAGGAGCGCGTTCGCGGTTTAACAGCTGAGCTTGGAGAGTACGGGGTTGGTGTTAATGGCGAAGAAGGTAAGGAAAAGAAGATGAAGGAGATGTCTAGAGTGTATCGGGAAATGACGAGGCAGATGGACGACGTAAAAAGAGACCTCGACCGACTTAACCAGGGATGAGTAGCGATGTTAATTCTTAGAATCAATAATACTTACACTAATCACACTTTACAAAAGAGCATGGCAGAAGATATGAAAGACTTTGTACATGTATAGCCTTGATACTGATCGGATAGCCTAAATGGCAGCGCCTTTCACCTATCCATACCTGACATGATGCGCTGATAGGGTAGTTAGGTCCAACACGGTGGGTTTCGTGTGTTATATTCAAGCTACTCGTACATGTATTTTCAAGCTATCTTCGTCTCGTCATTAGTTTGCCACGCTGGACACACGATCTAGACTCAAGACTTGGGTATTTTCAGTCCATCCGTCTTGACAGCTTTCTAATCGTAGCTGTCATGTTGTATTCAAGACGTCGTCTGTTGGAAGCGACGCTGGTCTCATGAACACACACTCTCCTTTTTCCTTCAGCTGTTTCATTTCTCTTTTTCTCTTACATTTAACCCTTAATCTTGTAAATGGCCTCAGCGAGACGGCCAACATTCTCAGAAGTGATACCAGCAACGGAGATACGGCCGTCCTTGGTGGCATAGACAGAGAACTCCTCGGCAAGACGGGTCATCTCCTCAGCAGTCAGACCAGTGTATGCGAACATACCAATCTGACTGGTGATGTGGGACCAGTCGTGCTTGGAGCCAAGCTTCTCAAGGTTCTCCTTGAGGAGAGCACGCATGGTGATGATACGGTCAGCCATCTGCTTAACTTCGCCAAGCCACTGCTTGTAGAGAGTAGGGCTGTTGAGGATCTCGGAGGCGATGCGAGCACCGTGGATGGGAGGGTTGGAGTACAGAGGTCGAATGAGAATCTTGAGCTGAGAATCGACGCGCTTCTTCTCGTCGGCATCGGCACAGACCATAGAGAAAGCACCAACACGCTCACCATAAAGACCCTTTTAGAATGTTAGCGGGATGCTCTTAGTCACTTAGCCACATTGCAGTTTGTTCAAGACGTACCATGTTCTTGGCGAAAGATTGGCAAAGAGCAATGTTGTGGCCCTGCTCAACGAAATGGCGAACGGCGAAAGCGTCCTTGTCAGTGTCACCACTGGCAAATCCCTGGTAAGCCATGTCGAAAAAGGCAAAGTGACCCTTGTCCTTGACAACATCAGAAATCTGCTTCCACTGCTCCTGGCTGGGGTCGACACCAGTGGGGTTGTGAGCACATGCGTGGAAAAGGAAGACACTGCCGTTGGGAGCAGACTTGACGTCGGCGATCAGACCCTCAAAGTCGAGTCCGATGGTCTTCTTGTCATAGTAGCGATACTGCTCAACCTCGAGGCCGGCGTGGTTGAAGACGGCCTTGTGATTAGCCCACGAAGGCTGAGGGATGTAGATCTTCTTCTCGCCAGGGAAGAACTTGGCAAGGAAGGCGGCGCCGACACGGAGGGCACCGGTGCCAGAGATGGTCTGTGTGATAGTGATGCGGTCCAAGGCGGGGTTGTTGGCACCATAGGCCAGCTTTGCGGCGGCAGGAGGGAACTCAGGAACACCAGTAATGCCGGCATACTCCTTGTTCAGCTTGGACTCGACGACCTTCTGCTCGGCCTCGCGAACGGAGGGGAGGACGTAGGGCTTGCCAGCATCATCGCGGTAGGCACCAACACCTGTATACGAACCGAGTCAGATCAATTCGAAAGATAGCGAGATACCTCCGCATTCGGGGTCAGGTGGGGATGACGTTGCGACATACCCAAGTTGATCTTCTTGTCGAACTTGTCGGCCTTGAAAGCTTCAGTAATACCTGAAATATGGAGTCAGTACAATTGTTCGGTTACCAGAATGTGCTTGGACTCTGGCGCGACAGATTGCGTATCCTGAATAACGAGGCGCATAACACTAAGTGGGAGTCATCGTACGTACCAAGAATAGCCTGTTGTAAGCAAGAAGAAGCAATTGATTAGCGACAAGACTCGCGCACAGCTTGTTATACTAGAATTCCACTTACGTCCTGCAAAATGTTAGCATGGGATCACGGAGAAGATACGCGACAGCAGTGAAGAAGCTCATACAGGAGGACCCTGAGGGACGTTGGCCCAGTTGGAGGCAGCGCGAATGGCAGCCAGGTTGTACTGGGCGGGACGGGCAACCCGGCGACTGGCGACTCGGAGAGTAGACAGCATTGTGAAGGCGATGATGTGGTGAATTGGTGGTGAAGGAGAGGTTGAGGAGAGTGGAAAGTTTGGAAAGAAGATGAGGAGGAGGAGGAGAGGGGAGAAGGAGGATCACTTGAGGCGATTCTATGGCGGAGAGTGACTAGGTACTAAGGTAGGCAAGGCATGCCCAGCCTGGTGTCTATATTTTGTCGATCGGGCCTCTTCGGAGGTAGCCATGATCCAATCATGTACCGATCTCTGCTTCCAGACCCTTAATTTATGGGGGGCTCAATGTAGCTCCCACACAATGAGCTCACTTGCAACAGGGCATTCTGGTGCTCTGCTCTGAAATCCTAGTGGGGCTACCCCGGACATCGGCGTGTTTAGAATCCATGGCCACAGCAATCGATTGATCCTTCCTTCCTAGGAAGTACAGTCACTAACATACTACGATACCTTAGTAGGTAGTAAGGGCTCAGGCTCTTGCTTCAACGTAGGTCTCTGAGTGGTGCGCCTGAGGCGGCTGATTTGGGTTAGATCCATCCCTACCTACCTACCTACGTTCCCTACTAGGTACCTACCTAGGTAGTTACCCAGCTCTTGATCCTTTTATCCAGCATACCTAGGTAGTTCATCTAGACTACTCAACCCAGTACCTACATGCCTACAAGCAACTCGCAACTCGCAAGTACGGATACAGATGCATGTTGTTTCCATTTGCCGGGTAGCATCATTTGAGCTCCAGAAGCCCGGACCCAAGCTACTCAAAGCCGTCTGAAGCCCGGGATCTAGCCAACCCTGCATCTTGGCGGCTTGGTTCAGGGTCATTGGCACATGTCAGAGTCCTGGCTCCAGAATACCGATCACTATCGATACGCGCAGTCTTTTTTATCGCTGAAAGTACATATTAGATATCGATTCAATGAAACGCCGCAAGCATCTATTTGTCAGGATTCTCGTCAATGTGTGAGGCCTTACCGAGAAGTATGTAGACCTCGCCAACCGTCGGCAACTACACCCCGATCCTGACCCGATGGGAGAAGGCAGTCAATTCTTCTTCCAGCCGCCCGGTCGACTCCGGCTTGTTTACCGCGCATCCCTTTCTGGGTCTTCCGCTGAGCCTGTAGTCTACATACTAGCATACCTCCCTAGTTATGGATGTTAGTAGCAGCGGGTCCGCTGTTACAATAGCAACCCCCGACTATCACGCCAGAACAGAAAGCTTGAGACAAAAGCTTATGGTGCAAAAAGCAAATGGTCGACGAGCCGGCATGACCCGCCACAATCTTGCCCAGCTATTCTTACTCGTCGTGTGCGGTCGAAGCCAAGTTTTCTGTTACCCCTAGCCTCGCAAATCATGTACAGGCATCGATATGAACTTTCCGCTTGTCCAGAGGCTACTGCCGCTGCCGCCCCTCCAACCGCCAGTTAGCTTGTGCCTTGCATCAAGTTCTGTCTTCCTACGGACTCTGTATTATGCAACGGCTCCGTCCTCGTGACCGGCCCGGTCCCGTTTACTATACCAGTCACTGGTTCAAATGTTTCTTCTCATGCGATATCGCTGTCAAACATTATGGAACATTGCAACTGATCCTCGAGAGACAATTCGTTCAACGTAGGACCGGCTTTCTTAAACTGCAATGACCAAAAGCGCAGGTATCAAAGCGAGCTAGAGCACAAACATTCAGAGAAAAGAAGAGGCTATCATTAGTTCGACTATTATATACTTTCTACGGGCATGTCGTCCCTTTTGACTTTATTATCCTGAATTCAAACTATATGGGTTTTACCCTGAACGCCAACGCCTGGATGATGCAAACGCCAATGCCGACCGAGATCCGAGATATCTCCTGAACCTAGATCTCTCCCTCTCCATATCGCATGTGGCACAGCTCAGGTGGTCACGAAAATGCGTCAGGGGTAGACTCACCCGACCCTGAGGCATGGTGTCCCTTTCTCTATGCACCGCCTGAGTCAAAGTTTTATCAAGTAGAACCGCTGCTTAGTCTTCAATATCGATTATGCTTTGTTGTGAACTTTCTCGGACGGTGCATCCCCGAGCTCCTCATAACGGTTCATGACGTTCTCCTCGACTGTTTCATGGAATACATCCACTTCAGTCGAGGCAAACTTCCTTGCGCTGATGCCCCTTTCGAATAGCACATCAAGCTCTGCGAAGGTGCGACCGCTCGGTTCCGGCAGTCGAAAGAAGGTGTAAATGATGCAGAGGAAGCAAATACCGCCCTAATCCAGCTGTTAGTAACATGGAATATTCATCTTTGATTCCCATGACTGGCTACTTACCCAAAAGAATCCTGCATAATTGCCCCAGTCCCAAGCTGTAGGGTTAAGCATGTAGGGAGTCAAAACACTGTTGATGATCCCAACGACGTTGCTTCTCACACGTTAGCTACTTCGGCCAATGACTCGAACATAGATAGTAGGGGAGTGTCAAAGGACGACTGCAACTTCAGTCCTTGCGAATGGTTGTACTTACTATAAATTGCGGCCGAGCACAACCGTCTTGATTTGCAAGCGACGAGAAGACAATTCTCCGACCAGAGAATAGCACACGGTGCCTATAGTCAATTGGTAAAAGAGTGCCCATATGATCATCATACAGCCTGTCGCCAACGAAGATTGACTCCGATGGGCCTCGGGTACTAAGCCAAGGAAACCCATGATGAGCAGCATAGAACAGAGGCCACAGAGGCCATAAAGTACCAACGACCTTCTACCGATTCCTAAGCTCATAAGCCCCCAAGCACCGAAGACACCTGCCATGTTGATACCATACTGGCCAAGGGCAAATGAATATGCCTTGTCAGCTGAGAGCCCGGCCTGTTCGAGGAAATAGGTGGAATAGTTGGAGAAAGAATTGCCGCTCAAATTTTGGATGGCCCAGATCATGCATACGATCTCTGTGCGCCGAAGGTCGGTGCCCTTGAAACAGTCCCAGTAGGATGCACCTGCTGTAATTTTCTCTTCCAAGGCAGTAGTGTGCACCATCATGGCGATGGTTTCGTCGGCATCGAAGTCAGTCTCACGGTCAAGACTGGTTAAACGAAGCAGAGCTTCTTTGGCATCTTGGTTACGGCCTCTTCGGACTAGCCACCAAGGCGATTCGGGAGCAAAAAAGATGCCGATTAGGAGTGGCAGCGGCCACATCCACTGGAGAGCATATGGAATACGGTACGCCCACTCATCATCACGCTTCAGCATGGAATGAATGACCCCTATACCGATCTCCTGGCCCAAACCCCAGCAGAAATTGACATATGTGGTCAGGTAGCCTCGCAGGGCAACAGGACAGACCTCGGATGCATATGTGATGGTCAGGGTTTGGAAAATGCCCCAAGGGATACCGCAAAGAATCTCGGCCACGAGCAGAGTCTGAACATTCTGGGCAGTGAAGAAGATGGTCGTGAAGCCTGCCACACAGACAAGGCAGGCCATGACAGTGTAACGATAACCAAATCGTTCTGAAATCCAACCATTGATGAAAAGACCAATGATCTCACCGCAATGGGCTCCCTGTTTACGTTGGTCGTGAGCTTATGAACTGGAATCCGCGGCAGAAAGACTTACATTACTCAGGCCAGCTTGCCACGGGGCTGGCACTTGGTACTCTCCATTGTCACCCATGACACCGTACTTTTTGTTGAACTGCGGAAATGCATCTAGACACAGGTATCAGCAAGACATGCACGCGAGTTCCAATACCAAGGAGATGGACATTGGATCATCAAAGAAGAGTCTTGGAACATACAGAAGTTATTAACAAGGGAGATGTCATATCCCTCCATTACAATACACGTCGAGATGAGGACACTCCAGAAGATAGCCTTGGGGTAGAGCTTGATACCTTGGCGAAGGGTCATGTTGCGCTCCTTATGAGCTGCGGCGCGGGCGTGTTCGACGATGTTAATGTGCGTCTTGCTGGGGTCCTGGCCGTCCATACCGCTCGGGACATCGGCGGTTGTGTCTGATGGCGGGGCCGTAGCCGGGGCCGGCGACACCTTGTCTTGAGTGTCGGCCATTGCTTCAGCTGTTTCAGTTCCAAGGTGCGGCACCCTGCCTATCAAGCCTGGAGAAGAGCAATAGCAATAGCAATAGCACCTGAAGATACAGTAGCCGTAGCCGGAGCCGGTCCAAGTACTTTGCCTGAAACCTGATTCCGAATGTCTATAGGCGGTGTTGGACAAACTTGAAGTTGGACATGCGTGAGGGAAGTGTAACTTCAAATGGGTCAACCGAAAGACAAAGACAAAGACAAAGACGGAGGCAAATGCAAATGCAGTCGACAATGAGATCAACGAACGACTCTTGACTGATACGGTACACCACCTGCACAACGAGTACGCAGCAGCGACAAATGTTGGGCAAAGCAGAGAGAGAACACAGAAGTGAGAAAGTCTGATCTGATGGGGTATGGGAGGGACCTTTCACTGGTAAAAATGGAGCCAGAGGTTGACGATTTTTATCTTAGGGGCGGATGGTCGGATCAAAGCGGGACGAGCCATGCCATTCCATGCCGGACCAAGTATGGCAGAATCATTAAACAATGGAGTACAAAGTCTGGAGCTGGCACGCAATTTCTTCCGGTGAAGAAACAATTAATAAATACGCAACTCCAATATCTCAACTCAACTCAAACTTATACTCTGATTACCTCTTATGTGGGTCATGAAACTCTGGATTCCATGCAGTACAGAGAAGCAACTTTGGACATATAGTCTAATGAATGCTTCTTAGTCAAGAGTTGTTAAAGTAGGTACGAACTAAACTTGTTGAAGGTCTGATAACTGATGAAACTTCACTGACTGCGGAGCCTCATCAGCGCCCAGGAGCTAGAACAATCGGCGACCAGTTAGCGCCATCAAATCTTGCAGACCCCTGGAGCTAGCCAGCTAGCTACTAACCTAGGTACGTACTACCTGGGTATTGGGATAATTGGAGAACTCTTTTCACGACCGTGGTGAGGCCGATAACTCCTCACCGACCATTTCATGCTGCACTGCCTTTGAGGTTGGTGGCGAAAGATTACTGTAACCTTGTCATAGTTGAGCTACAGTACAGTACATAGCAAGAATCTCTCGATCGTCTGGTCTATATTCTATCTTCTATCTATATGACAATTACCTTGTCAAGCGCTACTACGTACAACAGTCGGAGACGAGTTGGAGTCAACTTACTCCAAACCTCCAAAGCCAAGACTCAGTAGACTCCACTCTTGACTACGAATCTACTATCTATTACTAACCTAGGTAGGTAGTAAACACTTGAAGCGAGGATATCGGATCAATCTATTAGAACTTAGACTATTTCTTTCTACTGTCACGTAATTTCTGCGCCCAAATTCGAGATTCCAAACTTAGAAAGATATAAAAGCAATGGCAAGTAGCAGAGCGAACAATGAGCTCACAGAAGGTTTTGCCTGAGATGCAGCATCTTCCTCATCATCCGGTTTCTTTTTACTGTCAGGGCGACTGCTTGGCTCTTCGTCAGAAGGTTGCGGCTTCAATTTCCAGATGCTGCTGCTATTACCGTTGAGTTTACCACTTGCAAGGTCGACGGTGGCTGTCGAACCAAGGGTCTTGCCACTTTTACTGACGGCAATTGCTCGGGCGGTCTTGGGAAGCGATAGTCCTAGCCCTTCCAGGCCGATTTCTGTTTCAAAGCCGACTCGAGATGAATTCGCAAGGAGTCTAGGAGAAGAAGTGACATTCTTCTCGTCTTCACCCGCATACTGTCATAGAGTCAGCTCTCTTTTGTCCCACAGTTACTTTCATGATAACATACCACCTCCCAATGATGAACCTGGGTATCGCCATTCCAAGACACATATATGCTAACATCTGAGCCATCGTCTCCCGGGGCCGACGAAGCGATAGAAGGGCCCCATGGAGGCCGGCCAATCCACTCCATCTTCCATGCTCGATAAACAGGCATGTCAGCACCTATGTCGCTTTCGGGGATGTACGGCACCACTCCTCGTTGGATATCCATGACAACCGTACCGTCGGGCGCATGTTCAGTAATCCCCGGATTAGCCCCCCAACCGACAAGGAAGTTTCCATTGTCCAAGCCCTGGACACTACCTCCCGAACCAGAGTATACTTTCTGGGGATGAGGAAACTCATGTAAGAGTTGGACTGTCATTTTATCATAGTCGAGTTCCACAACAACGCCCCGAGAACAATTGTCCCTGTCACACAATCCCGTTTCAGTGCCCTGGTTGTCAAAGAAGCTAATCCGGCTCTCATTTCCTTGAACAAACTTTGCGTCATATTGGTTAGCGAAGTTGGTTGCGCTACCACCGCTGAGGTCTTTGAACTGGTTGTGCTTTCCTCCAAGAATCCATTGTGGATCAAGTGGACCAGCCTGCAGAAGAATGATTGCCGATAAACCTCTTGATGAGACGAGATAATGGTTCTCCGAGGCCTGGTTCCTGTGAGCACAAGATATATGAGGATTAGAAAGTGACTTGCCTTGGAAACACTGTCTATATGAAACCAGTCAAATCCATGGCCGCCCATGAATGTCGTCTTTGGGTTGTACTTGACCATTGTATCAGTAAGTTTCACATGTGTGTATGACCGCCAAACGCTGAAGACTCTGTCGGTCTCGAGGTCAACCTCTTGAAAAATGGAATCGCTCAACCAGCCGTCCATCTCTCCGCCGAGAGCAGTCAAGTTGTACCTGATGTCCTGATACGCAGTTATAAGAGCATTTCCTTGAGTAGTGAACTCGCAGTCATGGATGTTGGCGTCGGTAGCTCCTAGATCACGGATTGAAACTGTCCATTTCTTTTGGTAGTTGGCGTTGAAAACGTGGCAGCGTCCACTCTCGATGAAGGTGAGGTACTTGCCCCCATTTCTCACCTGCGCGCGGGCATCAAAGGTCGTATTATACCTGATATCGGCGTACACAAGGCTGAGATCTTTGCTTGAGAAGATGGCAGGTCCTGACTTGTCGCCATGTTCTATAGTTAGGAAGAGAAACCCAGAGGCATCAACATGATTGGGCTCAAAGGTGTTGATTTGAAAAACGGGGGCAACAGCATCTGAAGATTTGAAGGTCTGAAAAGGAAATTGGCCAATGAAGCCATTGTTGTACGCCTCCAAGTCGCTGATCGGAGCCACATCTGCGAAGGGCAGAGCAGCCAGCAAAGCAATTACTATCGTTGACACCAAAAACGAGAGCATCTTAGGAGAAAGATCTGAGTGTAGAGACGAGAGAAGCACTATGGGACATAGCAGTCGGGAGAGAATAACAGAGGACCAAGAAGACTCCAAAAGTGCCGATGCAGAGGGGAGAATGTTGGATGTAGGACGAGGGTTTCAAACCCATTTCAAAAGCGTTCAACAGCTAACATGAGACCCGTTGTCAAGATGCAGTCGCATCCGAATAGACCTCCTCTTCTTGTGCCTTCCCCAATATCGGGGCGTGAAACTGTAATATCTAAGGCAGGAGCAACCGAAGACCTTCCACGATTCCCACTAAGTGCAACATTGAAGCATCCAGTGCCTGAGCTAAGTTCCTACACGCTTGCTTATACAACTTCTTTTACCGAGGTACCTTAGTAGGCAGGCAGGTATATAATTACTAGTATCTTAATAGGTAGGTACCTAGGTTAATACCTGGCTACTGTGCTCTAGGGATTAGAATTATGTGCCAGAGGAGTAGTACCTACCTACCTATTGAAACAAATTCTGTCACGATTATCGTTGAATGAGGTGTCAATGGCATACAGTCGTATCCATAAGATCAACGACCTATTTGTACATGTGCACGAGGTATAACATTGAATCCAACTAGGTAGGTAGGTACCACCTTAAGTTAAGCACAGTAACTTAAAGTGGCGAGGTTGAATTCCGTGAAGCTGTACTGTACTTTACTGGAAGGGTTGTCAGATGACTAAGCATAGCTCCATCAGTTTCATTGCCGTCATTACAACTTCACTCAACTTCATTACTGTCAACACTGCAACTTTTCTTGTCGTGCTTGATCGCTAGTTTTCGATTCAACTTATACAGGTGGAAAATGTCTTCACCATTCCGTCGTGCGCCTTTTGTCTGTCGTCGTTGCCTCCAAGCATCGCGCCGGTCTAGGACATTGCCACTCATTCATTACTCAACGCAAGCTGGCGCATCTAAAACCAAGGATCAGCAGTTGGAAGACACGACTAAAGATGAGAAGGAAGAGGATGGTATACCAGTGTCTGAGAAAGAACTAGGGCCGATGGCTCGGCGTCTAGAAGAAGCCACAGAGGAAGCTCTCTTCACAGGCGGAAGGGCCGGACGCCGAGCTGTGGAGGATGCAGGATTCTCAGATGAATTAAAGGAGCGGCTACTAAATAAGATTGCCGATGCGCAGTTCAAATCGGAAAACTCCAGTGCCTTTGCAGAAGCCGGTCTCTCATCATCTGCGGGTGAAGGCACGCGACATGTTGCCTCTGCTCAGGCGTGGGCAGGGGAGGAACATACAGCAGACACCGTACTCCGAATGTTGGACGATGCCAGAAAGCCTCTTGCTCCAGGTCTAAGGGGCAAATACCAGCCTCCACCTGTGGATATGCGATTGCAGAAACAGCCGAGACGGTCCCCTGGAGAGAAGGTAGCCAAAGCTAGGGATAGGGTCAATACTTACGTAGGTATGGGGGTCCAAAAGCCAAATAACGGTATGAGCGAGGATGAAAAAGAAGCATGGCGAAAAGAACTGCGAGAACGCTTCGAGCTGGGGGCGAGAGCACTGCCAAACTCAATCACAGGTCTTGCCGCCCTGGCAAACGAACGTATTGAGAACGCCATTGCGAGAGGACAGTTCAAGAACATACCTCGAGGGAAGGGTATCGAGCGTGACTCGCGTGCTGATAACCCCTTCATCGACACGACAGAATATATCATGAATAAGATGATTCAACGACAAGACATCGTCCCACCGTGGATAGAGAAGCAGCAGGAGCTTGCAAAAGAGTTGGGAACGTTCAGAGGCCGGCTGCGCAATGATTGGCGGCGATTCGCAGCGAGAATGATTGCTTCCAGAGGAGGCTCGCTGCAGGATCAGGTGCGTAGGGCGGAAGAGTATGCAGCTGCGGAAGAAGTACACAACCCAGTTTCACGGAAGAACGCCTTTGGGGAAGTACACGAGATTAAGACTGCTTCACCCATGATTGGAAGACCTTTCCGCGACTCGGCCTGGGAACAAGCTGAATTGAGTTATCACAAACTATCGATCGAGCGTCTTAACGCTCTGACGCGAAGTTACAACCTCATGGCGCCGGACTTGGCCAAGAAGCCGTATTTTTCCCTCGAGCGCGAACTTAAGGCATGTTTTGCTGAAGTTGCGCCTACGATCGCTCAGGAGATCCAGGATCGTGCGACCGGTGGAAAGGCGAGAAGCTTGGGTGGGGGAGGTCAAGCAGGTAAGCAGACTAGCTTATTGGAGACATTGACTGGCGGAGACAACGTCAAGGTTCATGTCGAGGCTCAAGAGAAGGCATACGGACTGAAGGAGTGGTGGAGAGACGTGTGGAAGAAGACCTGAGTTCACCCACTTCAATCTAAAGTGTAGGACTGATACGTGTAGTATGGAAAAACTGAACTTGCAAGTCGTTGTTCTGAAGCTGGGTTGGGGAATTCATGATAAGATATCAGTCTTTTGTGTACGCTCTGTCCTATCTCCGATGCTCGATCCACGAGGCTCCATATCGTTCAAAAGTATACATGAAGTTCAGAAAGAATATGAGTACTCAATCCCCCATAGACAATTCCGCCAGCACCATTAGTGCCTAGTTTTTTGTTCCGCCTCCTAACTCCCTGTGCACGACCTAGGCCCATATCTTGGGGCCGACGGCTAACACATATTCTATAGAAATATATATCCTACCCTGACCCGAACTCCTCATTCCATTATGTGTTTGTGCAATCCTTCCTGTTTCGTTTCGGTATGTACGTCAGAAGGAGCGCAAAAAACGGGTACTATCTCTTAGATTCGTCCTTCTTCAAGAACCTCTCGCTCTATTTCAACCTGTCCAGATTCCCCCGTGCGTCGTCGCTCCATGACCCAACGCGTTGCGCCACTATCCTCCTCTTTAGTGTAAGATATACTGTCAGCCGAGCCTCTGTGACGGTGTCCCATGCCGGGGCGCTTGGGAGCCCCGCTAGATTCAGCCATGCTGGCCCTGTTGGACGGTTCCAAGGGACTCACTAACGCTGATGCCGGCATACTCTCATCGGGATCCGATACTGGTGAAATCGGGTTATCATAAGAATTCGAGGCAGGCCTGCTGACGTTGAGAGGGGGTATCTGAGCATCCTCTTTGACACCAGTTTCGAGTTTAGTTAGCGTCGGAACAGGAGGGGGGGACAGCGTAAAGCCAGGAATGCCACCTGTCAATGTCGGGCTTCCTGATGCGCTCACGCTATCCGAGTCGTGGCTGATGGTAGACAAAATCGAGTTTTTTCGAGTGTGGAAAGTGGTTGGGCTCATGAAGCTTTGGCCCCAGGGGGAGGTCGACAGATCACCTCTCTCTGATCGAGGGGATCCGTTTTGGCTGGACACAAGACTAGCTTGAGAACCACCCCATGCCCTGGACCTAAGACGCAGTAGGGCAGATAAAGTCATCTCGTCGCCACGATCACCGAGGAGAGCAAGTTGAGCCAGGCCAGGACTTTGAAGGGGTGTCGTTCCTCCAAAGCCAGGCATGCCGAGGCTCATGAAAGAGTTTCTGTTTGAGTACTCAGATCGCTCCGTGATAGGCGTCAGGTTCGGCTCCCTCGATATCATGCGTCCACTGGTGCTGCGATCCAGTCCGCCCTTAGGACCGAAGAACCCACCATTGGCATACTCGAACTCCGGTCCTTGTTGTTGGCCAGCTGGGGCTGAGTAGAAGCCAAATTCCTGGCCATACCAACCATCGCAGTCATTAGCCAGAGCGCTTGCATTAGCCTCAGCGATGATAGCATCATCGTCAAGTTCCAGATCGGCCATGTTCTCGTAGGAATCATTGTAATCACCATAATCATCAAAACTTTCATAGTCGTCCTGTCTAAAAGAGCCGTCGTGACCTGGCGTGCCTGGAGAATGATCTGGCTCGGGCAGATTGGTGTCTACGGGCGGAGGAGATGAGCCCCGTTGGAACTTTCCTGATGCAGCCGCCTCATACGTTGCAGCGGCAAGGGCGGCCTGATAAGCCGCAAAAGAGTCACCGGCTGGGGACGATGACAATGGGGCTACGGCTGTGGGAGCGGGGGACGACCGAAGGTCAGGGCTGTCTTGAGCAACTTCAGGCTGAACTTCTTCTTTATCATCGGCATTCAGCGATGTATGAGCCGTTGTCTTGAAAGCCTTTGAGTCCGGAGAGAATGGTGCTGTCGTGTCAGACGTCCGGTTTGGTTCATCTCGATTCTCTGATCGCTTCAGCGATTGTGCATGTGCAAAGGCACCCGCTATCGGTCGACCAAACTGATCGGTATCATTATTGTCAAAAATCGACTCGTCGAAGGGGGTATCATCCCATTCTGGAGGGGCAGCGAGATCCTCGGCGAATTCGTTCCTCTCGAATTCCAACATCCCGTCGTCGTAATAGAGCTCGTCATCGTTGAGTAAGCGCCCCGTGCTTAAAGGGGGCAGGTCCTGGTTTTTCTGGAATGCAGCTTCATTCTCTAAGCTGGGCACCCTTGGAACATCTAGTCCTTGGATCCCTAGCCCACCCGCCTGCATCTCTTGGTTAATGCGCTGGCCATGGGGGAGCCTTGGAGACAAAGGAGATGGCTCTCCGAGCATCTCAGGCGTGTACTGGCTCATGGCAAATCCAATCCGATTACCTTCGGCATCCCTTGGGGTTGGCAAAAAGCCAGCACTGCGAGGACTGGCTATCGACGATGTAGGACCCGATCGTTGGAATACAAAGCCCGAAAAGTTTTCCTGGTCGTTATCTGGATCAAGCTCTTCGTCCAGATCTTCATCCAAGTTTCCGCTAAGTTTGTTGTTCAGATTGTTGTCAAAGGTACTCAGTGTCCTATTCAAAGTGCTGTTCATATGACCGCCCATGTGGTCATCCATGCGGTCATCCAACCCATTGTTGAAACCTTCGTCCATTTCATCAAAGTCATCACCAACCATGGGTATATCCTCTTCGAAACCATCATCCTCCATCATCGCGTCGTAATCAAAACCATCGTCGTCAAAATCGTCAAAGCGTGAGTCTCTAGGAACAGGCACGTCTGTAGTCTTCTTCTCGAGCTCTCGTTGACGGTGCCTGTCTTCAAGAAGTTTCTCCTGCTTCGCAGCACCAATCATATCAAAACTGAACCTTGAAGATGTACTCTTCATGTGTCGAGGTATAGCAGATGGTATGTCCTTACCAGACAGTCCGGACAGCGATGGGCCCCGTGATCTGCCCGCCCGATGAGAAATTGAGGGTCCGTCATGAATGTAAGCTTCCTCGTCGATCAAACGCGACGCGCGCGGCGATTTTGGTTGAACAGAGATTGGTGCGCCCTCCTTGGGAGGGACTTGGGGGGCATCTGATAATGTAAAAGTGTCTAGGTCAGACACTGGGGCCTGGGGTGCTGTAGATGCTGTACTTGGTGTCATTCTAAGAGCTCTCGAGTCCTGCGAGTAGATGGACTCGGAAGCATTGCTGGGTTCACGGGTTGTCAGGTTCGAGGCTGACAGTGGAGTTTCTTGAGTTGGAATGGCCGATGGGCTTTGGAACCTGTCTTGCGCAGGGAGAGGAGCAGACATGGGGAAAGGCGAAGTCAGGGACGGTTGCGCCGTGTCCCTGTTTGGTGTATTCTTCTTTGGCCGTGGCGCACTGAAATCATGGACCCGAGTTCCCATGATACGGGGATCATACACCGGATCCTCGCGGCGTTTGGCCAAGGGTAATGGGCGCAAGTCGGGGGCATGCTGGCTGTTTTTGCGCCTCATTAATAGTGTCGACATTGGTTTCTTGAGAAAGGGTAGCCCTTTCTTGGGCTTGGGATTTTCGGTGTTGCTTGTCGTCTGTGTAAGAGAAGGCAGCTCTGTTACCAAGCGGGTGCCTGCAGGACGGCGGCCGGTAGGCTGCTGGAGATCTGTGGGTGTGCTGAACGAGGATGTAGCTTTCGTATTCTTTATGACTTGTGGCGACGGCCGCAAGGCTGGATTGTTTGATGTTAATGTTGGCTGGGAAGCTGAATGTTGACCGAGAATACCAATCCCTCTTTTGTTGTCGATGGCCTCGGTGGCTTGTGCTTCCATATCACGCTGGTACTTTCTAAGAGCAACACCCCCAATGAAGGACGACGTTTTCGAAGCTGGCTGTGGTCGGGGATCTAGTGGGCTTGTCGCTGCAGCATCTTGACGACTATCCCGCGATTTTCCAAAATCCTCTGTAGTGACACGGGATATGGGCGGTAGAGCAGGAGGTAGGGAAGAGGGATTCGAAGACGTCGGTCGTAATTCCGGAGACAGAGCATCGGGAGAAAAGGGCGTGGGGTGACCAACAGTGGGTGAAGCAGGATGTTGATCAGGAGAGGGCGAGGTAGGATTCGATGACGGCCCTCGCCTGTGGAACCGCAGATGGGACAGCATACCGAACAACCGGGCTCTGTCCGTACGTCGAGGGGAAGTGAATCAAAATGTCGACGGCGGCTGGGTGGGGGGAGCGCGGAAGCGCTCAAGCTTGCGTAAGGTGACGGACCGATGCGATACGTCGTTAGTTGGTGAGAGAAGGGCAGCGCATCCGTGGGTCAGCATCCGATGGTGTACGGTAAGAAGGGCGAGGCAAGCAATCGACACGCGCTCATAGCATGACTCAAGGGGTCGCAGTCGCAAGAGACAAGACAAACATGGTGTTCGATTTGTTTGGGCTGGGCGGAGCCGGATATCGATAGTGTGCCGCAAGGGAGCGCAGATGGATGTAACGATGACCGAATTACAGTACTGCGCTGGGCTACCGCTGTGCTGGCTGTGGGGGAGTGAAGGAAGACGAAACGAGACGAGACGAGATATGATGGGATGGGTTGGGTTGGGATGGGTGTTGTTGTTGGTAGGAGGAGGCTGAGGAAGTCCCGGTACCAAGTGATAACCTAATCGACCCAACCTATACAGTAGCATCCATACGTGGTTGGTGACGGATTTATGGTTTCAAGCCATCCGATCCAAGAAGCAAGTCAAGGATAAGTTGCACGTGCATGAGCCACCTAATACGACTCTGACACATTTGCAGATTGAGCGTCTCTTGATAATACGATTATCCGTACAAGGGAGAAAATAGCAACATTATGAGACTCTCAAACTAAGGGAGAAAACCCATTGAATTGTTAGTATGAATACTACTATACCTAGGTAGGTACCTACTCACCTAGCAGTACCCTGTATTTCTTTAGTGGACTTGTCGTCCTTGTGGGGCCGTTATGTCGCAACAAGTTAACTAAGCCAGGCTTTGCGCCAGCTTTTGCGCCAGCTCTATAAAAAGAAACCCTATCCCTAGGTTCCAATTAATAGTACATACGTATCAATAATAATACAGAACAGAATCGTCCTTGTCTTTGAGTGGGTTTTCCTCAAAACACAAACGTCAAACGGTAATACCCCTTGCTTTGCACACAGAGCAGCTTTACAAGCAGTTACCTCCACTTCCATACAAAGCTTTATTCTCCCTTGAGATGATATGCTGCACCTCCATATGCACAACACTTGGGGCCTGGTCGGCATTGTTTGCCTTGTCATTACCTAGGTACCGATAGAAGGAGGTAAAACCTTAGACGTACAATGGCATTGCTATAAGACACATTTATATTCGCTTAACTACTAATTAACCTACCGTCTCTTTCTTCGCTTTACCAATTATGTATAGGTTGGTAATTTCCGCGCATGATGAACAGCATCTATTATCATTAATGACTTGGAACTTATCTTAGTGGTTAACATCTATAGTAGAGTCTAAACTCTGATATTTCTAATACCTTCCATAAAGGGAGTTTCTGTCATCATGTGCAAGTGATGATACCAGCCATTTGATAATAATTAAACTTTAGTATAGCACCTACCTAGGTAGACATGGATGTTAATGGTCAGCCCGCATTCCGTCTTATACCATACCGTAGTATGGCTGTCAGCAATCAAAGGCGTCAGCCATCCAAGTTAATTCGGTACTTTAGCTTTATTATCAGAGTAAAGAAGATATCCTCAAAAATACAACCAACACTTTAAAGCGGTATAGCCAATGCTAATCATCTATAACCGAAACAAATATTATACATACAATCAGACTGTGGTATGTTACAGTACCTACAGGTCCGGATAGTTCGAGCTGGATACAATGAGGCACCGTCAGTTAGCAGACGATCACTGCTCCATTTCTGACCCAGGCGACTAGTTGATAATGGATGTATGATAAGAATAAAAATCGACAACACAGGTATTTGCATTTCAGTTCACAATCAACATCGTTTATGTTGTGTATATCAGTCTTAATTACGGATCTAAGGTACCTAGGTAACCCATTTGCTGCCTCATGCCGTAGGATAATTATCGGTCTATTACCCCGTTATTCAGTTGAGGTTACCCTCTAGCCGAGCGCTCCGAACGTGGGGAAGCGAAAAATGACGTATTCGCTATTGGATAGGTAGGTTTGTACCTCCGCTGCAATTCAGTGTGCCGTACGGATACTCTGTATGTATTGTAACGAACCATCTACATAGTACCTATACCTATAGGCAGGTAACCAATCGGTCGGGTGCATCGTTACGATTTGGTCGTCTCCTCGTGGTTTATTACCGTTTACGGTGGGCAAACGCCCTCTCTCTCTCCCCACACGAGGCGACACCTGATATCTCTGACGGCTGTCAGTCAAATCAATCTAGACTACGGATACGGATACCTAGAGTTGATGACCCAGGTAAAAGGTTGGCCGACTCTTGGCATATGCCCGTGTTGTGTTCTCCTGTGGCAGTGACCGTGGCCGTGGTCGACTCCACAGCTGACGACGCATTTCTTGGGTGCAATTTACTAGAGCGAAGTCGCGAACTGAACTGAATTGAATTGAATTGCATTGCATTGCAAACAAAGTCATTCATTTTCTTGGAGAGGAAAGTGGTCTGTCACGGATGACGAGGCCGGAAGACGGCATCGGGATGTGGGTACAACTAACGACCTCGATGCAAACTCCAAAGCCAGTGGAACAGCAGACGAGATTCACCAGATTACTCTACTGTGACCAAGGACTTGGCCACGTTGAAATCCACAATAAAGCAAGGGTTCTCTGATCCTCTTCCTTGTCTGCCCACGTTCCGTGATACTGAGTTCACCTCTTGGGCTCTTGGCTGAGCAACTGATGACTCTTGGCGGCCAACGTTGGGTTTGGGTTCGTTCGGAGCTTTGTTTATTAACTACCTACCTACCTACCTACCTACCTACCTACCTACCTACCTACCTACATCACTGCCTACCAGTCGCTTATGTCCGTTACTGTCAGTCGAATTCTAGTCTAGCCTGTCCCTCCAAACGCCTCGCTCAAACTTAATCACAGGGCTCTCTTCCCAACGCCTACACTTAATCATTTGTTAGGAATAGTACTCTGTAGCTATTTACGAATTTGTTGCCTCATCACCGGATCATCGGCAAGAGATTCGCGTTTTCGCCCTTACTTTTCCCCTTTACTCTTGCCTTGATTTCCAAACCATATCAACAACATATCTACCTACCTACTAATATATAGGCACTTTCTACCATCAAGTCTCAATCTCACCACGATCTCTACAGCTCTCATACATTATGATAAACACGTTATGGAAATCGCCCGCCGAGCACGACCATCAACTTCCTAGTCGTCGTGAGAGCCAGGATTCTGTCATGAGCAGACTTGGTGGCAAGAATGTCTTTGTCTTTTGCTCTTCTCGTATATGGCGCGGAGCACCCAAGCTCTTATTCCAGATTGGTGTCATCTTTTTTACCAGTTTCCTTATTTTTGGGATTCTACCTGACAGGCTGTCTGGAGGACGACTTGGAAGTGGCTACCGTGGGATAATTCCGTGGGGGAAGTATGAGCCAGAGCCTGACCGAAACATGAGGATTGTTGTGTTCGGCTCGCCTGATGTTGTGGGCAACGTGAATGGTTCCCCCTCAAGGCGCAAAGCATGGACGGAAGAGTTATGTGATGAGGTAAGGACAGAAGACTGAGATGGTCTGCATTTTGCTAACCGACGATAGCTCGAATGCACTTCTTATCTATCATTCGTACCGGAGACCCAGCTAAATAGGGGTCTCATCAGCAACCGTCTCTACGACCAAACAGTCCGGGATCTCCTCAACACCACAAAATTCACAAACGTCAAGGAAAAGCCAGCGTTTGACTTCAACTATATCGACTCCCAGTATCCAACCCCCTCCGAGGTTCCCGACCTTGCTAGTCAAGTAAAGAACTTCCTCGAAATGCCGCCGCCCGAGAAGACGCCACGCGAAACCCTCTGGGTCTTCAGTTTTGGAACCTGGGAAGTCTGGAATATGGCGGCAATGCCAAGAAAAGAATCCGAAGATGCCATTACGACCATGGTCAGGCAAATTCTTGACCAGGCCGAAGTACTCTATGAGAGATCACTTGATCCTACTTCTATCGCTTACTCTGACTTTTGGACAAACGCAACCGAGGCACAGATTAGTGAACTGACAGCACCCGGCGCCTTGGACAAAGTCGACAGACGAAGATTCGAGAGCTTCCGCATTCTAGTGCCCATGATATTTGATCTTTCTCTCACACCCGGATGGCAAGGCCGACAGAAGCCACCGGCGCCTAACACTGTGGTGGAGCAGACTCGCAACGCAGCAGAACTTACCAAGTATTGGAACCAAGAGGTGGACTTTGCACTTGCCGAGTGGAAAGAAAGGACGACAAAGAAGCCCAAAAGGCCTACAACAAATGCTGAGGCATCGGAGATGAACAAGAGAACTGAGAGCGTCGAGTCTACTAAACATGGTGAAGATGCGAAAGAGCCAGCGACAATGACATCCGAAAACGAACGGGTTATCCAAGCTCCATACCCTATGCGTAACGGTTTGATGGTAGATGTCGGACAGGCAGTTCTTGATGCCATGACGGAGGGCGAAATGGAGCGCGCGGCAGTTGTGGACTTGAGAGGACGGGGAACATTATCCGGCAACGACTCGATGCGGTTCTCCGATGTTTGGACACCGTGTGTCAGAGGTGACATGACAGATCTCACCATCGATGAGAAACAGATCACGCCAGAATGCGAGATCGAACATGATCATCTGTTCTATGATTCTTTTACGATCAGCGAGAGGGCCATGAAGGGCGTGGTCAAGGCCATTCTGGAGGATGTCAAGGAAGAGCTTTTTAAACCAGAAGAAAAGCGAGCGTGGCTGTACGGAAGTTGGTAGTTTGGCAAGATGCCCGCGGTGGCGCATGGAATTTACTCGTCAGTTTACGTTATTGGTTGATACCCAAGGTACCAGAAGGAATGGCATTAGGTATGATTGAGGATGGATGAGCGGTTGGCGTTTTAGGAGTTGGACGGGAATGACGAATAGCGACTTGTCCATAATTACATTTCCTGTGTCCATATGGATACATTTGATCCAGACCCCTGCACTCGAATGTATGTTTGTGTTTAACCTCCCGTCCGTAGCCTGATATCCCCAGTCCCAATCTAATGATCTACCCGGGAAGCGGGACGCTACTTGCCTAGGTACCTTAGTATTAAGTTAGTAGTTTCCGGTTTGATGGCGATGCTTAAAGTACGGGTCCCAAGTCAGTACTGCAGTAAAGACTGTAGATACATACAGTCCAGGTCCATACCTAAGGTACTAAGGTACTAAAGTAGTCCACACTGCTCGTCTTAGGGCCTGTACCTATAGAGGTACCTACCTAGGTAATCATAGTAAGAACATGACGTAATACGGTGATCGGGTATAATCCCTGTACAGTCGATCTTATCATCGTCAGTCCTGCAGGACCTTGTTCGCCTGCAAAAAAGACATGTCTGAGAGGTCGACCATGACACCAACATGAGAATATGCAGACCAGTCACATCCATATACAGTAAAGTATTTCCCTTCAACTGTCCAATCTTGGTCTTTCAAGGGTCTTTCTTGTAGGCGTAGCGCCCACGCGGGTACCTACTGATCCACCCCCACAAGCCACAAGCCACAAGGCCTGCATAGGAGATCGGCACCTCATCCATCCATCATCACGCAGCGACGTCACAAGGGCAATTATTTACTGTAGAAACAAAAATTATTGCAGCCTTCCCTGCCAATCCAGTCCATGGATGAGGTCACGGACGCTAGGCAGTCAGTCCAGCAGCTTTCGGCAATGAAGGTCTTAATGTGCACCCCAAGCCTCCTTCTACTTCCTGTGACTGAGACCTTGACTCTTCTGTCTCAACCATCAAGACTCTGCCTTGCGAATAAACACAAGACATTCAACGTCCCTTACAACCTGACCTAGACAACCACGCGACCTCACGGCTTCTGATACAGCCTCACTCACTGTTCCTAGGACTCATACTTAGCACGGGACCTTCTTCGCCGCCTCGGGGCTGCTTCTAAACCAAAGAAAGTATCATACAATATATATACTCGACTCCGCTACCTTGATTCAAAATGGATGATAAACTAGATTTCGATCCGCGCGCATTCGCAGCCGACATGCAACTGCGTACTCGAAAAGCCCGCAACTTCGACAAGGTCGAGCATGACCTGCCTGACCCCAAGTCCGCTGCCTTTCAGAAGGCGCAATCCACAGCTCTTTCAGGACCCATAAACGTCTCAGGGTGGCTTTCTCGTGTCGCAGGATGGAATCCTTTCGGCAAGGCTGTCGACGCTGGCGATATCTTGTGGCTGATGGACAACACCGCCTATCGCAACCCAAAGACTGATCAGTGGGAGGCCGAGTTCGTGGCTGCTGTCTTCGAGAACGAGCCCAAGTGCCGGGTTGCAGACATAGTGTCTGGTATCGCTTCGTCCTTGGGTTTGGCTGATGATGCCGCTGAGCGTGATATCATTGAGGAGAGAATCATTCCTTTTCTATGGGATATCCAGGCAGCGAGAGTGTTTTGGATCCAGCACAAGAAGAAGGAGATTAAGTTGGGACCTACCAGCATCAATGGTATTACAACGAGTGTCGAGCCTGTGGATCGGAACCATAAGGGGTCGACTATCGAGGCGACAGCTCTGGTACCTCATGGAACAAAGGGCATCCACGACATGCAGACATACTATGCCGGGCCGGAGGGCTGGGCTGTGATATCAGGTTTGTAGTCAGGACGCTTGCCTGCCAGATATATGTGACTAACGAAAACTTAGATGTCGATGACACTATCAAAGTCACCTTGACTAGCGATCCCCTCGGCATCCTCAAGTCTACCTTTGTCGATGAGCCGACTCCAGTTCATGGAATGCCCGAACTTCTTTCAGATCTGCAAACTCTACTACCTCGTGACACCCCATGGTTTTATCTGTCAGCGTCACCATACAACCTGTACCCTCTGTTGCGTGAGTTTCGCGACCGCTATTATCCACAAGGCCAACTTATCTTGCGCGACTCGAGCTGGCGCACAGTGGCAGGTTTGCTTTCAGCCCTTACAATGGGAACTGAAGAGTACAAGGCCGATCGTATGAAGAAGATCCAATCTTGGTTACCCAAGAGAAAGCTTATTCTCATTGGCGACTCTACACAATCCGACCCTGAGGCTTACGGTGAAATGTAAGTCATTGCTTGACTCAAGACTTGACTTGGTAATTAATTCACTGACTTTTCCTAGTTACCGTAAATTTCCAGGCTGGGTCAAAATGATCCTCATCCGCAAGGCTACTGATGTTGCTGCTTTTGGAATTGATGAGAAGAACCAGCTTGAGCGATTCGAAAAGGCATTCAAGCACGTACCCGTCGAAGCCTGGCACGTCTTTGAGGATCCAAGCGAGTGCCGAAATATTGTGCGGGATGTCGTTCGCAAGAGGAGTTAAACGACTTCTATTTCTATTGGTTTGATCGGCCTTGGGTTTATAATAGACGGTGTAAGTTGATTTACTGTATACGTATTGCTATGATAATGATTGATGAAGCGGCTTCAAGTCCGAAGACCGGCTTATACCTTAATCTGGAAGATTGATCTTATTCCAATCGGTCTCATTTCTCGTGTATCCCTTTGATTGATCATGCCTCTCTACTGTTGATCCGTTCACCATACCCCATTGAGATGAATTGTCCAGGCCAGAGCCTTAAACCCTATCTCGCACTTCTCTTCGTAGCGTGTCAAGTGACTGATCAAACAACGTTGGCATGCCATGGCTCAGCACCCTCACTGTAACATCGCTGAGGCCTGTTACGCAATTCCTTCCCTAATTGAGTCGTTGTTCTCGGGACTCGAATTCGCCGTGCTTTGGGCGTTGTCAGTGGGGTTTTCGTCAGTCATTTTGTTAGACCTTTCGCCATAACAGTCGGAAAGAAGTTCATTTGCATGAGTGATAACCTTGATACGACCACGCTTGCCGGGTGTTGCCTCCACCTTGATTGCCTTATCGGACCTCTCGTCCAAGTCGCCATGAACAAAAATCTGTATCTGAGCGACAGGGAGAGTCTGCGATGATAGCAGGTTCCTTATAAGGGAACCGAACATTATGCTCTGATGGTTTTCGAAATAGATTCTCATATTACTCACTTTATCAACGGTACTCGTTGGCCCAAAGAGCAAACGATAGTACTCAGACTGACATAACATATCCATTCTCCAAGGGCGATCATTCAGCTCATGACCGCGGCAAGCCGTAAGGCAGCCGCACTCGGCACAATAAAGATCCATGGACTGAATCAAGGATGAGAAGTGCATAAAAAGGGTTTCGAAGAACAGCACATCTTTAGGGCTGCGAAAGGATAATATATTAGTCTGATACAGAATTGGAAGACCCTGGAGGTACCTGGATCGTCGTTAGAAGGTAGTCACACAGGCGAAGGAGAGAACGTGGCAGCTTACGCAGATTGACAAGCCCTGAGTATGTTCGTAGAAAGGAAAGACCACACATGACTCTCTTCTTGGTGATAATGAGGAACTGTATCACGCTTACGATGGCAGACGCAATGAACCCAGCCAGGGACTTTAGTAGGAGCTCCTTCTCGCTCATACTTTTCGTTGCTGCGACGAAGATGAATGTGTACGAGTTTGCCCCCAAATAGCTCAGTAAAGATCATACGTTGGATCTCTATAGGCAGATTAAATAAGGGAGATTGGCCTTGAGGGGCAGTTGGGAGAGTGAATCTGGAATTGTTCCTGAACTGCTCCGCAGGCGTCAGTGGAGGAGTGTCACTTCTTCTTCTTCTCTGGCGGAACATGAGGGATGAAAGAAACCAATCGGAAGCTGGAGGTGAGATAAGAGAGAGTTTGAAGATTGTGTTGATGGTAAAAAAGAAGAATAAAAGGGATGGATATGAAGATGACAGTGGGGGGAGGTCAGATACAGATACCAGGGTAGGCAGGCACGGCAGGTAGCACAAACACCAAAAAGCAAACATGGGCATGGAAGTCAGTGCCCAATAGCACCTGCCCAGATAATGCATTCTAGGTACAGGCTATTGCACTACCTTGCCTTCCAGTTGTACTGAGTTACTACCTACCTAATAGGTAAAAGAGAAAAGGGAAATAAAAAGTACTATTTGACGTTAATTAATTTTAATGAGAAATATAATAAAATGAAAGAGAAAGAAGATGCAGGGTATAATTAATGTGATAAATAAGAACATAAACCTTGCGAAATTGTAATTAATGTGAGGCGAAATGATAGTCTTCTACCTGGTTAGTAACTTACTTATGCAATTGATATTTTCTTAAATATAACAGATATTATAGGTAGTTAAGATGTTATGTTTAGCCGTAGGGTGTTAGAGGAATTGGCTGTTATAAGCATAAGAGATAAAATAGTTTAGTTATTAAATAACAGTTCAGACAAGCACTTGGGTCCATATCCGTAACCTCGGGGTTTAATATTAAGTACACAGGCCCGACAGTCCGATAGTCAACAACAATAAAGAACCACTATTAGGACTTTCTTTATTGTAGCCATCACCACGAACAAAGTAACATATCAATCTAGTCTGTCTTTAGTTACCATCGTCATCCTCGTCGTTTTCGAATGGATCTTGAATACATGCGATGATGATGTTGTTGTAAAAATCTTGTCCCAAACGCACTTCAGCGGCCTCAATGATTGTCTCCCTTATTTCTAGCATGCATGAACTCTCTCGTGCCCTGTAAAGTGACTAATGGGATGATCGAGCAATCCAAGAACGCGAGATTTTCGCCTGCTTGATATCTTGACACTGAGCCGTATTCGGTTTAAGCCAGCAGTGTTAACCCCTCGAAATGCTGCATATAGAAGATGCCGTCGAGTATAGCTCAAGTCAATATCTAGACATGAAGTTATTGTTGGGAACCCTTTCGTATAAACAAATTGGCGATGGAACAAGCCAAGTCAATGGCTCCTCTGCATATGAACGTATTCGTGAGATAGAGCTCTCTGTTACCCGTATTATATCTTTGAAGTGGTTAGCTCAGGCCTTCAAGTACTAGGAATGAGAAAGTAAACTTACACTCGATGGCAACTTCTGACAAAGTCGATGTATATACATACGGTCCTCGTCAGCTCTATATGCTTTGTTCGAGAGCCGGTATGTCCAGCGAGGGGACTTCCTATACCTGCTTCACACTTCAATGATACGACCTCCAAAGAGAAACCTGTATATATGTCGTAATATCTCGAGTGGCAAGTCGAGGAGGTGCATGTTTTCCCGGATGCTCCTGCACGGTACACACAATCTAAGATGATCTCGTGAGGGTGCTCTGGAGAGATCATGTATTAGATCAAAATCTTGAGTAAATCGTGGAAGACTCCTTCTCATTTCTATCATAGATGTCTTTGCAGTCGAAGAAAACAGAGAATGGTTACGAATAAAGACGAGATGAAGGAAACAGAGGACGGGCTATTTAATACAATGATATCAATAGACAAATTTCTAATCGGTAGTGATTGCAACACCAAACATAAAGTATACCATGCTGCAAAGATGGAATCGTTCAATACTTTGTCCAACTAGAAGTCATACCCATATATACTCGTCTAAAGTCTCAATAGAAGTTTGGATAAAAGAAGTTCATGATTGGCTCGTCACTAAAACAGTTTCGTTGATACTAACATCTCCAAAAGATTCGTCAATGTTGAATCCCAAGTATCCATGTTATAATCGTTGATGAGATGGAGGCTGGGTCGAGTACAATATCCTACCAAGTACATACGCTCACCTCCAAATCTAGGACACCCAATTTAACAGAAACCCCTTGTAATGCTATATCTATCGATTGTCTAAGCGAGACATCCTGATGTTTACAATAATGCTTTTATTCACATTATAGCCTTTTTTGGGAAGCTCAACGGTGGCTTCAACTGCCTGCAACTCTATCCTCATACGTGCTCAGATATTCTGGATATAACGGGATGCTTCCTCACCACATCTCTTCTCTAATCACCGAGGCATCCCTTGTTACTCTACCAGCCATGATACCATGATAGGACGTCGTTACTCCTGTTGTCCGAAGGTTCCCTTTCTCCGATGGTCGAGAGCCATAGAGTTAAACATGGATGACGCTTCTACCTGTCGAGTAAGAAGCGAAACCACATGGCAATCATGAAGAATCCCAGAGTAGGTAGACACAACTAACCATCAATTCTTTGCCCTAGGTAGTTAGTACCCTTACAAGTGCCATCAGTCTAAGTCACCTATTTACCTACCTATATTCCGCCCTCGGAAAACTCCGGCAAGCCATGTACGTACTCTTCGGCAAGACTCGGCCAGGCCTTCCATTATACAGTAAGCAGTCCTGCAAGATCGTCATTCTCTTCTCGAAGTACCTGTTATGTAATCTTGTATATTAGTGGAGTTCGTTGGTCTTCCGGCCACCGGAGCCGGAACCGGGACGATACAGTGGGAGGAGCAAGCAACCTAGGTACGTAAATATGAATCTGGTTCTTTAACGTGCATGTATTTCCCCAGAAAGAGAAGGAAAAAGGATCCTCTTTGCTAAGATTGGCAACTATTCTAGCCAAAGTATAATCTTTACGTCGCATACAAGGATGGCAGAACCGGGACCGGGTATAGGCCGACTGACGATAGTACCAAGATGTCCTTGGTACTGTAGGAAATCTTGGAAATCCATTTATGTGAAGACGTGTTCACATGCATTGAATATCAACTACTCAGGTACCTAGGTAGGTTACAACAACGCCCTTTTGGCAAAATTCAGAGTCGTGCTAAGTCGCCTGTCTACTTGTCACGATAGTAAATCACACCACAGTTTGGGCAATTCTCGTAATAATGTATAAACTTTTTTTCTGGTATCGATATTTCTACCAAATAGTAACTCCTTTGTCAACGCCTTGGTGCTCCTTGCTCGCTGTTAAAGCTTCGCATGTAGATATTCAACTACTCTAAAAGAAATGGCACTTGACGCCAATAGAAAAGCACGGAGGTCGCAACGTTCTCCGCAGCCGGGGGGGTATTCTCTGTAAAAACCCGACTCGTTTGCTTTTCCTCGTTTCTTCTTGCTTCTTGGTGCTGAGACCAACCCCTCTGTTTGTACATGACGTTCCTGGTGATTTGGTATCGTAGTCCCTTAAGTGGCTTCTCAGACAAGATACAATCGCAGCTGGAGACTGGGTCCTAGTCTGCATTGTATGTCGAGGAGATTGGATTGCGTACCCATCCCGAAGTGCACAGTGATTACTTTGTCACTTGTGCATAGCCGCTCGGCGTCCTTGTATACCAAGTCATGCAGGCTCCAGGCGGTACTGTCCTGGCTGTTATCGTGGTCTGCATGCCATTGTAGTTATTCGTTCATCCCATCCGTTTCATCCCACCGCTTCACCTATGACTCCTCGCCTGTGGCGGGAGACACATTTAACCGAAGAGAGCAGCGCCGCCAGACTCGACAGCCTCGATCTCAGCAGCATTGAGGGGAGCACGATGGAAGCGAGCAGGGAGCTCGGAAACGTCGAAGGCAACACCCTGAGGAGCGTTGACAGAGCCCAGAGAGGCTGCGCTGCTGCCACCAAAGCCAGACTTCTGAAGAGGACCGTGCTGCTGAACGTGGTCGCGGTAGGAGCTGAAGTTCTTGTGGGACGCAGCTGCATCGCCGTTTCCGTAGCCGGACCAAGACTCGGGGAGCTTCTCGACTCCAGAGGCGGGGTGGGGCCTGGGGGTGTGGTCGACGCTGGCTAGAAAAGACAGCGTTAGCTAGAGTTGACAAGAAGACACCCTCTCTGGACAGAACATACAAGGAATGGTTCGAGGACCGAGGAACTTGATGAGGGGAGTTCGCTCGGCGTGAACAGCAGCCTGCCGGAGGGCACGGGTGGCAGAGAACATGATGATAGCTGTGGGTAGGTTGGTGGTTGATCGGGTTATTCGGTAGATGAAGTTGTCGTGTGAATCGAGTTTGCTTGCTAAGACGAGTGATTCTGGTATGGATGTAAAAGAGCAATCGGGATTGTTAAGAAGAAGGGTCAGAGTAGAAGACGGGTGTGGGAGAGGGCGAGATTATGTATTTGAGGAATTTTTGTAGTGGTAGCCCAGCCCAGCTCGGGCAGGCCAACGTTCCATGGATCAATTTGTACCGCGCCGAAGCGCAAGCGCACCTCACTCAACCTACTAACCTAAGCACCCTGGTACCCAACCTCAGCGCACTTGCAGGGAAGGTCCCTAGCTCCGTCCCGTTCGAATGGCGCGAACTGGCCTGGGCACAAGCCAAAAAGTTGGAATCCACCGACGTGAAAAAAAAAGCCTCGACACGACAAAACAGGCCACAACTGACAACCGGAGTCCACTGTACGGCGCTACAACACGTTACCCACCCTGCAGCCTTGAAATGGGGAAAAGTCAATGCCCAAACCAAAAGCAAGAGTGGGATGAGTGTGTGCGGCACAGCACAAGACTAGATTACAGTCTACATACCTACCTACTGTAGCTATAGTAAGTACTACTAAGTCAGTAGCCCGTAAGTACTTACAGTACGGATATATCTACCCAAATTCCGTCGACGTGGGATGTATCTGCAGGTAGGTCAACGTCTGGTCTGAACACGGCACCCATGGCATCCAATGGCATGGCACGGCATGGCTGCAGCCTCCAGGTCCAGGGCCATAAACTCCGCTCTCTCGCATTCAAGATGAGATTTACTTGTGACAGGAAAGCCCAAGGTTGCACTCTCATTTTGCAACTCCCGAATACCGGATGGATGCTTGAGTAAGACCTTCCACATCTGCAGAGCAGACTTGGGTTGGTTGGGATCATCCACCCTCCTCTACACTATAAACAAACCATCTTGCATGAGTCGAGTCGAGCCGGCCTTTCATGCCGTCGGCGGAAATACCGTCCTCCAACTGCACAGCACTTGAGTACAGTAGGTACGTTACAACAGTATGGGGTTAAAGTCCGGAGTTGGACGAAATGGCGTGGTTCCTGATCTTGAACAACGGGGTTAAGCAACCGTCTTCCAAGGCTATACATTACTCACCTTGAAGGTGAAGAAAAGCCCGAGCCGATTCCTGTCACTCCAGTGTACCGAACCGAGAGTTGGGGCAGCTGTCTGGAAATCTGATATTATTTGTCCTCCTGCTACTGTACGGTACCCCAAAACTCCCCGTCGATGACCACCCTCTTCAGCATAGCTTGCGTCCGACACACGCATATTGATCGTCGACCATTTGCCGGCTCGACTCCTACAGTATGTACGGTACAGTAGTCTACTTGGTTGGAGTAGCCTTCCGCTTCTTGCTTATAGTATCAAATTGCCCCTCCTCGCCATAGAGAGACAACATGAGGCGAGCCTCGTTTAAGGCGCGGGGGGCAGACACATATTTCCCTTTTGGGTGAGTACATTTGTCCGGGGGCCGGCGTCCGGGGGAGACTTGAGATTATCTGGTTGGTGGAGGAGGTGGGTAGACTAAGAGGTAGGTACCTAAGATACATTACAGTAGTGCTACCTACTAAGGTATACAACTGTAGGTGAAGCCTCGAACCACGGACAGATGGGGTTTTTTTTTTTTTTTTTACAATTGATGACGGTATGCCCTAATTATGATACATACCTAGGTACTAAGGTAGGTAGCGATGATGGATATCCGTATCCGTACATCCATAGCAGTCTTGATGAGCATGGTGGTCCTTGTCATCCATTATCCGTGCCATCCAAGCCTGGTCGTTGACGCGATCTCACCAGAGAACAAAGGCCTCAAAAACACCAAAGCAGTGACCATGTCAATGTCATTGCTGGACCCTACCTACGTAATTGAAGCGAGGCCCCTGTCGGAAAACAAACGTTGTTGTGCATCTGGTTTGCTTTAGCTGCCGCTGTATGCGGAGCGGAGAGGAGAGGAGAGGAGCGGACCTACCTAGGCTAGGCAAAGCGTAGAGAGATAGGCACATGGTCGAAACAGTAGCCTAAAGACGCCGACAGTCGAGTTTCCAGGCAATCCGAGAAGAGCCCTGATGGAATGCCGAATAGCGAATGCCAGAGATTCAATTGATTGGCGATCAACTTTCACTTTAGTTGATCAGGGCAATATGTAGACTAATCATCGACTCATGGTTTTATTAAATTGATACACAAATCGTTCGACGTGGCATTAGTCCCATCCATTCTTTACGAAACCGAAATGTACTACTGTACAGTAGAGTAGAGTATGGATAGAGTAGTTCGTATTATTCCTGCTGTTGAAAATCAAAAGTTGATATCTCTGAATCAAGATGCTGATTGACCAATCCCATGGCGAGAATTGGCTACTTGGTACCTATGACAGATTGAGATTACATTTGGTTCATGGGCTGAGATACGTACCGAATCCACAGCACCTGCATGCAATGGATCTCATCCCGCTTCTGTATCCGTACAACTTTAGTCTATCTGGGGAGTGAAATTGGTAGGAGAGTCCGACGTACATAGTAGGAGGTACAGTAATTAATATCTGTTTCCTTTTGAGTCCTGGGACTTGTGAGATTGGATGTCCGGATTGACTGTAGGTGTGTCTGTCAATTCCCGGCTTAAGATACTAAGGTCCATAGGTACCTAGGTACCTACTACCAGATCGTTGGAACCTTCTTTCTGTTCTTCCTCCGAGAGCCGGCAGTCTACTCGCTTGTACCATCGCGTTACTCCATGAGTCGTGATTGGCCTCAACAAATTAGCTTATTTGGCGCCTCGCATCACTACCCGCTCTGTGCAATCCCTTGGGTTGTCCTCTTGGGGTAATCCCGCTTTCACGTGAAACCTGAGCGAGGAGCTCCTCCGCTATTTTGTAAAAGTTGATGTCGAATCTCTACTTTTCATCTTTTGGCTTTGTATGTAGGATGCCGTCGAGTCGTCTCTGTCTGTCTGTCTGTTCGATACTTGTTTCTTTACAGCCATCACGATTGTGGGAACGAGACCCAAGTTTACATTGATACTGCCTTACGATGCTGAACGTATCCTGAGCATCGAGGAGTTAGTTGCCTGCCTTTCAAACTTCATCTTCAAAATACCTAAGGCAACTTCGCAGAATTATCTGTGTGCTGTGTTACTGTCCCGCTCCCTCCAAGCAGATAAGATAACGATAACTGCTCTCAGCCAATGAAAGCCCTCCAATATCAACAAGTAACGGCCAATTCTCTGTCGTCAACATCCATCCAATTGACTTCTGGTCGACGCTCCTGTAGCACATACTCTGCAGAAACTGCATCCCACTAAAGGTCCGAGATCACCATGCTCCAGGGTAGACTGTCTTGCGTCTCTTCGCCTAGTCGCAACACTGCCACCCAATACATTGTTTTCTTTTTCTTTCGATATATGATCTTCTATCTCATACGTCACTAGATAGACATGAGCAAGATCAGTAGTGTGTACTTCGCATATTGCCGAAGCATGAACAAGCCGTGCCTTTCTCAACCCTCTAAACCAACATCACTTCAAAGAACCCATAAGTGTCCTGACTATTTTAATTCTCTAAACAAACTTTTTACTCCTCGTCACATCATTTATCCTGTCCCAGCTTCTGATCTAACATCTACATCAAACACGCGACCTGGCGACTGCTGCACAGATCTGATGAGGCGACCTTAACGCGCGTAGACGGCCCAACCCATGTATAAGCCTCGACGAGCCACTCATACCACACCTTTGAATCGTCGGTCTGGCGCCACATACTAACCTCGAGCTCAGTATCGGCTGGGAAATAGAGGGGTTTCTGTGAATCCGTTAGTGTATGTTACATCTGTTAACACGAATAACTCACCTTGAGAGGAAAGAAAATGGGGAACCATGAGATCATGTCCTTGCTTTTGTCATCAATATACTCGGGGTGTGTGCTAATCTCAATCTTCGCGCCCTTATTCTCGGGGATTTGAGACTCATACAGTGTTGACTCAAAGTATCCGGCCAGACCGTGAGTAACGCCCCTGGTTCGGCAAACAAATGTGAGATGGCAGTACCGCGAGTTATGATCGTTGGCACCTGCAGCACCTGCCATGCTACCACCGCCACCGCCAACAACACCACCGGATCGCTTGGCCTCGAGAGCAGCAAGAGACGACTCAGGAATAGGGTGCGAGAACTCCCAAGCCTCTTGGAATCGTGGCTTGTTAGGCACTCGTTCAGCAACAAAATCAAGAGCGAAAAGACGGACGACCCAGGGGGTCTCAAAGGCATTAGGGTCACCAGGTACCCGAGAGAGAATATCGGCGTGGATCTTTGGTGTAGAGATTGGGCTCATGTGAGCTGTGTAACTGCTCGGAATCGAGATGCCATGAGGTGTAGAAATGACATGCTGGATACCATCGAGGCACTCAGGTGACAGCTCATTATCACCAAAAGATCCAAGGAGTTCGGAGATAAGGATATCAACCTTGCCGTAAACAGGTCCATTCTCATCCTCAGAAACGAGGGGACCCTTCCAAGCACGCATGTCAGTCTTGACAACCTTGACTTTGCCACCCCATACAAGCTCATTTTGGCGCAAAAGATAGACATAGGCATTGGGGTTCTTCTCAACAGCCCACATATCAATGGGCACTCCCGCATCTTCAGATGCCTTGAGCGCTCGAGTAACAAGGGGACCACGGCCAGAGCCTGCAACAGCAACAACCACCTTGCCCTCTTTAGAAAGAGGCTTCTTGAGTTCCTTCCACTCGGTGAGAGCTTCGAAAACAGCGATCTCGTACTGGCTATACTTGACTGGGTCTCCCTCGAAAACCTCGTAAGTGGCTGACTCGAGGTTGTCCGACAGGGGCTGGAGAGGTGACTGGAGCCAATCCTGGAAACTGGTCAGGGTTGGGCTCTCAAGGTATGTGAATGGGGGCTGCTGGTCCTCGAGCCATCGAAGGTACGAGATGTAGTCGTTGGACTTGATTTGGGAAGCTTGACCCTTGGAGGACTGGTTCTGCGCCTCTGCCTCGGGGAGACTGGGAAACTCGTTCTGGGAACGAGGCGGAGCCTGGGGACTATCCTTGAGGTGAGAAACATCAGGCCCAGCATCGCAAAGAAGGATCCATGGAACATTCTTCAATCTCATGTATGAGAAGATGAGGTTCTGGTGGTGTTTGGATAACGAAGGGAAACCGGCCTTGTTAGTCTGGAAGGTTGATGGACTGAGTGTTAGGTAATGCAAAGGTTCAGCGAACCAACGATCTTGGAGATCCTTCTCGGGCATCACACGAGGGATTTCCAAAGCTATTGAGAAGGTCAGTACTCATCAATGAGTCTTGATCAGATGGGGCCCAACCTACCGACGAAAAGTCTAGTGTTGTAATTGCAAACACTACGGATATGGTGCCATGAATCCCAGGAAGCCAGGAGATCGATTTCCTTTCCTTCGGTCTTGATAGGGCTCTTCTTATCAAGCGAAGAGATGTTGATTTCCTTTGGATCTTGAACAGGCTCACGGTACATAGGCATGTGAATTAAGAACGTGAGTCGGTTACCAATGGTAAGAGCCTCTTCGACGGCACGAGAGTATTGGGCAAGACTTTGATTTCCGCCGTCGTTGGAAGCATCCTGTCGAGGTCCAGGGATAACAATGCTGCGAACACCACAGAAGTTGGCATAGTTAATCTCTACGTTCAGCACCTGGCGAGAGATACTGGAGATGATGGGGTTTGAAGAACCGAGGTCGATCCAAGGGCTGATAACTGCTGTGTAAGTGTTGACAGCAGCGCAAGGAAACAGGCCTGTATCCTTTGGGGTCAAGGGAGGTAGAATAGGCTCTGCCCGTGAGCCAGTCATCGTAGTGGTAGGCTTCTCGCCATTGTCGGAGAGGGTAGAGAAATGCTCAGACACCAGGGCAAAGACACGATCTCGGAAGTGAGTGTTGGTGATGGGAGTCGTCGCAAAGGCCAACTATCCATTGAGTCAATTGGGGGACCCAGAAGGCCTCGGATCTCGAGAAACGGAGCGCTTCCATCGGTGATCAGAGGCCATTGACATGGCTAAAATGCGACTTACACCATGGTTGAGCAGATGCCCATACTGTAAATCGGTGAGGGGCTCATCACTGTTCGAGTTGTGGTATCCAATATGGAAGCTGGGGCGCTGAAGGCCGAAGCCATCGGACATGTCGAAGCCTGTGTCTTCAGAAGCCATCATCTCATGTACGGAGTGTCCGAGAATGGTGGATGTAGTTTTTGCAGCTACCTTGGCTGAGGGAAAGTTGAGATTTCTGGTGGTGGAGTAAATTCACCCCGCCAAACTTGTGCGAAGTGGGATGGGATGGATGGTCGAGTTTCGGAAGCTGCTAGGAAGAGAAGGTTGTATCCGGAGCCAATGAATGAATGAATGGATCATACGGGAAGGGAGAGCTTTCCTGCAAAGATAAATGCAGAATTGTTTATCTCGCCAGATTTAGAATGTTGGTGAGAGGAAGAGTTGATGATTTTCGCGACCAAGGACCCTGAAAGTGGGCACAGTGCATGCTATAGTACTATAGGTAGGTAGGCACTTGTCAAGAATGGATGCATACCTACCTACCTAGGTACTATATCTGTAGGTACTAGTAGTATACATCCTGATACGGTAGGAGGGTACTTGACAGATCGCTGTCATATAGGAAGCATAATATCTATACATTAGACTAGGTATGGACAATATCAAGAGACTAACTATGGGAGGGAGTCGTTGTATTGTAATACATAAAGCAAATGCAGCTCTAGGTAAGCTTTACCCAGTCCGCAGGGTGTCAGAAGAAATGACCGTTATAAGCATAAGAGACGAAATAGTTAAGCCATCTTATGTCAATCTAGATTAGCATTTAGGCTACTTTATTTTGGTAGCCTAAGGCTTAGAGGACATTTCTTCTGTTACCTAGGTAGGTACCTAGCCAGTACAACGTTTAAACCTTGTACACTGTATGGATGACAAGGATCCTTATCGATAAGCATCCACCTTTCCAGTCCCGCCAAAATTTTCGAGCAGAAAACAAACCGACAAAAACACCACCGCCTAGTCTATCCTCTTGCCTCGCCACTGTTTCCCTCTTTTTCTTTCTTTCTTTTTTCTCCTCTTCTCTCCCTTCTCGCTTTGTCATCAGCGAAACAATGTCTGACGGTATGGGAGGAAAGCGATCAAGCGCCGACGCCGACGAGTCAATCCGAAAGAAGGCCAAGAAACAAGGCGGCGATGACGAAAAGTACAACCCTTACCTTGCTCACATGTATGACAACGGTGATAGCAATGGCCATGGAGAGGAGCCTTCTCCCGATTCGCCTCTGGCCGGTATGAAGCGACAGCAAACCACCGCTAAACAGGCCGCCAAGGCTGAGGATTCCGAGTCGAACCCTTTTACCGGCCGAACGCATTCGCAGAAGTACTTCCAGATTCTTCAGGGTCGTCGCGATCTGCCTGTGCACAAGCAACGGCAGGAGTTCCTCGACAAGTACCACTCGACACAGATCCTCGTCTTTGTCGGTGAGACAGGTTCCGGAAAGACTACTCAGATCCCTCAATATGTCGTCTACGACGAGCTACCTCATCTCACCGGCAAGCTCATCGCCTGTACTCAGCCCCGTCGAGTCGCCGCTATGTCGGTTGCGCAGCGTGTCGCTGACGAGATGGATGTCACTCTGGGCGAGGAAGTCGGTTACAGCATTCGTTTCGAGGATATGACGGGCCCCAAGACCATGCTCAAGTACATGACCGATGGTATGCTTCTGCGCGAGGCCATGCACGACCACGAGATGTCTCGCTACAGCTGTATTATCCTTGACGAGGCTCACGAACGTACCCTCGCAACCGATATCCTCATGGCCCTTCTCAAGCAGATTTCCATGCGCCGACCCGATCTCAAGATCATCATCATGTCTGCTACGCTTGACGCCCAAAAGTTTCAAAAGTACTTTAATGATGCGCCTCTGCTTGCCGTTCCAGGTCGAACACACCCTGTTGAGATTTTCTACACCCCCGAACCTGAGCGCGATTACGTCGAGGCCGCCATAAGAACTGTCCTTCAGATCCACGCTTCAGAGCCTGAGGGTGATGTTCTGCTCTTCTTGACAGGCGAAGACGAGATTGAAGATGCTTGTCGCAAGATCAGCCTCGAGGCCGATGAGCTGATGCGAGAGGTTGACGCTGGCCCTCTGGCCGTTTACCCTCTCTATGGTACTCTACCTCCCCATCAGCAGCAACGTATTTTCGATAAGGCTCCTGCGCCCATTCGCAAAGGGGGCCGCCCTGGCCGCAAGGTCATCGTTTCCACCAACATCGCCGAGACTAGTTTGACCATTGACGGTATTGTGTACGTCGTGGACCCTGGTTTCAGCAAGCAGAAGATTTACAACCCTCGTATCCGTGTCGAGTCTCTTTTGGTTTCGCCTATATCCAAGGCCTCTGCCCAGCAGCGTGCTGGTCGTGCTGGTCGTACAAAGCCTGGAAAGTGTTTCCGCCTGTATACCGAGAAGGCCTTTAAAAAGGAGCTTATTGAGCAAACTTATCCTGAGATCTTGCGTTCCAACCTTGCCAACACTGTCCTGGAGCTCAAGAAGCTCGGTGTTGAGGATCTTGTCCATTTCGATCTTATGGACCCTCCTGCCCCTGAGACCATGATGAGAGCTCTTGAGGAGCTCAACTATCTCGCCTGTCTCGATGACGATGGTGAGCTGACTACTCTCGGCAGCATGGCATCAGCTTTCCCTCTGGATCCCGCTCTGGCTGTCATGCTTATATCCTCTCCTGAGTTTTATTGCTCCAACGAAATTTTATCTATCACTTCTCTGCTCTCAGTACCCCAGATCTTCACCCGACCTGCCAACAACCGCAAGCGTGCAGACGAGATGAAGGCGCAGTTCGCTCATCCTGACGGAGATCACCTTACCCTCCTCAACGCTTACCACGCCTTCAAGGGCCAGGCTACATCAGACCCTAACAGCGCCAAGCAGTGGTGTCACGAGCACTTCCTCTCATTCCGACATCTCTCCAGTGCTGACAACGTCCGGGCACAGCTTAAGCGCATCATGGAAACGCACGGTCTTGAGCTTGTTTCGACGCCTTTCGAGGACAAGAACTACTATACTAACATTCGACGCGCTTTGCTTGCCGGTTTCTTCATGCAGGTCGCCATGAAGGAAAGCTCAGGCAAACTCTATCGCACTGTTAAGGATGATCAGGCTGTCCTGATCCACCCTTCCACCGTTCTTCGCACCGAGTTTGACTGGGTTCTTTACAACGAGTTTGTCCTGACGTCAAAGCAATACATCCGCACATGTACAGGTATCCGGCCTGAGTGGCTACTGGTAAGTCTTGTCCCCTGAAAGACGATTCTTCTCCGACAATGAGAATCGTGCATCTTTACTGTAATTCGGCCACTAACAGCTGTGTAGGAGATTGCCCCCACATACTACGACATCGATAGCTTTGAGCAGGGCGATGTCAAGCGCTCTCTTGCGCGCGCCGCAGAGAAGAAGCGCCGCAAGGAGGCCATGAAGTCTGGTAGATGAAGCATTCTCTGCAGGAACCCATGAGTAATCAAATTCCCGAGCGTCCCCCATAATCTACAACGGATGGGTACCAGCGAGGATTCGAAAGGCAAAAGATCTATCTTGGTTGCTTATTCAATGGTTAACCCTCCCATATACGCGCGGGAGGCGACCCTCTGTTCCACCTGCTCGGTCTTGCATGGGAGGGATTCTTGGGTCAGACAAACATCATTTTTAAAGAGTGGAGGACGAGAGGGTTGTGGATCAACTCGACAAGTCTTCCCCTCCCTTGTTGGTCCCAGTCCAGATCCCTACAATCTGATAATGTTACTGGTCGACTACGGCGTTTTTGTGCATCAGCCACTTGTTCAATAGTTGGCTGGGCGAATGGTTTGTTCTCTGCTTCAACTTCTCATTGTGCCCCTCTTTATCTGGTCCTCGGTTTCCTGTACTTTGCCTGTTCGGTATTAGAGTCCTGTAGCACCGTTAGATTGCCAAGAGAGGGTGTGAGCAATTGTGATGCAGAGTGTGGGCGTTTTGGAATGTTTTACTCGTGCGCATTTTGCTTGGTGGTACTGTAGAGGGAGAAAAGAGACGACAAAGATAACCCTGGAGCAGAGTTAAACTGGTGGTCGATAGAGATCTTAATGTTAGCACACTAGCTGGCACTACGTCAAAGAGAGTTGAACAATTGAGACATTGTCACTAAAGTTCAGGTACTGGCTCTTCTTATGCTTATCTAGTACCATGCAAGATGCCGGTTATGGCTCGCTAAACTACTGATTTTGTTACCTCTTTTCCCAGACTCAACATGGCTAGAGAGTTATCCAAGTTACTTGAGCTGTCAGCATAGCTTGGTCCACAATAATACATACGTACGTCAAGATGTATGAATACTCAACGACGCTATGTGATGCAAACACAAACAGCCTGGCTGACGAATAGTCTAGTAAACAAGGCATCCTAACTTTACTTTTAACTACCTAGGGGAGTACGGGCTGCAGATCCGTCTCGTCTCATCACGGCCTTGATTCAAATGTTTAGGCCCATTTATCTCTTCTTATCATCTTTTCTCTATCTCTTTTTAGCTACCAGAGTTCTCTCACATATTTTGCTTCCCTCCTCTAGAGTAAGAGAGGTGTACATATGTGTGTGTGTGTGTGTGTGTGTGTGTGTGTGTGTGTGTGTATCCGCGTCTAGGTACATTGATCCTGGATCAGGGTGACCAGGGGTTATCAATGCAAGAACGTTGCGTTAGCAGGCCCCCCTCGTGTCAATCGGTTTGTGTGGAGGCGGGAGATCGAAGAAAAAAGCAAAAAGAAGAGAAAAGAAAAGAAACGAATTGAATTGCATACATGGGAACACTCCCGGCAATCGGATACACACCTGGGTGACGTTAGTAAGAAACAGAAACAGAAACAGAAACAGAAACAGAAACAGAAACAGAAACAGAAACAGAAACAGAAACAGAAACAGAAACAGAAACAGAAACAGAAACAGAAACAGAAACAGAAACAGAAACAGAAACACAAACACAAATAGCATCCTGAATTTTGTGTCATATAATTTCATCAGCATCAAGCACAAGCAGCCAAGGGTCTGCGACGCCTGAAGCGTTTCCCCATCAAACCCATCTCGATCATTAACCAGCACGAGTCAGGGCGAAACACAATGATGAAAGAGAATGAATCAATAATTACATAAGGAGCCTGTTTCACACATCAACAACAAACAGCGTTCCCACCTCTCGGTGAAAGCAATGAGATAGCAATTAGCGAGGTGACGGTTCCACTCAGAAAGGACTACACACACTATGCCCTCTCTGTCAAGACTCCCGCTCCTAACGTTAACTGCCGGCGAGACCCAGGTCTTCAGTGACTAAACCTAACCCCAAGTCAACGATAAACAAACAGCAAAGTCAAGGGGATACTGTATTGGTAGTATGAAACACAAAGGAAACCGGTCTAGAACACCAAGTACAACTATCAAGGTATAGTAGGCACCGCAAAGGTTCCGGATAACTTATTCTACCTAGTACAGTACAGTACCTACTTCTGTAGCCAAACATCATCGTGATTCATATGGACGACCCTGTAAAATTCCTGGGGGTGCGGGACGAGGCAAGATTGCGCACGTACTGTACTGTACGCTGACTGAGGGGTGCATTCTCTGCTGCTCCGACAGTCAGAAGCTGTGTTCAGGCCAAGAGTCTGCGAATAGAGGCGGTCGAGGACATTGGTGATGTTACACTGGACAATACAAAAGCACGAGGTGATCCGAGACCTCCGACTAGGGTGGTAATCTTGCTGAGAATAAGGATAGTCTGATACCTTTCTATTGTCTCATGATGGATGAACGAATAGCCAACCAAGTTCGGTCTAATAACCATACATACATGGTCTTTTACTTTAAAAGTCTAGACGACCATGTGAAGAGGGAATTACCGTCGCAACATCCCGTGTAGCAAGCAGTCTGTAGACGTCTGTAGACTACCTACTAAGGTAAGGTAGATATCTACTGTAAGTAGGTAGATAGTATCTACGTCAGGATCAATGATCCATATAAGTGAATGCAGCGCCACATGCTTGTGGATCCTTCCTGTCTCTTCAGCAGAATGGTTTTCTTTCTTTTTCTTTTTTTTTGCTTTTTCCCGCCCTTCCATTCCAGAACCAGATATAGATACAGATACAGATACTACTAGGCTGAGCCGCATTGGCATCGACCCCAAGATGTTCTAGAAAGGTTTCTTTTTTTTTTCTTCTTTTTTTTTTCAGCCTCAAACATCTCATCCCCACAGAGTCTAACTTGATGTCCCTCCCTGTTGAACTTTCTGTTCAACATTGGATGTGAATGTGAGGCCAATGCATTCTGCAATATGACTGACCTGCTTGTTAATCCACCATACCATGCCATCCTGCGTCCGATGCTCGGCTCCTTGCCTGTGCTTTGCCTATGGCACGATACATGGTGACATCCAATGGAAAAATAACAGCAGACTGGGCCTCGCATCTGGGTGGCTTCGGGTCGTGGCTTCAACTGGCCCGAGAATATTACAGTATCCGTACAGCACGCCCCTTCTCCAACTTGCAAAGGGCTTCTTGCCCTGCCTGCCTGTCTGCCTGGTGCAGTCTATGCAGTGTCAGAGGAGTTGTGATTGCCGTGGATCTAGGGGCTTTCTTGGACATGGACATGGACATGGACCATGGACCATCAACGGGGGGAATCATCGTGCATCGTCTCAGACAAGGTCAACTCCGAGAGGGATGGGCAAAGGCTCCGTGTCATTGGATATCGTCACAACAAGCGGTACATCTTTTCCCCCAGACGAGACCAGACACGCCCTTGTCAAGCCTAAGCTCACGCCATATCCGCCGGACGCTACTCCCATTAGAGCTCTAATCCCATGGCCCCACGTCTCGACGAACTTCGCGGCGACCCCATCCTATTGCTTCGCTTCTCAGGACGGGCGGATGCTGTGCTTTGCTTTGCTGGAGCAGTAGCAGATTCAGACAGAACCATAGCATCTGGAACCTGCTCATGTTGAATATGAGAAAACGTCGGTTTTGGCAGTGCCTCTGTACTCTCTCCAGTCTTATTAATCGCACTGTGACAGTCATGTCGACAAAATGCCACAGAGGTTGATATATCCTAGAAAAGTGTCAAGATCGTGTCTATGCCATGTTTTTTTTTTTGTTAAAGTTAGTTGATTGCTCGTAGTCGTTGGTTTCCAACAGCATGCACAACTTCCTGCCTGCCTATGCAGAGTCCTACATAATAGTACGTACATTACATGTCTTCTCTAAAAGGTGTCTGCAGTCAGTCTCGTCTTGCGGAGTTCACAGGGGCCTCCCTGTCTGTCATCACTACTGGTGTGGTCTCCACTGCATCGCATCGCTATGGCACCTATGTATGTACTGTATCCGTATGTCCAGCGGGGACCATCAGTCAATGCCATTTTGCATGGCATTGCGACGCCAGCGGCCATTCGCCATAGATTTGAGTTGTCCCCAAGACGTCAGTGTCGTCGAGCAGTACAGAGTACGAAGCTGATCATGCCAGTCCATTCCCACATGAAGCTCCGCTATGCCCTAGGGATAGGGACTCTTTGTTGGTCTTGCGCACCTCAGCGTAGTAGTACGGGCACATCGTTCGACCCTTTCCCCGGTCTAGTCCACTCCCCGTGCTAATAATCGCATTCACGTCACTTCCTTTCAATGCATGGCAAGGCAGCTCATATAAGAAGCTCTACCTCTGCCTCTGTCTCGCATTCCTTAGTCCCTCTGCTCTTTGATTCACATCCTGCCTTCCCAACTATTTCTGCGCCATACAACTTCTCTCCTGTCTTCATTATCAAGTACACGATGAGTGGAGCCGGAGGTTTTTATAAGTACAGATGCAAGTACTTCTACACACATAACTGCCCCAACTGGGTTTGGGTGAACAATGCGCCTTGCGCATCCTGTCTTGTGAGTTGAGCTGTTGCAGTTGGGTGTAGAAACGAGGTTCGCTAACATCCAGTCTAGGCTGATGGACGTGACAGCGAAGAGCCTGCTCTACCAACACGAGGGCTGCCACGAGACATTGTTGTACCGCAAGTTCTTGATGGAATTCTCCAATATACCCTAATGGAGCTTGTAGCCCCCTCAGAACCTGGCGACGACTGGACACTGAGGGATAAGGCCAGCCGACCTCCACCATCAATTCCGGTAACAAGCGCAATGACCGGCATAGCGGGGATTTTGTCACAAAATCGATTTTGAGAGGCGGACCAAGACGATTCATCGAGTATCCGTATGAGCGTTGGCCTTGGTGTTCTCCTCGATTACAATTGGGCGATAGCAGGCGGGAAACAATTATCGACGAAAAAGAAAAACACTGGACTGGACTGAACTATTGAGTGCGGCAACATGGAGACAGGTCGACATGCCTCTTTTGACCGCCGACTATATTGCAACGGGCCATTGGGCGTATGCAGTGTACGATTTCTGATTTGACTGCGGCGCTCGGCATTGGATGGAGCGGGAGATTGGTGGCTGGAGCAAGACCGCGAGCAAACAAACCCCCGCGAGATACCCATGTGCTGCGTTGAACATTTCTGGAGACGGGGGACTCCATTCTGAACTTGTCATTTTCTTCTTCTTCTTCTTCTTCTCTTTTTTTTTTGGGGGGGGCGGCTCCTTCTTTTGTGCTTCTTGTTTTTCTTTTTCTTTTTCTTTTGGAGTAGCATAAAGGCGTGAGAGGGTTTACCTACTGGGTATGGGAACAATTGTCATCTTTTTTGCTGTCTTGGAGCCGAGAAATTGAATTACTGACCTCTTCTCACGTGAAGAAGACGAGGTAGTACTTGGTTCAAATCCAATCGGACTGATCATAATCGCCATATGATACGAAGCTCAAAACCTCGGGTCGAGAATGTGCTCTAGGTACATGAAATTCATGTCAAGACATCGATTTGAGAAGTTTTTGTGGCCAGGACATGAGATGTGACGTGCCACGGAAGAGCTCGTCTGATGATCCTTGTCCAACTGCAGTACTTATCAACCGTTGTTTGTTTCTGGATGAAGTGCCCCACTGATAGGGATCTACCTATATACAGTCTGAGCTCTGCCATGGCACACCAACATGAGAACGAGGGTACACGATACCTACTCAGCATCAGCATCAGCATCAGCATATGTGCCGCTGTTAGAATCAGCGCGTCGAAAAGGATCAATGAAAGTGTCGTGCGTCTGAGGAGAGGCCAGGCACCGCACCTAGCCGAACCAGTCTTTTTCTCTGTTAACCCTGTGATTAAGTCATGTCGTAAAAAGCCATGGTGCCTTCTGGTCAAACGGTAGACTTTGCTTAAAAAGGACTAAGTGTAACGGTTTCCACCATGCTCCACGTGCCTGCATCTCGTGAGGGTGGTGCCAATGAATTGTTGAGAATCCGGCAGTAGCTTGGTATCTAGGTACTTACTGCAGAAATGAGCCATTGCTGTTGGAAAGAGTTTGGTTTTGAAAGCGACCTTGCTGTATCCGTATATTCCTGCGGACTGGAAGGGCCGCCTTGACATGATGAAACGGATGAGGATATTCCCTTAGATGGATGACAATGACAAAGCCGCCTAGGTATAGACGAGAGAGGGGGAGAGGGAGAGGGAGAGAGCACGGACAGCAGACCATAGATCCGATATGCTGTGCAACCATGCGGCTTGTTTGGACATGACTGCGGACGAATGTAGAGTATGTGTACCTGCTTCAGTGGAGAAAGCTGAGTGAGATTGAAGAGATTTAAAGTATTGGATGTGGTGAGATAAATGCATACTAGTAGTCATTAAGGCAATGCATTATACTATGCTAGGTATGCTACCTACCTATGCAATGAAAGTCCGGTGAAGAGTCGCTTCGAGGGCTCCCGTCTCTTTCCTCTTCCAATCAATCCATTATAAATACTACCTACCTGTAGTCTACATTAGAAGCAAGGCAGGTAAGTTGTTTCAATTGAGAAAGCGCTTAGGGAGCTCGTGTGGGGACTACATAATACAGTGCTCTTTGTCCCCGTTCTTGCCGGATAGGATGAGCTCTCTTGATCCAGGAACATCCATGATGATTAATTAGCAGGAGGTAGGTACCTACAGTACTCAGGTAGTAGCTACCTAGTCTACCTATATGTATAGTACCTTCCCGGGGAGGTAGGATCACACGGCAGCTAGCTAGGCTAGCTCCATCCTTTACTTTAGTGTTTCCCTCACCACCCACAAGTTGTCAAATAGGATATCAACCGCTGTCAACTACAGTACATGTACCTGATCAGGGGTAGGGTGTCCACTAGCGCCCGTCAAAGTTCGCCAATTCTTAGGGCCTCGGCTACCTTAGTAGGTACTATACCTATCCATCCATGGAAGGTACCTACCTACCTCTAGACTACTTGTCTCACTTAGTCTGACCTGACAATGAAGAACCTTAGTGCCTAGGTACTTAGTAGTATCCATGCCTCCCGTCCATGGGAGTCCAGCTTCCAGTGTGTACAGGTTACAAGGATAACAATTCCAATATTGTAGTCCTGAACATACCTACCTTTACCACCTAGCATTTTAAAGAGATTTAGAAAAAGACCTTTACCAGCAATATATAGCAATATTAGTACTATTAGATAGCTTATTAACTACTCTATAATATAGTAACAGATTTCTGATATCTTATAGTAGTAAATTTGAGACTTATAGTTGATAGAAGTAATCTGGGGCTTGTACTGGCGCTAGGATTTGTTATCCTTGTAACCTGTACATAGACCCGACTCCCGTCGCTAGAAATAGCCCACTGTTTACCTCACGCCTCGCTAAGATTAACGACTAAGCAGCCTCAATGTCTCAGCTATGCGTATAATAATTAAGTTCTAACGATAGCTCTAGACGTCAAAGATCTATTTTATCTTAGACAGCTTGCCCAGCTGTATGTCGGTTCTTAGAGATCCGAGTTGTTCCAGTACTGATGTCATGCTTGAAAATGAGAGAAAGAAACCGAGTATTAGACCTTCTTACCTGGGGTCCGTCTACCTCACACAACCGAGAGCTGTCAGATCTTGCGAGGGCCGACTTTGCATCAGCCCATTTTCAATGCTCCCAGAGGTAAATCAGTTTAGCTCAGGGTTGGTTGTCAAGAGATGCGAGTATCATACGATGTCATGATGTCCCGAGATTGACAATGATTTAATTACCGACCGACGTGCTTTATCACATGGGTCTCATACTATGTAAGACCACAGACAGTCGGAAATTGTTCCGATTAAATGAAACGTTCGTCTAAAAACCTTCTTAAAAACCCTGGAAACATGTTCGCGTGATTAATAAATCGTTTTTGGCATTTCTACCTAGGTAGGTACCTAGATAGTATAGGGTACAATCGATCGCGCAGCTTATGGACTGCTTCGTCATTAATTAATTTGTCATTATTATTGGCTTCACTACCTACAGTCTGAGAGTCCTACAGTCCAGAGGAGAGTCGTTCCATCCCAATCAGAGCATTATTGCCAAGCCAGCAGCCACCAGTCCCGCAACTACCATCCCCAACCGGGGATTGGTATTGGCAGAAGCAGCGTTATCATCATCATCACTCAAACCAAAGGGCAGCCCTTGGTAGTCAAAAGTAACATTCTGTTTGATAGAACTGTTGTAGCATCCTCCATTGGCAATGTCCAAGTTGGTAAGGTCATCGGGAACGTTGAAAAACATGTAGTTCTTCTGTGGAATGTCTTTGAACCCTTTGGTGTTGTAGGGAAACTTGTCTCCGCTGTCCGTGGAGCTTGTGTTGCGCAGGAGAATGCACTGTACCTGACCGGGGTAGTCTTTATATAACGCTGGGTATGCCTTCATAACATCAGAATTGGTTGTGTCAGCAACAAGTATGAACTTCCGGTCTGGGAAGGTCTGGAAGATCTTGTCAAGCAGAAAGCGACGGATGGATAGTGTCGCCGATACGTCTGAAAAGTTGAGAGGACGCGTATCGAACGAGCCAAGAGGGTATGCGTTGTAAATGAAGCTCATATAGTTTCGTGTGACCTGTTCAGGCGTAGTGGTGAGATAATGGAAGTGCAAGTCATCCACAGATGACGACCAGTTGGCATAGATCTTTGGCATGTTCATCCACGGCGCGAAGGGTCGAGCAAAGGTGTTAAGAAGACCCTCCTTAGGTTCATAGATCTTTGTTACTCGCAAGATGTCATCGACATCCGACACAATGGTGATACCTTTGGGAGGGACAAGATAAGCGGTTGCGTTGCCGCTGTTGTTCTTGCCCTCAGCATAGAGGTTGAGAGTTTGAATCTTTGAAGTTTCGTTACCAGGGATCAAGTAGCCATTGTCTGGACCGGAAGTGTTCTTGAGCGTGACAAAGGCGTCAAAATCACCTTCCAATGTAGTGTTGTACGGCATGGTAATGTTCTGTGTGCCTCCTTTCTGTACACACTGTCAGTAACTCGGTACTAATACTACGTACAGAATCCTTGTACTGGAGCACTCACTGCATCAATAGCGCCGCCACTCTCGTCCGGAGAGACATCAACGTTGTTCACAAAGTTCATTTTAACCTGCACGTCGTTCTGCTGCACGACAAAGATAGACTTTGTAACATTTCGAGCCTGAGCTTGCTGTGACTTGGAGAGGTCCTCAACATCCGTGTCGATAAGGAAGACATTGGCAAGGTCGTCCACTTTGTCTTGGTCCAGATCGGGGATCTTGTAGACATTGCCGTGCACTCGAACGTTCCATCCCTTGTCGGTCCAATTGCCATAAGGACTGTCGTGTGATTAGTCACTAGGTACGTCTGAATTGGCTATTCTTATAGGTACTCACGGGATGTTCAGCACTTGGGTTGGCTGCGCTTCCAAATCATCGTCGTCGACACCCGCCGACTTCTTAACGTCGTCACCAGTAGGGAAACCCGTTGGAAAGTCGAGGATGCCAGAATTGACCCATCCTTTGATCTTGGTCTCGACACCGCTGACAAGACCGCCGACATAAGTCTCTACGTCGTCAATAATATCGCGCCTTTGGATATCCGCAATTTCGGTAGGTTGGACAACTGGAGCGGCAACTCTACGATAGACCGTGGGCGCAGCACCAGGAGCGGCGGCAGGGATGGCCATAACGGCGGGCACCAAGGCCAAGAGTACTGCTTTGCGCATGGTGATCTTGGCTTTGATCGACTAGGGCAGCGTAAAGTTGAAGAGAACCCAGGCAAGAGAGCGCGACCAAGAGCAGTAATGTATGAAGGATAACTAAGCTGAACAATCTTGATTTGTTTAGAATTCACCTAGGTAGGTAACTTAAGACATCCGAGAATGAAGGTTCCTGCATTATGTGACATCACCAGCGACCGAGAGTTACAGCCAAAGTAGATCCCATTGGCCCAAGCAACACAACCGGGATGGAAGCAAGCTTTAGCGACAACACACACATTCAATTCAGCCTCAATCGCAGATCATTTGTTACAGTACAGCTTGAGTTTAGACGGTGAAACGCAGACGTTGGAAATCTTGGCAGTCATGACATCACTACAATCAATTCTCCGATCCGTCGGATCCGACCACCCAATCCAGACGCCATCATCAGTTACATCACTGCCCAGCCCCACAGGCGCCGTTATCCTCTTGGGGCATGGTTGAATCGTGGATCTTCACGTAGATCTGGCTTTACCTTGGTGATTCTTGTGTCGATTGGCTCAACAGCAGTCTAGATTCTCTTTACCTGTTTAATTGTTAGCACTCGTTCCACAAGACGAAGGAATTGGGTAGACTTATCCCCTCACCGCGGGGGGGCTGACCTCCACACCATTTTCAGGAGAGAGGACAGCCAGGACTACCTCGCCAACTAAGCCTGTCCTAGATCCAATGCTACAACCCAGCCTCACCAGTGCAACCCAGAGGCACGATCCTCAACTCGATGGAAGGGCCGTCCACAGTATCAGACAAGCACAAAGCTTTGACTCCAACTCGAGATGGGTCCTAATACTGCTTCCAACGTCGACCAGAAGCATTGGTGCGCCACGGTGGCCATTTGCAAAGGCGAAGACTGTCTCGTGAGCTAGCAATCCCATACTGATCTGATACCTTCGCCAACACGATTTCTCCGGAAGGCCGTCATGACAGAACGCAGTCTAAAACACACTGACGCTGCCAAGAGAACTCCTTCTTTGTGAGTCACGCTGCCAACTTGGACAAGTTTTTGATTCCTCTCCAAATTTCTCGCCAGCAAGAGGCATGGAGGGCATTAACGGGTGGACAAAATACATCCATAAAAACCACCCTTTCGTCTCAAGCTCAACCTTGCGGCTGATATGAGGGACCTGTTGGGACCAATCGATCCCCGCAGGCGTGCTGGCGCCCATCGTGACCAAGAGATTGCGACCCATGGCTAGAGGTTAATGCGCTTGGTCAGACCAGACGCGAGGCGTCACACACCGGGAGCAAATGCTATGGCGTGGTCCAGTGAGCGAGAAGGGCCAAGGGACTGGGTGGATGAGAAGTGGTGCGGCAATGCACGATGGTAGTAACAACTTCGGAGGGCCGGGGACTACCAGACTGGCGAGGTGTATCGGTCAAAGAATTTCTGTATGTTTCCACGAATTGTCCGCTGCACCAGCCGGAATTACCCTAACTGAAGGTTCCGACAGACGAGAACTCGGGACTCGTATGAAATTCTGAGACTGATTGTTTGTGGCCCATCTGAAGCTCCACTCCTCAGCTGCGCGCACCGAGTGAGCCAGCAATGTGATCAAGCGATCAGGCCAATCTCGTCTCCAATAACCCGAGGCTGGCCGCATCGTCTGGACGGTCTACTATTGACCGATGTGCTGGTTCCAGTGGAAAGGGCTGACGAGCGTCCTCGGACCAGAGGCTCTTACCAAACGACTCATGGCACCAATCCTCTCGCGCACCAGTAGGTGACTGGACTGTCCTCATCGCCTGTCCGTCGACACCAGCACCTTCAGTTGATCGTCCAACTTTTCAGCGGGCATGTCACAACTGTCGACGCTTAGCCGGCTTAAAAGACGAATTGGACGACAAGAGCGCAAGACTTGATGACCAGATATCTTCTTAGGGTTAAGTTCCGGGCCTCGTTTACCTGTCCGCCTGGTGCGTCCTATAGAGAACGCGCTACCCACCATGATCCAGCTGCGGCAATCACGAGGTCCTGTTACAGGCTCGAGAGCGACATATGGGAGGGTAACCAAAAAAGACAAGCAGCCTGCAATAGACATCTCTTGCGAGAAACGAGGGCCGGAGAACTGTGGGGAAGGCGTCGCGCGTTGGTGTATTTGCTAAGCGCAGTGAAGGAGTTCGTCTTGACTGCGACCAGGGTTTTCAAAAAGCTGATCCATCTAACATTAACACCTTCTGGCGTAGTCGCATCTCCAGTATTGATCCTAGAAACTGATCAGTGTCACGAAATGGTTGTTGACTGGAGAAAGCTCCAGGGCAGAAGAGGGACGCGATGAGATACCATGAAGTGGAGCCTCGTCTTACGCGCGTGCACGTGATTCACCCACCCACTCGTGCCTGCCCGCAGCACTACCCTAGGTACTTAATACCGAGTGCTGGGCTAGGTAGCGGGGACAGTGAGCACCAGTGGTCAACATATGATGACAAACACCCATCCGACCCTATACCGAGTTTGATCCTCTCAAGAAACCATGCATTATGGCGAGCTCATCTTCGTCAACTCCTTCGTCGGGCGCACAACCCAAAATCATAGAAGAAATAGTCGAGGCTGGTAAAAAAGCCTTTGATCCAGCTCTTACTGAACAAGAACGCGACATTGAAAAATATGATAAACTCATTCAAAGGTACATAGCCAAATCTCTAGGTTTTGCAACAACACTGACAAGATAAAGTACACCCGTTTGGAAGCTTTTACCTGCTCTCAATGCACTCATAAAACCGTCTATTCTTCCACCATGGCTTCGAGACCCAGTGCTTCAAACACTTACCCTACTTCCCTTGCGTCCAACTGGCGTACGAGGAACCATGGAGTTCGTCTTCTCAGTCCATCCCAGCAATATAGGTAGGACTCCAGATGCCGGATCTGGTCCTCAGAAGCAAGGAGCCAGTATCACTCATGAAGGTGTTGCCGTTGCAACAAAGCTCCTCTCTTCAGTCCCTGCTAGCATGACACCACAGGCGTGGTTTGACGGCATCTCGGGACAACTGTTCGAGCTAATTGATGGGACTGCTGGTCCCGAACTAGCCAAAACTGCATCCCAGGTTGTTGGCTTCGGCGTCCTTGGGAGCAAGCAGTACGGCGCTCCTGGATCACCCGGGTGGAATGCCTTTGTTCAACCGCTAGTGCAAGACTTGAACCCACCTTTGCGGCACATGTCAAACTCCAAGCCCACAGTCACAAAGCAAGAGGACGAAGAAATCGTTGACCTCAGCCGAGATCGCGTTATTGTCGCCTCAAACTCACTCAAAACCTCGCTGCAGCGCCTCAAAACTCTGGTGATATCGAACTCTTCACCTGGCCTGTGCAGACGCCTCCTTAGACTTGTGTTGGTTCAAGTCTGGGTACTTGCTTCATGGTCGAACCCACTGCCGAATACTGAAGAGGACTTTGTACAGCCTGCCCGTACTCTACTGCAGGCCTACCTAAGACTTTTTGGAAATGCTGAAAGCGTTCGGCCTTTTGTACGGAACCTTCTTTGCAAGGGTGCCGTAGACGGGACAGAGAAGCTCTGGGAGTATCGACTTAAGGGTAAAGGAGAAATCGAAATAATAGAACCTCGTGGATTTGAGCCCAAAACAGGCATTGAGCTAAATTGGAACGAACTCGAGGATAAAGCAACCAAGCTGGTTGAATGTATGACGACAGCTTGTTCCGTCACGGAAGTGTCTTCCATCTTCCTGGACTTACTCAAGCGCTGGATTGAATCATCAGACAAAGAGACTGAAGATGTGAAGATCGATGTCCGCCCTAATACTGAGAAATCGAACTCACCTCTTCAAAATCTCTTGGAAGTTACTGTATTGCAAAAACTTATGGACAAGGCACCCGAGAAGCTCGTGAACCAGTTCGACCAGTTACTGGAACTCGTCTGTCAGGTTCTTACAGCAGATACCCAGTCAAGATTGGCAGATGATCTGCTTGCAGTGGTGCTGAGTTTGCTCAATCTCGTCATTACAGCACCTACATTCCAGAAGTCACACATCAAACCAGAGGAGCTCAAAGTTGTTGAATGTGCCCTGGAAAGACTGAGTAACGAAGACAGACCCCAAGTAACACCCACAGCAAGAAATCTAGCTCTACTTCTAAAATATCGGGACGAAATGGAACAAGACGACGAAACAGCTTCGGCTCCCAGTGCTAGACAGATTGAGGATCAAAGAACTTACAAATTGGCGATGGAGTATGTTACCGGCGGCGATGACAACCCAGCTCCTATCGTGACGGAAGGTCTGAATCTACTCTCTGGCCTCATACTGAGAGACAGTCCAATACTGGACATACCCGCTGTTGCTGTTCTACTGTCCACTCTCCTTGAAAATAACGACGATTACATTAATCTACGAGTCGTCAAGGTGTACACACAGCTGGCAAACAAACACCCTAAGTCGGCCGTGCAGGAGCTTCTGGATCACTACCTTGATGCACAAGAAAAATCTACGACGGATGTGCGATTGCGCTTCGGAGAGGCCTTGTTGCAAGTGATCCAAAGGTTAGGGGAGACTTTTGCTGGCGACGTTGCGCAGCAGGTCAGTGAGACCTTGCTATCAATCGCTGGACGGCGTGGATACCGACCCAAGACTTTGGCGAAACAGGCTCGTGATGAGAAGCGGCAGAAGATGAAGAAGAAAAAGGAGGACGAGGAAGAAGTCGATGGTATGAGCATGGACGACGAGGAGGTAACAGAAGAGGAAAAGGCTAGGAATGACATCTTGGCCCAAATCCTTCAAGGATGGGAGAGTAAGCGCGGTGCAGAAGATGTCCGAGTTCGTACTTCTGCGCTATCTATCTTCGGCGCCGCGCTCGAAACTAATATTGGCGGTATTGGTCCAACACTTGTGTCCGGAAGTGTTGATCTTTGTATCAGCATCCTAGCTATGGAACGAGAGATGGAGACGGCGATTCTACGAAGAGCTGCTATTCTAAACGTGTTGAGTTTTGTAAGGGCACTTGACGCAGCCAAGGAGTCTGGTCGCAGACTCGGCTTTGGTCTTACCGACGATAGTCGAGAGGATATCGTCAGGACACTGCGGTATGTGGCTCAGATGGATAACGATGGATTAGTGCAACAACACGCGAATGATGTGATTGAGAGCCTTGAGAACTGGCAGATGGCAAGCATGTTACCTGCGCAAGACCAGACGAACCCACCGGGTCTCACAAAGCTTGCGGGCCTCCACGTAAATCCAAGCGGAGCTCTGGTCGATGAGTCTGGGAGGTCTCGGCCAAGGATCGAAGAAGTGGAATAAGAGAGGGGACGCGGATGGCCACGCTACCCGAGTACGGCAAATGATTGGCAATCTCGGTGCCTACCTGATCAGAAGTCACTACAAGGCGCAGCATCTGCATATGGGATTCTGAGGCTTCCAGGATGTATGCCATGGGTATGATGAGAAACTACCTATACGTAGCTGTTGAGTGAATGATGAGTGTCCAGGTATCTAGGTTGAATTTTGAATAACTCGAGAGCCTCAAAGCATTAATGTAACAGTGTTAACGAGATGAGGTGAGATTTGCAGAACAAACCTGACCATGCATCATGATTGATGCACCTCGGGAACTCTCAGCTTCTGGTTGGCAGCGCATCCGCCAAGGTCAAATATACCTAGAGCGATTGATTGCCGAGATGAGACGAACGATTGTTTAATTAATTACAACAATCCATTGAGCAAAGCCATCAAAGATTTCGTAGAGACAGCAGCCAGCATGTCATGTCATATGAAAGAACTTTAAACCCTTGTTTGGTGCGTTTTTGATAGAGTATGTTAGAATGAGAGGACAATACGCTCGGGGACGAATTAATAACCTTGTTGTGCCGTAGATTGGGGGTTGTTGAGTGGTGGAGCCGAGAGGTAACAGGTAATTTACTGTACGAGGGGAGGGGAGGAATAAGAGTTGGAACTTGTTATTCTGCGACATGGGAGACGGGACAGCACAGGACAGGATAATTAAGACTAAGACAAGGGACCATGGTGTTTTGCTGAAACAACACGACAGGGTGACTGACATGGATGTATGAACTTTGTATTGGTCGGTAATGTACCTATCCGTACAACACGGATAACTTCAAGATGGTAGTCTAGGTCCATAGTCTAGCGGACTGACCGCGAGCGGCTGAGAGATGAAACACGAGGTAGTATTGTCAGAGAACTGACCACAGCTCGTAGCATATGGGATATTCTATCCGTATATGTACATTAATTGCCGTCTACAGAAGTGATTGAATGCTGGATATTGTTGATAAGAGGGACAAATACTGTACATGTACAGAGTACAGCACAATAGGATGAAAGTCAGTTGTGGATCTACCACGCAGCCAAGATAATGGGAATGAAATCGTGTACTGTAACAACTGTCAGAGTTTATCCAACCATCCCGGTTTCTTCTATCCAGTTACCTAGTTGGGAATGGAAAACCAACGGTTTTCGGTGATTAATCTGGGTGGTCCATTCGCGGCCTTGTACCTGACGATCAACCATGATCCGCCATGCATCATATCCCGTCTTTTACGACTTGACCAATACTGTACTGTATGTACCTAGTACCTACCTACCTAGGTAGGTAGGTATGTACTGTTTTGGGTAGATTCTCTAGCCTACTAAGGTATCTGGTAGGTGTCCAGATACCTACTTAGTCACTGTACGTATCTACTGTAATTACTCACCTCTGCCAAAGAGGCTGAGCAAAAAGTCTCAGATGACAGCCATCTATCTATCTTGGCCCATGTACTTTAATTATCCATACACAGCGAGCAATGACTGGATCAGTGGAGAGGGGGTTGATCTGAGTCATTCTAGATCCGAGAAACGACTTGGCAGGGAAGAAAAGATGGCACGATGCATAAGTGGATGGCTCTCATGGTCCGTTAAATCGCGGTCAAGCATGCAAGGGAATGGATTTTGTTTTTTCTTTCTTGTTTCTTTCCTGTAGGGCAATGGATGCCCGTTTTTATGGAACCTGAGGTCACTGTAAGGAGCCTGTCATTGGCAGTTATTGTTTGTACCTATGTAAGAGAATGTCTGACTTGAGCGATTTCCAAGCTCTTATCAATCTCTGCAGAGTCTGGCCTGGGCAGAGACAGACAGCCTATCCGTACCTACCTATGTTTAGACGCTGCCTTGACTAGCACACTGTATTACAAAGTGATGAATGATCACACAAGATTCGGGAATCTCTACTATCTCGTTATAGTCCGAGTCTGAGTCTGAGTTGCACTAACATGCTGTATCCGTACCAAGTTATGAACTACGAAGCCTGTCGATCCCGTCGGAGATTTCGAGTTTAGGTTGACGGACTCGGAATCAATACAGTACGGAGTACAGTACAGTAGTATCAAGTACCTACCCAAGGTGCACGACATACAAGGCTGAGATTACCTCGTTGACCTGACTAGCCTAGCACAACAGGAGCTGGAGGATGCTCACCGCATACGATAGGGGTAAATGTGCACTGCAGTCTGCACCTCAAGATGAGCGCAGATTAGGAGCAGTAGTAAGCAGCCTCACCGGACCCAAGCGCCAGGACTGTCTCTATGAGTGGCAGAGTGATACAAGCAGCGATGCATTGCGACAAAACAAACAATCAAACAAACAAACACGGCAGGCGCTCATTAAAACATTTCATCACACAGACTTGAGGTTATAGTCATTTTATTCGCAGCAGTAAGTTCAGGTGGCGGGCGCCAGAAACCAAAAGTCTCGGGAGGGTTGGAGGCTGAGTGCCACACTTTGATTGGCCCGCGTGGCGTCTCAGGTTCTGCACGGTACCTGCATAAAAAAGTGACGTGGTGGGCGCTACGTACAGTACTAAGGTAGATGGCGCCTCAGCTTTGATTGAAACATAACTTTTATGTTTACGTATCATGTAGTTATTGATGTATCAGTTTATCTTGTTTTTGTTGGTGCAACTGCTCAACGCCAGAGAAAATCCATGTTGCTTCACGATGTAGCATGAACAATCATCAAAACGCAATCATTGCCCTGCCCTGCCTTGGCCTGAGTTGCAATGGCATCGCTAAATTGCAGGGTGCTCGCTCACCAAAAATGTGCCTGTCTAGCCCCCGAGCCCCTGGTGAAGAAGCCTACCGCGCCCCTGAACCATGCCATTTGAGGTAAGCGTCACGACGCCCCACCGACTTCTGAACCTCGTTCTTCTCCAACGGTTGGTCTTTCGCATCTCCAATCAAATTACATCCATGTTCATCTCGACAACATCAACGCCGCAGCAACCGACGAGGCCGCCCAAGCAAGATTGAGGGATGAGATCGTCTTCTCGCTAACATGTCTAGGCTCATACTCTAGTCTACAGTACCTTGCTGGTTCAGTTGCATCGCATCGTCTTTGCACAGACACTGGCCCATTGTTCTACCTACCTAGTCAGTTGTCGTGCAAAACGATGCTTCAGCTAACATGTACATGTAGCACATGCCCTCAGTGGCCGCTCAAGCCGCTTCTCATAATACCACATCTCATCCATCTGCGGATATCGACGTCCCGAGCATGGTTCACGAGCGTGCTCAGCGGATACCGCCCTCTTTCAACCGAGCAAGGACCAAGCTCTAGATGCCAGATCCTGGCCAGTCCCCAATATCCAAGGGGCTCTCCAGTGGACCGCAACATCACCCATGCTCGACGCATCTTGGCAGTCCGTCGTTTTGTGGTTGCATTCGCTTCCCCTGCAAAGAGGCAAAGAGCTAAAAAGAGGCGCCGCCAGCCCAATTCGTGCCACCCCCGACTCCAGATTTTCTTAATATCTACCGCATCCTTCCTCGACTTTGGATTTGCCTCTCAGTCTTGTCTGTCTCAACTACACACTCGTTCAGTCTCTATTGTGACTATTACATTCATTTTCGGCCCTGCCATTACGACCATTCCAGCTCTACAGCAACTTGCGTTTTCTCACGTTCCAACTTTTATACTTTCTTTTAGTGAAGCAAAACTGTGTCTTGCTCGCTGCCTGACTGTGGAATCGATTTCTGCAGCCATTACATCGTATCTACGTTGTCATCGACAAAACTGAAGCTACCACAAAATCCCACATAACCAAACCTTCAAAATGAAGTCTGTCGTCGCCAGCATCGGCATGCTCGCCGCCGTGGCCAACGCCTACCAGTTCCCCCAGCACGCCCACTACCGCCGAGACTACAACGGTACCGACTCTCAGACCACTCTGACCGTCAAGACCACCGTCGTCGAGACCATCACTAGCTGTGCTCCCACCGTCACCAACTGCCCTTCTCGTGACCAGACTGCTATTGCTCAGCTGCCCGAGTCCGACAAGACCACCCTCACTGCCACCCACACCGTCATCCTCACTGAGGTTGTCTGCCCTGTTGCCGAGGCCAGCTCCATTTACACCTCCGTTCTCCACGATGCTGAGACCGGTGGCGTTACTGGCAAGACTATCACTGCTGATGTCCCCATGAACACCGGCGGTGCCTACCCTCCCCCCACCGAGGGTGAGAAGACCGTTGTCTCTGACTACACCACCGACCAGGTTGTCACCCTTACCCAGGGCGAAGAGACCATCACCACCACTATCCACAAGACCATCCAGAAGACCCTCACCGTCCCTGCTGGCCCCGAGGTCACCAACGACGGTTCCAAGGGCAACGGCACCCCTGAGGATGACACCACCACCACCACCACCAAGACCACCACTGGCACTATCACCAAGACCATCCAGCGTGTTGGTGAGACCGGCCCCGCTACCGGCGGCGACAACGGCTACAGCACTGGCAAGGGTGAGGGCGAGGATGATGATTCCAAGGGTACCGGCAACGGTAACGGCCCCAACAAGGGCGGCAACGGCGAGTGTGCCCCCGAGACCGTCACTGTCACCGCTCCCGCCTCCACCGTCTACGTTACCGTTGTCCCCGAGGCTGCCAAGACTAACGGTGCTGATGACGCCACTGTCACTGACAAGACCGTTAAGGGCGACGATTCCGAGGATGATGATGAGGAGGATGACGACTCCGAGGAGGAGATCTGCGACACCACCACCACCATGGAGGCTACCGTCACTGTTGTCCCTTACCCCGTCAACAACACCGCTACCGGCGGCTACGCTAAGCCCACTGGCTTCTCTCGCCGTCTCCGATAAATGTCCAGAGACAACTCCCATGTATATGAAGTCTCGTCTGTACATTAATCACCACTTGGTTACTTCTTGGTTAGGCATCTAGTGGAGGAAGGTCGCCTTGGATAGGCTTACACTACTCTGGATGTATGACAATTTATTTTTTGGGCTTGCTTCCCGTTTTCAAAACAACTCAATGAGAATCATGATCTTTGTCTTATCTTGCACTTAAAACCAACAGTCTCTTGCGCGGCATAGTCTTTGGCTTATGACCTGACTAGAGTCCGGCGTTACCTTGTACCAAGCCTTTTTGTAGATAGATAAACTTGGCTTGTGTTATTTGCAGTCATGTTTCTGCAGATCGCACTGCCTCTTTGAGTTGATCGTTGACATATATCTTTCTTTCACCGTAGATATTTTGAAATAGGAGATGTGTTTGATGTACACAGTGAGGGCTTACCTATTATCGTGACAAGTGAATATGTTTTGTCTGAGAATTGAAATGCGGACCTGTTCAGGTCCTTTCCTAATGTTTTAATTATTCGCATCTATGACATTCGGCGAAACCATGTTCTCCATAATGGAGAGCTATCTAAGCCAGTATCCCTTAACGCCTTGCTAGTCCATTGCAATGCTGATATCCTATTTCATCCTATCATATCATCCACAGGCCGCTGATTCATCCAAGCAGGACGTGCTCATAAGCATCGGCATCCAGATGCCGCTGCAGCACGTCTTGTAATGCTGCCTTTGTACGGTCAAGTTGTGGCGTCACACCCTCGGCCTGCTGAAGGTTTCCACGGATGCTATCAACGTGGCCAGCAAGTTGGAGAGCTACAGGTTCGAGGGGCGTATCCACGAGGTCCTATCGAGTGTTAGTCCTCGGTTCCAGGCCCAAGATATGTAGGTGATAGACGTTATTACCTTGAGGCTTCCCTCGTCTTTGTCTGTCACAAACTCTGTATCCTGGTGTTTGATCGTAGCCCATGATGTCGGCGCCAGGATATGTGCTTTTCGAAACAGGTCCTTGCGCTCTCTTGTCTGCGCCCTTGCATTCGCCTCCAACCGCCTCAGTTCCTCGTAATCTTTCTCAAGCTCTTTCTCCATCCTATCCTTTTCAGCCTTTAATAGTCCCACAGCATGCTTCGCGGGTTGCAACTGTCTGTCCAATGCCTGTTTCCCATCTAGCACGGCTTCAAAATCGAGCTCCATTGCGCGACCTCCGTCTGCGTCTGCGCGGCGCCTCGTACTTGTCGTAGAGGATGCAGGGGGAAAGGGTAGGCCGCGGGCAAGCTTGCGCTCTATACGCCGTGAGACGAGGTTCAATGCTGCGGTTGCGTGGGTGCGTCGGTTACGGGTCGTGGCTGTCCGTTGAAGAATGGGTCTTTGGGCGAGTGTAAGGATCGATGTTGCAGTAGGGAGGGACAAACCGGACAGGGGAGACCATTTTGCAGCAATATAAGAGGAGCGGATGGTGCGTTTGAAAGGGGCAATATGAAGATATGGGTTCTGAGGTGAGGGAAGGGATTCATCTGAATTGGTTTGTGCGTTGTCTTTGCTACCACGCCTTTTCTTGTTTGTACCTTGCTGCTGCTGTTGCCCAAGATCATTCGTACTGTCAGCAGATGGCTTTCCGCCCTTTCGCCGCCCAACGTTCTTGGTATCTTTACCAGGTCGTTGTTGCTCTGCATCTTCTTGCGATGTGGCAACGTTGGGATTTTGCACCCGGCGGGTCTTTCCATTGGCATTCCTCTTTGCATACCCAGAGGAGTTTCGCGGGCTTCGTCTGTTCTCGTGTTCCTCCCCAGTCTCTTGTTCCTCCGGTTCGGGTTCTAGCACTTTACGTTGACGTTTCTTTCGAGGAGCTGGTTCTGCGTCTTCTGGCTCTACTTGAGGTCTTTCGGGCTGCTGAGTCGCTTTGCGACCCCTTTTGCGTGGTTGAGATTCATCGTCTTGTTGTTCATCTGGCTGCCCTGCTTGCTTTTCATTCGTCTTTCTCTTCCGTGGTTTCGTAGAATCATCTACTGCTTCATTCTGGTCTTTTTCGACAGGACGACCTCGTCTCCTCTTTGCTTGCGCTGTGGATTTGACCATTCCCTCATCGGTTTCCCTCTCGTTTTCATCATTTTCAAGGGAAGGGCGACCCCGTTTTCTCCTAGGCTGTACATCGTTCTCTGCCACTTGGCGCTCAGGTTCTTGGCCGTCCGGGTAGTTTTTGGCACGGCCGCGCTTTCTCTTCGGTTGCGCCTCTTTATCTACAGCCTCCTGCTCAGGCTCATTGTCATCTTTATTTTTCTCGAGGGATGGGCGGCCGCGCTTTCGCTTCCCTTGTACTGAATTCTCTGTTGCTTCCTGCTCCAGGTCCTGCTCATCTTGGTTCTTCTCAAGCGAGGGTCGACCGCGCCCTTTTTTGGGCTGTGCTGCATCTTGTGTTGTCTTTTCCGCACTCTTATCTTCAACTGCTGGCCGACCGCGCTTCTTTCGAGATTTATCTTCCTGGGCTACTGTTTCGTCTGTCGCATCTTGTTGTATTTGTTTCTTCGGGCGACCTCTCTGTTTCGAAGGTGCAGACTCTTCGATACCGGCTTCGTGCTCCTCTGGACGATCTTGCGACGCGCTGGCGTCGGCAGATTTGGACGCGTTTGCGGGACGACCACGCTTCCGTGTTTGCGGTTTTGGATCTGGAGACTAGAGGGTGGATTATTGTTAATCATGGCGGCTATAGATTTAAGCATACAGGCAATGTTGTCTTTACTTACCATTGTGGACTGTAGATGAATAAGAAGATTGCTTAGGTTGTTTTGTTGATTCAATCGCCCACCAATTGATTTGAGTTTCAGCGGCTCGGGGTGCTGGGACGGGGAAGCGGGGCAGTCGGGTCCCGTCCGTCTTTGGCTCCGCTCAAGCTCCGGGAAACGGTTCCATTCTCATGGACTGGACTAGGCTGAGCTGTCATTCTACGCCTCATTCATCATACTTCAAGTTTATTAGCATTTAGCTCAATTATAGCAATTTACTCAGTGTTTAAAATGACTACTCATCTTGCGGATTACGTAGAAATGCCTTTGACTTGTTCTTCATTTGGGCTTGGAGAGCACATTAGATATTCCAGTACTCAGGTAGGTAGGTTTCCATTCATGACCAGATGAATAACCTAGCCACGTTGAACCGTCGGGTTGACTTCCTGATTCATCTGTGTTAGCTACAAAAAGTCGACACGATAAGCGAATGTTTAGCTGTCCTGTACGATGGGAATCCAATACCAATGCTACATATACATACACACACTTCAAGACTCACTACCTTAGTACCTACTATTGTAGCCAATGCTATCCGTACATGATGATGCCATCAGACGTGTGCTCTAATTACCTCAGGCACCTTCTAACTAGACTCTCAATCTCGTTTGGTCCAACACTGCAGTTCAGGACTCGGAGGATCCAATTCCTCGCGCAGACAGAATTCGCGAATGCGTGATGACGATGACACACCTTTGAGCAGCGTCTCGGTACCGAACAATGGGTATTGGTATTGGCCGATGTCTTGGTATTACACGTATCGGTACCCTTAGGATCCTGGAAGTACTGCACAGTACCTATAGTACCTTGCGGCACCGCATGCGAGAAAAACCTAGGTACGTATCGTATCGTATGTTGTATTATCCTTTGATTTGCATTCTGCTTTTCAGCATTCGCGTGAATGCAAGTTGAACGCATGGTCGAGCCTCTTATTCGCGGTTTGTTTTTGCCAGCTCATCATGGTTTACATCCTGAGGCCAGACGAATAGAGCCTGATACCAGATCAATTGACCCGACTCTCGCCATCTTTGTCATCCATGACGTTCTGTTAAGATTGTCCGTATCTGTATCTGTATCTGTTGCAGCCAACCTGGACATGGACAAATGTTGAGAGAATTAAAGCTAAGAGTCATACCAACGTGTCAAAAGCCTCAATGCAATGACAGTGGTTCCTATCAACTAACACAAACGGTCAGTCCCCTGTCAGAATTTTCTTTACCTTGACTAGAGTTGGTTCGTGGTGGATTGGACCCGAGAGACCCTAACTTGGACCTCTCGAGCATTGCTGCCCAAGTCATGTCATGTCATGTCGGTGATGCCCCCTTGTCCTGTTGGTCCACGGCGGCGCTTAGAAGTACTGTAGTGATTTTCTTTTTGTTCAGGCTTTGTCTCGTGTCGAATTGAGTCCTTTTTGCTCAATGTTTCCAGGTTCCAGTTCTTGTGCTTACGCAAGGATTCAAACAAATCTGTTTTCACTCAGTCAAGACTCTTCTTGTGTATTGTTTATCCAGCTTCCATTTCAAGGTTGTTCTGAGTTGGCAGAGACCCGACGCTAGTACAGAGCTGGGCTGGATTAGACTCGAATCGAATCTACAGTACTCCGTACTCGACTCGGTCTCTCCCTGCCTTTCACATGAATTTTCAATACATGGAGATGGGCAGAGCGGGCCGTTCCTTGTGTCTGGGCTTTTGCACCATACCTACCTCTAGGTACTACCTTAGGTACCTACCTATACCTGCCATGCATCAGGTGTGACGTGACAGTTCTGGTGTATCAACCACCAGGTACCTTCAGGCAGGAAGATTATCGCACAGCCAAGGTACTACCTACCTATGCGATGTCTGTGTTTTAGAATATTGTTCTTGATTTGAACCATGAATGATGGACTGGTCGGGATCTCGGTTCATTCCAGAAGAATCGAATGCCTCCATTATCATAATTATTAATTATTAATGCTATGTTGATTAGGTAGGTAGGTACTTCAACTTACACCCGCATCCATCAATTAATTACTTGCGGCCTGCGCTTTGGCCCCCAACTGGATACAACAAGCCCACTCCGGCGTGGAAAAAAAAAGATTAAAAAAAAAAAAGTCGACTGCATAAACCGGAATCTAGGGCCTTTGTAAGAACGGAGACAATTAATTGCAGTTTGTAAGCGCAGTAAATTTGCCTCTCAGGCTATCGCCTATTTTACAAGTGTGATTGTCCCTCGTAGGTGCAAAACCGGAGCCTTAATATCCCAAAGGCCTGGAAATCGAAATCAAAATCGAGACTGTGGCTTTTAATCTGACAGATTGACGGTCAGCTTAAAGCCAAGAAACATTCTTAAAGCGCGAGATCTTATCTGGACCTCTCATGTTTCGCCAACTGGGACATTGATATCCATCTCACTTCAAGACAGAGGGGCGGTCGGTCCATCCTTCAACCTCCAAGCTCCTCAATTTTCTGTACAGACCCGATCCGAACCCGGGCCCGGACCCGTCAAAGACACTGCGGCCCTTTGCGCACAAACGAAAAAGGGCCGCGCTTCTCCATAGAAGATCGACAACTTCAATCCATCATTGCGCTAGACCTGACTGTCGAGCGGTTAAGACTTTCGTGCAAGGGCTGTCCTTGTTGCTGGTTGTACTGAAGTCGAACCAAGGTCTCAGGGTGTTAGAAGAAATGACCGCTAGAAGCATAAGAGACGAAATAATTTGGTCATCTTATGCAGGCTAATACAAGGATTTAGTCTACTTTATTTCTGTAACCTAAGTCTTAGAGGACATTTCTTCTGTTACCCACTTGCAAGGACAGCAGGGTCCCGTTGTTATCGCTGTCCTCTGGTAGGTACTGACATGACATAGTCTAAGTGAAGTAGTGCTCGCCTCATTGATTGAATGGTTGATCTGCCGTTTATATCCTTACAAGTTTATTCTTCCCCGGCACATCTTCTGCCGTTGATCGGCCCTGGCTCGACTTACAGCCTTAGTAGGTACAGGTCAGGTTGCCCGATTATCGCTGTACTGTATTGTCCCGTACTAGACTGGTACCTTGTGACATACATTGATTAAATCGTTTTTGTCTGTTGTGCATTCGCTCATCACAGTCAATACCTACCAGTCAATCACTCGAAGCAGTCTTTCAACGGCAGGACCTACCTATTATCGTTGTTTGACCCCCCCTGGTGGCTCCTGCCCAACCTACTAAGGTACCTACCTACCAAGCCTACCTACCTACTGTACTGTACCGTCCATCCATCTTACTTGCATCCATTACAATGGATCTGGTCTGGACTGGGCTGCTCTTTCCATACCTTCTTTTTTTTTTAACCTTCCCCTCCTCTAGCATTTCTATTTATCCTCCTCTTCTTCTCTTTTTTCCTTCTTTTATTTCCTTTTGTCATCCTTACTGGAAACATTTTGTTCCAAGTGGACGTCAAAAAGAGAAACGAGATTGATAATCAACACTATAATAATCTCGACGCCGAGATTCTTCTAGAACAGAGCTTTGGCTGCCCACATCGCCTCTCTTGGGCTACCGCGGTTGGGGCCTGTGACTGTCGGAATCAACGATTCGATCCATATCCATCCACCATACCTGCGATAAGCGGACCAAGAAAGGTCCCCGGGATTTCTTTCTATCTGATATCTGGTCCTCTGCCAGGACATATCCTGTCATCCTTCACAACCAAAACTTATCATGACCCCAAACACAAGTCGTATATCATCCTCTCCGTGTTGGAGGTTTCTCCTCTGGGTCCTGACTCCCTGACTATCGCTATCGCTATTATCGTTTATCATCGACAGCAATCACATCGATTGAATCGCTTCAACCGTTTTACCACTACTGCTGCTATTGTTATCGTCCGCTACTAGTTGACCAACTCAAACATCGGTACCGGCTGGGTTAAGGCCCAAAGTTGAACCAAGCGAAGACCTGAACCTGACGGGACCCCCCCGCCAGCGAACAGATCAGGCCTTGGCTTGTTCTGTCCCACGTCTTGTCTTCACCTCCGCTTCTTCTTTTTGGGTTCCTTGAGCCTTCTATTGTTGTTTCCCACTTCCCCTGATCGAGCCAATTGATCTTCCTGAACGCAGGGTCAGTGCTGGCAATCGTCAGTTTGTGCTACCACTACCTACATACTTACACTACACTATATCGAGGGGCCCTAACAAGAAGGCATATCGTCAAATCCCCCACCGCATCAAAGCCAGACTGAGCCAGGGGCCCAATCGACTCCATCTGCGTTCCCCTCTCACTCCCGCCTTTGACCACTTGGGTGCATTGCATCCTCTCATGCTCTGCTGGCAGCCCCGCGTAGTATTGGATCCCATCCCTACCTTTACCTGGCAAGCCTGGCTACCTGACCCAGCGTCGCATAACATCCATAACCACGCCCACGTCGATTTTCAACGACGCCCACGTTCGAGTTCTAGCTCACACCCACGTTCTTGCCCACGCCCCAAGCCGGTACTATTCGCTGCATACCTGACCTAGGTTTGCATTGTCTTGCTTGCAGTAGTCGACGGCTGCATATTTTTTTTTCTCTTACCGTTTTCTTGTCTCTCTTCTTCCTTACCCTCTCCCCTTTTCGTTTCAAATCCAGGCTTTGCATTGTTGTTTCGCCTGGTACCTCACTCACACCATTCTCGCCGCCTCTGTCACGTTCTGCTTCATTAACATCTTCCCTCGCCTTTTACTTCCGGAACGGCTCGCTCCAATCAGTGTCTTTTACCCCACATCGACGCCTGCCAAACCACATATCCTACTCGGCTTTACGTTGATCGATAAGATACTTTCCTATCGATCTTGACTTACATCTTGTTGGTGGCCTTACCCAAGATTTAGATTCGAGGTTATACGGTTTTTGTCTTCTAGTCGAATAGAGGACCTTTTTGACTCAATTGAGTTCTGCTTTGTTTTATATTATATACGTTTCTTACTAGACCACAATTGCAAGGTCTCGTATGTACACCATATCAGCCATGCCGCCGAAAAAGAGCAACAACCTTCGGCGGCGCCCCGCGACGCCAAACCTCGACGTCACTCAACTTCAAGCTCAAGTACAGACCCAAGAGGAGCCTCTCACCGCCGACCCAAATTCACCACCAGAGACACCCACCACATCACCACCTTTCTCACGCAAGATCAGCCTAAAACCTCGGCGTCAACCTGACTTCCATGATTACTTCCAGCCGCTGGACTCCGATCCCAATATCAGACCGGTCGGCGATGGTCATCAGTTCAGTTATCGACCTTCGCTGGGACCTGAACAATTGAGCCCTCGCTCGTCTTCCTCGTCTGGAATGGTCGAGGATAGCAGTGACGAGGATAGCAGCAGTGAAGATGATGAAGAGTCAGCCAGTCCCAGTATACGCAGTATGGGAAATGCCACGGGCCCAGCAGTGTCCTCGCCAATTGACGACTCTGATGTTGAGCTTGAAGACACCGACAGTTCTAGTAATTCGGATCCTTCTGATTCTAATTCGGACTCAGAATCCGAAGGGTCTGGGGCTGCTGACGAAGTCGAGACCTCTCATGTTACAGTTGCAGCTACTGAAATCGTTGCTTGCAACTTCACCCTCGAGGATGTTGATCCTATGGACAGCGATTGCGAAGGACTGGATGTCTTGCAACCCACAGAGATCGAATCCAATCGCAGTCGCTCACGGTCAAGGCATAGAAAAGAGCACAAAACCATGGTCAAGGATTTCAGAAACCTTAATTGCAGCAACGAGACGTCAGACACTGAGCAAGCAGCCGACCCCGAAGGCGTGCCCGACGAAGAAGCGATATTCCTTAAACACCGAGAGCGACTCAAGAGAATTCGTCGAATGAGCATGGGCAGCAGCTTTGGCAAAAGAACACACAGCGAACTCAGCGATTCTGATGACGACGGCGAGGGACTCGATGCCAACGAGGTTGGCTCCAGCGCACGTCGTATGCGGAGAAAGATGCACCGGACCAGTCTATTGTTCCACGACCCGCCTCCTCCTCCTGCGCGGATCGAGGAACTTGAGGAACCTGACTCGAGTGAAGATGAGCTTGTGGCGCATGAGCATCTAGCCAGAGAACTACCCTATTGGGCTATAGAAATTATGGAGGTGGACTCAAGCTCCAGTTAGAGCTCGAATTATGCATCATATCAGCTACATACAACAATCTTCAAGCTACCCTGGCCACCATAGGCATAAACATTAATGATATTACGAGGACAGGAGGCGACTGGGGTCCCTCTGACGACGATAACGACTCACCTTTTTACAACACATGAGCATGACACCGCCTGCACCGACCAGCCAGCCCCTGAGCCTGCAAGGGTTCAGCTACGCGGGACCATTGATTGCTTCCGCCTCGCCCGAATTCCATGGTTCATTTATGCGCCAGGCATGTACCGAGAGATGAGGTTATCATTGAACAGATTAAATGACATTGGGCATTTCGCATAGAACTAGCATCAAAACTTGAGACACCGAGTCAAGAACGGGATCGTCGCATTGTGTTTCACTGGGATACCTTTAGACTGTTACTATACGTCAATTTGTTACTTGCAAGGCATACGATGGATATTATCTGGACACGGGAGGAAAATAGTATACGCGGCGAAATATGGGTACAAGTCTAGTAGGCGTCCGAGAGCGCTTCTTCGACATTTTATCATCATTATCGAGACAATACTACTATTTAGATTGGGTTAGATCAGAGTTCTCCGGTTTGTCATCGTTCAAGTGCTCAAATATCTATAGGGCATAACATTGCGCAATCGAAATGTCGGTGACCTCTATTACTAAGGGATGAGCAGCGATGCTATTAGCCGCCTCTATAATTCTGACGGATCGGGCGATGACATACATCACTTTCTTTTTATCGCTTGGCAGATTTTCAGGAACAAAACGCCCTGACAGGCTGTCCTAGTGGATTTGAGACTGCGTGTCTTGAAGCGGCTTCTTCCTCTGATGATCGATTGTCTCGGTTGACACGTACATTGCTCGCCGGTCTCTTACCATGGCCTAGGTATAGAGTAATAGTCGCAGCAGTAGTGATCGTAGCTTTCGATCTGTAGATGATTATCCGAGCCATGCTTGGCACTTGGAGAACCCGATAGTACATCAAAACAATGAAATGTTTCACAATGTTCTCATATATCGGAATCAATGATCAAGTTTAGGCATGTTGCTTAATGCATACTATGTCTTTGGACGCCAACAGTCGAAGTCGTGTAAGTCGCTGTAAGTGGGGTGTTTATCGATAAGAACTTCCCACGCTCATTGTTTCGAAACTCCACTATCGTCAACAGAGCTACCGTTCCATTGCTGCTTGTTGTCAGGCATCGCAACACAACTTCAAAGCCTTCTTTCTAAATAACGTTTTATACACACCAAGCACAGAAACTGGTTTCCAAATACTCTACGGTCCTATCAAATATTCGTCGGCGCAATTCGACAGTCACGCACCATGTCGCTGATCTCTGCGCACCTCGAACAGATCGGCTATTCATGCCAGGGCATTAACGACCTTCCGTAAGTTCTCGAGCTTCTCTTGCTTCCTACGACTAAGTTCTCTCGTCTAGTTTTCCCCCACCGAAAATCTTCACGAACGCCCTTCTTTCCAATCATGATATTACATCCCTCATCCGCGATACCGAACCTCACGAGCGCGCACTCTTCTCTGTGCCACCGCCTCCTCCACCGTCAACGACCCTCAAGCCCACCGAACCTGAGAAAAAGAAGTCCTCTGGTAGACGACAGACTGTCTTCAACGTAGCTTCAGGCGAAGTGACCACAGGGCCCCCACCACGCACGGGTACACATCCTCGTCGACAAACTGCTGTGGCAGCTGTCTTGGGCGGTCAAATGCACGAGGAACTACGGCGCGGGGAGTCAGACCGCAAGGGCGACGTAGACGTTAATGTCCTCCTTCGTGGAGCAGAGAAGCTTTGCGGAGTATATGAACTACCTGGTGCGAGAGAGCGCATTGCTACGTTGCGAAGTAAACATGCGCACGGCAAGAACACAACGGCATACTATGAAGCACGAGTTCAAGAACAGGCTGAGCAGTTAGCCAGTCTCGATCATCGAGATTACTTCGATGAGGAAGAAGAAGAAGAAGAAGAAGACGAGGGTGATGTGTGGACAGAGGATGATCTAAGACGAGAGGAGGAGGAAGCTAAGGAGATGGAGGTTAAGAAGAGGGAGCTGCAGGTGAGGTTGAGACAGATGGAGAAGGATCTGGGTGGACTGATGAGAATGTGAGGCGATAATTGTGAAATGATACCCTTATGAGATACGAAGATGGCCAACTCCACGCACTGGTCATCTGTTCCAGTGATGTATGAGTTACTACTATAGGTCTACGGACCCCTGACCAAGAGCTTCTTCTCGAGCCATAACCAGCTTTTTTAGAATATCCCCGACATCCTCTGCCCCATTTACCGTGAAATTTTCATTTATAACGTACCGCGGCACTCCTTTGACACCCAATCTCTGCATTTTGGCAACCTCAGCATCAACCTCTTCGCCCCCATCATCACCCTCCAGCCATTCCCTCGCCTCATCTCTGTCAACCCCCGCCCGCTCCGCCGCGTTGACAAGATCATTCTTACTCGTTATATCCCCTCCTCTTAGGAAATACATCCTCATAATCTCCATCGCAACCCCCATCTCCAGACCAACTTTTCTTCCTAACTTCTCAAGCCGATGCGCGTCTCTTGTATTCCCAATCGTTGAATTGAAGTTGAACTCCAGCCCTTCCCTCCTTGCAATGCTATTGAGACGAGTCTTGACAGCGGGAATCTCATCGATACCCCATTTGGATGCCATCTTGGACACGAGAGGTTGTGTGGGTGTATCGGCATCGAGTTGGTAGGCGTGCCATTTGGTAATGATTATATCTCTAGAGCAGACTGTTTTGAGATAAAGGCTTATGGCCTGGGAGAGATGCAGGGCGCCGATGAAACACCAAGGGCAAACGGGGTCGGAGATGACGACTATAGAAATTGTCGGCATGATGGTGTTGCTGATATGAAAGGGGAATGCGGTTCCTTTGCGATGATGACGTATGAAGGGATATAAAGACAAACAAGTCTAGATGCAATGAATTCGGTGCATGTGGATGTCAAGTAAGCTATCAAAATAATTACAGAGCGTTTAGACATCTTAAATACTGGATGGCTTCAATAAGAGGGCGGAATTCCGCCTGCCAAGCAACAGACTCCGGGACCACTACGCAATTATAAGCACCCTTTGCTGCTGAAAGATAGTAATACAAGTGCCACTATGATTTTTAATTTGTTCTCAAAACCCGTATCGATGGAGGTTGTTCTCCGGGTATCATGTCTATCTTTTCCAAGGTCCGCCTCTTTACCATGTTCTATGAGCCTTGATCATGCTCTCTTGCATATGGCTCGCGTCTCTGTGCTTGTCTCATCCGTCGCGAACGGCCTCCAGGGCGATAATAGTCGCCTTGTGATCTAGATAGATTCCAGCTTCGGCTATATCTGGATTTGGCCTCATGCTGGTCTCCTCTTGAACCCAAGTTTGGGCTACCTGCATTTTCAGAGTCGACTCCGAAACTGCTCGAAACAGATGGATCGTATTGGACAGCTCTGTCCCAATCTGCAAGTTTGGTATAGGGGCTTCTGAGCCAAGCTCTTAGCTCATGTAAGAACAAGCGTGTATTGTCCCTGCCCAAGAAATCCGAAATCATTTCCTCAGCTTGGCCAGCACTGCCCATGATGTCCACAGATTTCAAGACAGCGATAATATATTCGAGAAGAAACTCGGCATTATTGGCTCTTCTTTGTTCAACTGTATTTCTAGCTGTATTTGCGGCAGGTCTTGGCTCATTTTCATCGGCATCAGGATTCAAGAAGGAAAAGACTTGGAGCTCTCTCCGAATCCACATGCGGGCGCGGGATACTAGGTCATCATCCGCACAAAAGGCTGCTGGAGTCAATTCACGATATCTGGACAGTCTATTCGTCCCTACGTGTTTTGAATATCGGTTATGACGATAAATATCCCTCCGCCGGGCGACCTCGTCTGATGAGTTCAAACTGGGTGTTACGTATCGAGATGGGCGTGCATAAGGGCGGCGTCGCGGAGGAAACTGACGACGAAGAAAAGACGGCGCATAAGATGTGGTATCGGGTTGTTGCGTTTGAGTCTCGGGCGCATGCTTGGGAACAGTGTACGTCTTTGCGACAGGTTCATCTATGGCGTGGCGAACTTGGAGGATAACAGCTTTGCATAGGGGACATCTCGGTGATTGTTCTAACCAGCTGAGAAGACAAAGGTAGTCGAAGTTCCGGTGCTGGCAGGGTATAGCTTCGCAGGCTTCGGTGATGCTCTCAAGACAGATGACGCAGCAGTCGGTGGCGTCGTCTTGCCGGGCCGCGATTTCGTCGAGGGTACTTTGGAGGACTTGACGTTGCAGATCGTATGCAGGCCGAAGTGCTTCCATAACTCGCACGGGAGTTGCGGGAATGTGGCGCTGAGTAGGATAATAGGGAATTAGTACCGCAAGACAGAAAGATGTTGGAAGGGGAAGTGATGAAGATGATGGAATGAATGATGGATGCGAATTCAGGTGGGGCCGTACCCCAAAGAGCGGGTACTTATCCGTACCTAGACCTCTGCCCTGTCATGACATGGGGCTAATATCGCGTTGAGTGGTTCGCGTCCCGCATTACCTAAACAATCAATTTAAACCCGACCCGACGCGTTTTATCAACCAAGGTTCAGAGTAGTCGCGACATTCAATTCCACTGTCGACTTTCTTCATGACCACCTTATTTCTTGCTGTCTATCCTTGGTCAAGACCGCATTTTGCTCGTAACTCCACTAAAAATCTTTGACAATGGATGAAAACACGAAAGCTGAATATGAAAATCAGTCGCAGCAACTGCGTATCGACCTGAAAACTTGGGAAACTGACTGGGCTAAAGCACACGAGGGCAAGAAGCCAGGCAGAGGCGATATTAAAGCAAATGAAGAAATTGGTAAGTTTCTCACTCTACAAACAAGATTCCAACCTTACAATCGTTAGCTGTGAAATACAAACAATATAATAAGGTTCGGGACATTCTCTCGGGCAAGCTACCGCCCCCTTCGAAGGATGCCTCAAACCCCCCAAAGCGAAAATCGGATGGTCTACCAGCACAAACGCCCACTAAACGTACCAAACATGTCGAAACTCCGGCGAAGAGCCGCACACAAAACGACGATGAGGAGCTTATGAACACCCCAGCCATATCACGCAAGCTGTTCAGTCCCACCTCCGTGACCTCAGTTGGCCCAACACCACAGCGAGATGGCCAGGTCCTTGGGCTTTTCGACTTGCTAGTGGAGAAAGAGCTAGGAACACCGTCAAAGAGAGATTCTGCGACCAACATAGGATCTGTCCACAAACTTGACGCAACTCCAAACAAGAGGACAGCAACAATGGATGACGACGAGGAAAAGCTTGGCCGGACGCCTATGTCGTCTAGCAAGCGTCAGAGGCTAAACCATTTTATGACGCCTTTAAAGAATAAGGATGGAAATAAGGATGCCGTGACACCTTGTTCGGTTTCGAAACTTCAATTCGATACACCAGCATTTCTGAAGCGCAATACGTTGCCAGTTCTGGATGAGAGTGGCGATTTCGATGCTCCGGCCCCTTTACGTTTACCGCGAAAACCATTTACAAGAGGTCTTAGCGAAATTGTAGCAAGTCTACGAAAAGTTGAAGAGGAAAACCTAGATGACGATCTAGATGCGTTGCGAGACATTGAAGATGGTGGTTTAGGTGAACCGAAGCCAAAGACACTGTTCCCGTCCAAGCCTAAGGATGATGTACTGGTGGAAGACACCCAAACACGAAAACTCCCACTCGGCGGCTTTGACGATGAAGCCTTATACGACAGCCCGGTGGAGGGAGACGGCAACCCGACCAGAGTTTACAAGAAGAAAGGTCAGAAGCGAACGACAAGGATGGTCAAGATGCGCCCCACCCGGACCAAGAGACCGGAGAATATGGCAGAGAACCCTCAAAGCGATATAGAGAACGATGAAACACACACTGTTGGTGAGGATGCTGGATCTGATTTCGATGAAGTGCTCGAGAAGAAGTCGGCACCAAAGAAGGAGGGCACGGTCAAGAAAGCAGCACGCAAGGTGAATGAGCTGGCTCATGCAAACTTCCAGCGACTAAAGCTCAGGAATCATGGGGCCAAGGGTGGACCAGGCTTTAACAGTAGATTCCGCAGACGAAAGTGATGGGAGTGGTCTTGGTCATTTGGTAGATGAGGTCTCATGAGGTGCATTCATTTTACGGCGTTCTAATGAAAGGGTATACCAGCAGGCAAATGCATTGGCTTTTATATAGGTAGGAAGTATAAGTGAGCGAAACGGGTCAATTAGCAACTACTTACTAACCTAGGTACCTACCTAGTAGGTAGTTTCTCCTTTCAATCGATAGTATCATACCTACCTATTGTACAACATATCTCCGCACTTAAATAAATGCTTCTAGAAACACTCCCTCCGTCGACAGGAGCGTACAAGCCTCAGCTGTTAGTAGGGGTGCTTACCGTACTAGCCGTTAAAGGCTTAGCGTGTTCTTGCTCGGCAGGTACAGCCAATGCGTCAATGCAGGGCTTAAAAATTAGTACCTACCTACCTAGGTATTCAATACCCCATCTTGAACGGAATACTTCCTTCCCTCCATACCTAGTAGGTACCTCTTACCTACAAAGAACGCGGGCAATTAAAGCCAAAACATCCATTCTCTGTTATCCCCTTACTCTTTCTTGGTTCTATTATAGGTATTGAACACAGCAAACTCTCGAGTTGCTTTGTTCTAGTCAACTCGGAACTTGCATTGTTTGTCTTAGCGCGCATCCCATTCGTTTGCTGAGCGCGTTGCAAGTTTTAGTAATTGCCATCTGTGACTCATCTTGATATATCCTATTTTCTTGTTCTAGACTGTTCGCAATCAAGTCTTTTTGCTTCATGGAGAGCAGCACTGCTCGGCTCGTCACAACACCCTATCCGTTACGAAGCAGGTTGAGCTAGACCAAACTCCCAAGAATACGGGTTTCTTGAAAGAGAAATAACATACATTGCTTGAATGCAAGAGCATGGGACTTAGTGGACGATATGCCGGTAAGACGAGACATATGGTAGCAATGTTGTGGTCACTAATTGGTTATAGCGGATCGATATAGACGAAGATGATGGGGCTGACATCCCACCAGAGTTGTTAGCCAATCCCAACATCGACTGGATGACATCCTCGAATCAAAATCACGGCTTTGATGGTGTGTTTGAAGACGCCTTTGCTCCAAGAGAGCCGCATATCGATATCAGCCATGGGACGCCTAAGATGTGGACCAAATTTGGCGAAGCCGAAGAGGACCGCATGAGCGTGATGGAACAAAACAATCTATCATCTATGTCACCTGCTCCAAGCGCGCCCAACTATGACTCGGGTCCTGAGGACCTTTTTGAAGGCATCGATGTTGAAACACTCGATAATGTTGAGCCAGAGATGACAGTAGAAGACGGTTTTGACCTTGCAGTCGATGAAGAGGGCGCTATGGCCGAGCCCTTAGAAGCGGCAGATGGTACAGCAATCAAGGTTACTACACCGGAACTTCCTCCGAGTAACTCTGTCAAAGTTGAGCTTCCAGAAAGCTTGCTTCTAATCCCGCGATCCTGTCACGAGCCCTTTGAGCCCGGTATACCAGTCGAGGAAGAAGACAAGGTCGTCCCCCTGCTCTTAGAGGCAGCGCAACTAGGAGGCAAGGGGACCGACGACTTCGTTGAGTTTGAGCTCGATGACTATGCCGTTTACTGCGAACGCCCAAGATATGAGCAGGAGATGTGCTCACTTCATCATATGGACACGAAGACAGGACACAGCAACTTTTTCTTTGACGGGAAATTGAGCGTGGGAAACAAGGCCTTCTTTGTTCGTCATGTGCCCATACGAGCAATGCCTATTAGCAACTACGGTACTTTGTCCAAGCACACAGTACGCGATCATATCTGGGTCCAGTCAGTCATGAACTGCAACACAAACGTGTACTACCGATTGAACCGCCCCGCCAAAGAGTACCGTCGGTTCTTCGACCCATTCCTCTGGGTTGCCGACCTCGCCAAGCATTTTGTTGACTACCTCAAGGTCATGGAAGAGAGTAAAAATGACGTTACGATCTTCCATTTCCGCTCAAATTTCAGCAATTGGCTGACGAAAATACATAGGACAGAGCCTGCCTTTGTCTTTTGGAGAGATCAACACCCCAGCAATGACTTCCGGACCTCCATCGTTGCAAACCTGGCGTTCTTGCACAAGGAGGCTATCGGTGTGCTGGAGAACAATAAAACCTACAAACACAATTTATGGGCTGAGACTTGGGAGTTCCGAAGATATCACCAGTTTTCAAAGATCAAGAAGACCGACAAGGCGCAAAGCAAGCCATCGAGATCTACAAGCCAAACTGAGTCGCCGTTAGATCAAATAACTAATGAGCATCCGAAGGTTATCGAAGACGTCCCCCCAACCATCGTCACTCAGTATATCCATGATTGCTTCAGCCATCTTCCCTCCGGCAAATGTCTTGAAGCAGTCCCACTGAGTAATAAGACAGAATTGCTGCGAAATGAACTGATACGAAAGCGACATCTCGAGCTTCCGGCACCACTCCACCAGAATGCTAAGATCATATCAAGAGCTGGTCGACAACAAATTATAGACATCCAACCTGGTGACACCATATCAACGCAGAGAGATGCGGAGGACTCTGGCACAAAATGGCGACGCGATGTTTCTCATGGATTCGAAGATGTTGACCGTTGGTTTGCCCTCGTACAGCGCGTACATATGAACAAGAAGGGCGTCCGGACTTTTGATGTCATATGGTATTATCGACCTGTGGATACCATTTGTGCTCTAATGAAGTACCCATGGAATAATGAGTTGTTTCTCTCTGACCACTGTTCTTGTACTGAACCTTCAAAAATTTCTGAAGATGAAATTATGGGTGTTCATGAGGTTGAATTTGGAGGAACGTCGACGACCAATGCCGAGTTTTTCTGCCGCCAAACTTATACCTGTACTGAGCGAACATGGATAACTCTTGAAAGAGATCATCTGCGCTGCTCACACGAGCGGAAAGTCTCACAGGTACCTCGGTATCGAGTCGGTGAGACTCGACTCGTTATGCTCGATAAGGCGAGTGGTCGCTCTGAGCCTTGCGAGTTCATCACTTTTTATGAGGAGGAGGGAACTGGTATATACAGATTCAGACGGCTGCTGAGAAGGCATCAAGTTGATCCACAGGCGCCGGAAGCCCAACCGAATGAGCTGGTGTATAGTGAGAATCTTATCGAGGTAAAGAATCGGCGCATTCTTGAGCCTTGTCACATCCGGTTTTTCAAAGCTGGGGAAAAGATACCAACGCCTTACGACCGCAACGGCGTAGGCAATTTCTTTTACATTACTCATGAACAGGCCATTAGCCCTTTGTCGATGGCAAAGTCATATGTTCCTCTCAAGACATTCCCTTCTTCTTTGCGACAAGGTCACGATCCGTCCGAACGTCTGCAAAAGTTGTGCGGGCTGGACCTTTTCTGTGGAGGTGGAAACTTTGGGCGAGGCCTAGAAGATGGAGGCGGTATCGAGATGCGATGGGCAAATGATTACGATGGAAAGGCCATGCATACATATATGGCCAACACTTCAGTCCCTGGCTATGTGTCTCCGTTTTTGGGCTCGATCGACGATTTACAGCGTTTGGCTATCGAGGGCAACTTCGCAGACAATGTTCCCCCTATCGGAGACGTCGACTTTGTTTCAGGTGGTAGTCCTTGTCCGGGTTTCTCTCTTCTGACGAACGACAAAACCACTGTCGCACAGCGAAAGAATCAATCCCTTGTTGCAGCGTTCGGCTCCTTTATCGATCTATATCGTCCACGATACGGTCTCCTTGAGAACGTCCCTGGCATCATTCATAGTAAAGCCAACCGAGATCAAGACGTATTCAGCCAGCTTGTCTGTGCGATCGTGGGGCTTGGTTACCAAACTCGCTTATTTTACCTTGATGCTTGTTCCTGCGGCTCGCCTCAGCGTCGCTCCCGTGTATTTCTTGCTTTTGCGGCCCCGGGTCACCGTCTTCCTCAGCGACCGCCCATCACACATGCACATCCAGAGGATACCAAGAGAGCGGCAATTGGCAGTATTCCAACTGGTGAACCAATGGCGGAGCGAATCATACCCTTAGCTACACCTTTCGATTTTGTGTCAGCTCGCACTGCGACTGCAGACCTTCCCCCGATATATGATGCTAAACCAGATATATGTGTCCCATATCCCGACCATCGTATCTCTATTGGCACGACAAGCCGTCTCCGTAAACAGATCAGTCTCACCCCCAACCGGCCTTGGGGCATGAACTTTGCCCAAGCATGGTTCGGTCTTGACTGCAAGAAGGCTGGCTCTGGTATCCTTACGCCTGCCGAACGTCTCATGTTTCCAGAAGACGGTAAGACGTCGCTAAACCGCGCGGGTGCTTTATCCCAGGCGTACGGCCGGCAACGTCCCGACCGTCTTATTGGAACAATTGTGACAAGTCAAAGCCCGAGCGATGCAAAGAATGGTCGAACGCTGCACTGGTCTGAGAATCGTGTTTTGACCATCATGGAGGCGCGACGAGCACAAGGGTTTCGCGACCATGAGGTTTTGCTGGGCCTACCACCAGATCAATGGAAGATCGTTGGGAACAGCGTTGCACGAGAGGTGGCTGTTAGTCTTGGCGCAGTGTTCCGTGAGGCTTGGGTGCAGAGCCTGGCAGATGAGCGTCATGCTCAAAGCAATGCTGCCGCCGACACGACCATGACAAACTCTCCCACGGTGCCAGCTCGCATGGGGATCGAGGTATCGCCATCTGTGAGCATCGAAAGGCTTGCTTCTAAGTTGGCAACTGCCGACAACGGCATTGCACGGTCACACAAATCACGAAGTCAATCTCGTAAGAGCCGGGCCCCATCAACTACAAGCTCTTCTCCTCCGTCGAGTACGAATTCGAAGCGTGATTCTGTTGTTGTTGAGATTCATGCATCAAAGTCGCCTAAATACAAGAAAGATGATACACCCAGAAGAGCGACATCTGGGCCTCCGGCCGTGCCAGATTGAGTCGGTTGAGATACAGCAACGATTAAGGAGTAAATTTTGTACAATTTATGTCTGGCAAAGAAACTTGGACTTTTCGTCATGTAAACGACGTTACTCTAGTGTTGCCAGTCTTACTGGTGACTGGGAGATCGGAGGAGCCCCTTGCACAGGCAGAGCATTTGCGAATTAGCACGGCCTATAGGATACCTAGAGACTATATGAAGAAATAGAAATATCATTGAATTTATCATAAGAACTCGCAATCCACTCGCATTGTTGAGGCTGCTACGAGGAAAAGATGATGCCCTGAAACTCCAAAACAGCCTGGCACTGATGATATTCTTACCCACGCTGCATCCACATGTCCTAAATAACAGTTGAATACAAGTTGAATGCTGAAAAGCAAAATACGTCTCAACTCATGCCTATACCAGTAATTCGTTCCTCCTCACTCTGAGGTCTCGAGATCTTTCAAGGTCATCACTTTGGCGCCCATAGGGGTTTGGACGCCAGGCATCCTAATGCTAGCATACGGAACGCCAGATGCTTGTCCAAGGATAGTCACAAGCTGACGCCCTGTAACAAACAAGTCTTTGCCTGTATAGTTGTTCATGGCACACTCCTTAAAAATCTGTCCAATCAGTCGTTCGCCGAGTGTCTCGATACTGCGACCACTGGCCCATCCCTTGTCATTACTCAGTCGCTGTAGGAGAGAGAACAGTGACGTGCGAATAGTCGTCTCCATTTTGGGCGTTGCCTGGATCGTGATGCCCACCTTTCCCACAACCTGTCTCAGTTGCTCGATGCACTGTTCGGTTCGCATGGGGCGGAAAGTGAACTCGGTTGCAAACCGACTTTTGATACCTTGATTACTGCGTAGAAGCCGGTCCATATCCTCCTCATAGCCTGCCAGAACGATGATCAGCTTTCGTGCAAACTGTGGCTTTGTCACAGCATCCACAAGCTCGCTCACTGCCTCTTCAGCAAATGATCCGCGACTGCCGCTAAGTCTGTACGCTTCGTCGATAAAAAGCACCTTACCAAGAGCTGATTCGAGCAGACGGCGAGTCTTGGGACCAGTCTGGCCACAATATTCACCGATAAGCTGCGAGGCCGAGGCGTCTATAACATCAGGTGCGGCAAGTAGGCCCATGTTGTAAAAGATTTCGCCAAGTTTTCGGGCAGTCGATGTCTTGCCAGTTCCTGGAGGCCCTTTGAAGACATAGGTAAATGGTACGTACGGCCGGGGGTCGACGTTGCGCATCCGCATGCCTTGTACCATGTACTGGTATGATTCGAACTTGGAGATGATCTCCTCGAATCCAACAAATTCGTTAAACAATGCCCGCGTATTTTTTACGGCGTGCGACAAACGGTCGTAATCGGCATCAAAGTCCTGGGGCTCCAGAGGAACAGCGTCAAGATCCTCAATATCAGGATTTTTCTCTTTAGCAATGCGACTTGATCGGGCCAAAATGGCTTTGGACAGCAGATTGTCCACCTCGCCTCCATTGCCAAAGTTTGGTCGAACCGAAGCTCGCTTCAAAACCTCCATGGCCACTTCCCGTGCCTTTTCTGTGGTAGTCAGCTTCTCCTTTTTCAACTTGAGGTCCAACACTTTGCCCAGGGCCTCCTCGCTGAAGTTTTCAAACATAAAGGCCGTGTCCAGAGGGAACCTTCGTGCGAGACCAGGATTGGCATTTGTGTACATTTCTTTCATCTGTTCTGAGTAGCCGCAGAGGATGACGCATCGGTCTTCGCCAGCAGCACCAGTGACCTCAGCCACAATGGTATCAATAATGGCGCCTCTGAAGTCTCCGTTCTTAGAGCTACCGCTGCTGCCATTCGTGCCGGGGTCAAGCATATGGGCATCGTCAATGATCAAGACATTCCCTTTGGCTTCTCGTAACGCCTCTTGAGTGTTATTCTCAGACCCTCCGATATAACGGTCCAGGAGATCAGCTGGACTTTTTGTAATAACATCGCCTTTGGACAGAAGTCCAAAATCTGCCAGGATTTTACCATAGAGCTTTGCGACTGTAGACTTGCCAGTGCCAGGAGGCCCTAGGAAAACACGGTTGGGTGAAACGTGTAAGGGATCATCGCCGCGCATTTCTCTGGTGAAATTTTGGTTCACTTGGCTCACCACCGAGAGAATAGATTCCTTGACGTCGTCCAACCCGACAAGCTCCTGAAGCTCTTTCCAGGCGGGACTCTTATCGGGACCAAGCGAAGGCCTATTGCCCAAAAGGTCTTCTTTTGTCATCCTGTAATCCTCCAGATAATGCCCGGTTTTCCTAGCTTGGATAAAACGTTCAAGTTGTCGCCTGCAAGCCTCGAGAAATGCCTTCTTGACAGGCCAAATGTTGCTGAAAGTCTTACCATTGACGTCCGACATGACTCTTCGGATCAGTATCTTGACATAGAGGCCATAATAGCCGCCTTCAACCTCCATCCTGTTCTTAAACCATTTCCGCATCATGCCGTGGAAAATCATCTGTAGCTCATGCGCGCTGTAATTGGGTAACTTCAGAATTGGAAAGTGGCTCGCAACCTCAGCGCTGTAGCCCATCAAATCCGATAGACCCCAATCGCCATTTCCAGAGATAATCAAGATAACTTTCCCAGGGAGATCTTGGGACCTGACGTAGAGACTCCAGAGATTGCAGTCGTCGCTGTTCATTAGATGGGCATGATCAATAATAGCAATCTAAGCAAGTCAGCGATCCGTCGTTCCAGGGAGAAAGTGCCCACTTACACAGCCGCCACAAGCGTTACATGTATTGTGAATCGTACCCAAGGTCGATGTTTTGGACATGTTATATGCAGAGAATCGGTTAATACCAGTGAAGACGCCAGATTTCTTGACGACTCCAAGGGACACGAGATACTTGGCATAGAGGCGGGATAGCATGGTCTTCCCCGTACCCTCACTGCCCATGAAAACCACGTCGAAGTTCTCTTTCTTCATATCGGTTTCACGTCTTTGGGCGGCGTTAACCCTAGCCTTTGTCTGTAGGAAGAAAGATTTCGCTTCTTCCAGGCCTGGTAAAGACATGATTCGGTCCAGGTATTTGTTTTCTGCTTTCTCTACCTTCTTCTGTCGCAACCACTCAATTCTCGATGGGGATTCGTCTTGGCAGTCTTCGGGTTCCAGGCCGTCAATCGATTCGTTGTCAGAGTCGTCATTATCTTCTAGATGAGCCCTTCTGTTTGGGATTAGTGGATGTCTTCAAAAGGATCGGGAGGTCCGTGTGCGCCTTACTCGATCTCGTCTAGAAGCTCTTCCATCTCTTTGCAAAGTTGGAGGAACGCTGGCTCTGCCAACACTGGAGACTCCTCTTCCACCGGCGCATCATCGGATTCTGACTCGGAATCATCGTCTGTTTCGTAATCAAAATCTCCATACAGCTTCCCAAGGCCAAAGAAATCCATGTCCTTATCCTCGGCGTCTTCGTCTTCCTTGTCCTCTTCAGCTGGTTCTGTGGAAGACATCACAAGCTTGGAACGACAGCGCCTCCTTCTCAGCCGGCGGCGGGGTTTGCGACTGGGAAGCAGGCCGAGAAGGCGGCTCACAAGGAAACGGGGTTCATCTGTCAGGAAGTCTCGTGCCCATGCAGGATACGTGGATTTGGGCTTGAGACCCAATAGCCAAGAGACGGAAAAGTTGATGTCTGTTGATTCAAGCTCCATCATTGCATTGAATCTGGTATCTTTGCTCTAATATAAAGCTATAACTCCCAAAATGGGTGAAGCGCTGGCTAATCAGCAAGGTAGCGTAACCAGGTGAGGTCGCTCGCTGCCTGTAAATCGATGAACACGCACGAGCCGTTGATGAAGATACGGGAGCCGGAGCGGGGGGTGGGGACGGTGAGAAGATCGGGTGTGCGACTGTGATAACGATACGAGATGAGATGTACAGAGGAAACAGAGATGCGGTCGAAATATAACAAGTTCAAGTATGAGGCTATCAAGGCTATGTTTTGTTCGGGAGGAAAGAAGGGAAAGGGTTGAAGAAGAGAGGTTCGGATTAAGGCTGAGGAAGCAGCTGCCTGCTTAGGTACCTTGGTAGTTGTTTGAAGTTGACTGCAGGCAGCCAATGGCTTGTAGCTACTGCACATGCACAGTAAGACGAGTTGGCCGCCGAGAGCATAAGGAATAAAATAAGTTACTCACTTTATTCGAGGTTGTTCTGGCTCTTGTGTTATTTATTTCTGGCGCCCTAAACCTTGGGGACAAGTCCTCAGCGCTGCCAACGTCACCTCGGGGCTGTTCAGTAGGTGCCTTCCAGGTTCGCTAAGGTTTGGGAGCCTTCAATAGAAGAAGGTTGGGGTAGGTACAAATACTGTACTTGCATTGCCAGGTGAACCTAGATCGGGCAAGTCGATAATATCTAGTACTAATAACCTAGAAGACTAACTTGGTAGGCAAGTTCAGTTTAGATCCATAATAATTAGGATTCACTCTCACTTACAGCTATAATAAACACCTCTTATCTCATCTCAAAGTACCTTTTATCGTGTCTTCTTGATCGTGCACATAGGTGCTGGTGTACCATGACCCTAAAGTCGAAACATCCAAAGAGTCACTCTAGGTACCTCCGACAAAGCGATCCAAATTAAGCTCGCTTGTCACTTAGGCCCGCCCGCCTGGCCCCTCCCTGCCCGGGCTCCATTCCCTGCGACAGAGACGCCGGGTTGCTTCATGCACTGCCACGGGACAATAGCAGATTGGAAGGGAAATGACTGTAGGGAGTGCTTGCCTTCGTTTAAGGTTTATTGATTGGCTACTGATGCCTACCTAAATAGAAAAAAGAAATCTGCTTCTCTTGCTCAATAGAAGCCCTTTCTTGTCATTGAGAGTTGATGTTGGACAAGGGCCCTAGACTGCAGGTATGGCTCCACTGCTACCTATGTAGGCAGTATCTATCTCGGGGTCTTAGGAGGGATCTACACTGAGTTAGTAGATACCTAGGAAGGTACGGATACTGCGTCCTTACTAGGTACCTACCTATACAATCGATTAATAGCCCGCCTTGCCCGGTTAAAAGTTACATGTATTCTAATACAGATTTACAGTAAGTAATATTTCGTTGAGACTCCTTCTTTCAACCATTGCCCATCATTCTTAAATACTACCTAGGTAGGTACCTATGAATGAATGTGTACTAGACCGGTACCTAGACAAGGCTGAATTGAAACGCGAATCACCAACCAATCATTTCATTCAACATCGACATCTAGGTGACAGGGTCCATGTCAGAAGAGCATCCCGTGGGGGAATAGGTCCATACTAACCTAGGTAAAGTACCTCCCTCCTATGGAGTCCCTAGTCCCTAGCTGAGGCAGTCAAAGATCCGACTGCTCAGATAACGCTGAGAGCCCCAATCTGACCACTGTCCACAACAGGATTCGGGCGACGAGTGTGGGGTTAGTTCGCCTTACCGTGGTCAGCAATGAGGCCTCAAAAGGAAACTGTAAAGCTGCCCGGCAAATGCTGGTTTGATATGGGACACCCACTAATAAAGACGATACCTTACCGATACATCAAGACCGAGATATGTGCATCTGTTATCTCCCTGCTCAGTGGGATAGGTTGGTGGTGGCCTGATATACATAGGCCAGACATGGATGTACAGTTAGTTACCTTATGTTGGGAAGAAGTCGCCTGACCAGATTGAGGCGGTCTCTCTACGTTTACAATCTGCGCTTAGATACTTCGTGTTGTTCAGGTAGCCTCAGGTTGAGCCATAGTCTGACATTCGTCAACTTCAGTTATATCTAGAGTTTCGTTCTCAGCTAATCCCCTGGTCTGGTCTATCTTTACCCACCCGATCAACCACACGGTCGGGTGCTGACCAAATGCTGGCATCAATTACCTTGTCAGATCATCAGGACAGGGTCTTGTCTTGTCTTTTACGGGGCAGCCAACCTAAGAGAGTATTGAGATTATAGCCTACCCTAGATACAACGTCGGACTTGTGGTGAGCCAAAACATCAAGTCAGCGTTTATACGAAAAGACTTGATACGAGAAAACAAAGTGAGTCTTAAATTTAATACAACAACCTGACTTAAAGGCACGGTGTAAGCAAAACGCCAAGTGGTCTGCGTGTGATATGACCAAGTGTGAGTTCAATTGACCTTCCACTGTCACTAGTTGCAACTCTTCATTCCGCACATGCACGTCGCGTCTTTGTCCCTGATATTGGAAGATAAGGAATTCACAGTCCGGTTCCTTTCCCGGTAGGGCTGATCAATGTCATTGCCCAATAGTCCTGGTCCTGATGTAGTGGCAAGGTACTCTACAGACTTCTCCTTTCGACTCGTCAGTACAGGCCATCAACCAATTCAAAGTATCCATCGAAACAACACTCGTCTCGAACGCTGTACTGTAATGTCTCTGGCTGCGATACCCATCCCTTCAGTCTTGTGACGACTCTTCGCCGTCTTGAACCACTATGTGATACCCACCTCCGGAGAGTCTCCGTGGAGTTCCAAACTGGCCGAGTGGTTAACGCTAACCATCCAGCCTTTCCAAGACCCGAGCACTTGTTGTGGTGAATTATCAGAAATGACAGATTCAACTAAATCAAGCCCCATTATGCAATGGAGACGTCACAATAGGAACATTCCGATCTATGCCCTCAATTTACTCGCATAAATCATCCAGATATTTGCTTTTGAGCGGCAATGACATAAACCTCAGACTTGACAGCGTGTTGCGTAGCAAGCGCCCGGATTCTATGACAAGTCGTGAATGATTTCTTTCTCCAGATATCTTGAAAAGATTGTTGTAGCCCAAGGAGAAGTTCCAAGCTTTGTTCTGGAGAAATGTTTCACGTTGTTCTTCTATGCACCCCCTACTCTCCTTTGATCGACGACCGTTTAGATCGACACGAGGTATGTCTACTCATTCGGGCAGGACATTAACTTGAATATAGACTTACTGTTATACCAACAGGAAGACTGTCTCCCCTGGGGCATCGATGATCTTCCATGGTGCCCTATCCAAGTCTGACCTCAACGGCCATCACGCGACCCCCAGATCTCCTGTGAGATCTAGGAGACTAGGACAAAACCCAATGGAATCTACTCCAAGTGATAGACATATTTAACTTGCATAGAAGTCCTAATAATTGCCTCGTTGGGATATTGGGCCTCAAAAGTGAGCACAACAATGCAATGCCAATACCTCGTGCCTGAGCCTTCATCGTCATATCGAACCATCAGAGTGTTTGAGACATACAGAAACCGACAGGTCATATCTTGGCAGGAGATCATACCAAACACCATCGTTCAGTATCTAGTGAATCGATCCCGGCCGAACGGATCAAGGTGTACCCTTACGTTAGCATTGTTGACGGGAGGGAAGAGACGACAACGCGAACAAGCAAGGCCGAAACAAGCCTTTTCATCCCTTTGTAAGATGACTGACTACTGTGACATGATCCACTACTGTGTGTAGATAGAAAGGAAGAGGAAAATACGACACATCACATGAGATCAGTGAAAGCGTTCCACTTGGTTCAATAGCCAGTATCGATCAACTCAAGGGATAGCAACGGCGTTGTGCTTTCTGCATCACTAACAACCCTCGGGACCGACTTAGGGCCCGGGAGATTCGCGCACACGACGATCATGGAGTACTATGTAAGACGGTACACACCCTGATAGGGGTGTGTATAAATTACTTAATCTTATGGAGAGACGCTTCATGAATTGCTTTTTTCTTCTCTCCAAGTCGACGAGGGCTCAGCTTCTGGTCATTGACCACACCTCGGAGTTCCCAGGCTAAAGAAGCACAGGGCAAAAAGGAAGAGAGGAGAGGGAAGACAATAGAAGACTTGGAGGCTGGAGCCACGGCGGTCAAGTGCTTTTCGGAGATTAGGCTGCAGAAGCCAGTGAAGGATGTTTGAGAAACTATGCACCGTACAACGGCGTTGCTCCGAAGAGGGCGTTGAGATATCTGAGGTCCGATGATCGCCAAAGAAAAGGGAGAAGGGAACGCGCCGAGCCGAACTGAGCTGATATGGCCTTCTCAGTATTGGACTTTCGCCGTGTGTGCCGAGGGAAGGGATCGAGAAGTTGCAGGTATGTTACTGCAATTGCCCAACGGCCCGATCATATCAGTCTGCTTTGCTGTTAACCTGTGTATTCATATTGAACGTAGTAGATTTATAGCGGTTGCTACGCTGTTTGGCTGGGTACTGTACCACTCACAATACAGTATCCAATGCACTAGATCAAGACACCAGGAGGATTCTCTGCAGGACATTTCCTGCGGGTGATGTTGCAGCATTTTGCTGTAATGCACAGCACATAGGGCTAGTCAGTATCTGCATATCCATGCTAGGTATGCTATAGGTTATGTATTGGCGATCTAAGCACTGATCTGCAGCACTATGTTGACAATGGACCATCGCCAAGAGCAACGGATGTTTACTAGCAAGATGACCCTCGCGACATCCGGGCCCAAGGGGGGGACATAATTGAATGATATACTACGTACGACATAGACTATCCGTATGTAGCATTACATTATAGTACAGTACTGTACAGTGCATCTGCGTGGAAACACCCCAACGCAAAGTCATCAACACGACATCCTGAACTGGCCTGACTGGTCTGCGCCCTTTAAGGGCTGCAGTTGTCAAACACATGCCATTTTCCGCGTGGGTACAGGGTGGGCATCGTGGAACCTGACCTACTTGTTTAGGTGTTTTGCTGTCGTGCCCTGACCATGGCAGATTCCAGGGCTCATCTTGACGTCCGCAATGCAAGGCAATATCCGGTGCTTTTCTTCTTCTTCCGACAAATGCCCCTCTGATCTTGCACCAGGTAGAGAGTCTCAGGGTGCTCAGTGCTTTTTCCTCAGTTGATTTTACTGTAGTCGTACTTGGTACAGGAAGCTTGTCGATGATTTCTGAACTACCCATGTTCTGTTCGCTTCCTTGTCTGATGGTTTCCTTCAAGGGACGAGTCCAGATTCAAACACACGAAGACACAGAAAATAGAAAAGAAAAATGAAACATGACACAGTGACAACCAAGTCTGGTCTAGTCTAGTCTAGTTTACGGATAGTCTAGTCTTCACCACAGGATCACTCACTCACTCACTTGTGAAAGGATCTTGTTTAAAGTAAATGACCCACCCTTACCAGGGCTCCCTTCTTCGTCGAAGGCTTCTGGAACACCTGTCACAAGCCGGCTCCCCTGGCCTGGCCCGTTCGTTCTCTTGGCCTTTGCTCCGGGGTCACTTTGAGCTGTTTTATCAGTGGAGTGGAGTGGAGTGGAGTGGAGTTCCGATGGCGGCCCAATCTTCCCAGGGTAGATAGAGTACGGAGACACCTACCTTAGGCTAAAGACCCAGGTAGCCAGGTCACAGTAACATCGCATCGCATCGTGTCGTATCGTATCCGCTCTCGGCAGCGGATGGAAGATCCACTGATTTGGAAGCGAGGAGACAAATCAAATCAAGTCCAACGCTCTTGTGCTGTGTTGTGCTCTCCCTTGCCTCAAGTTGGAGTCAACGTGCATGCGACAACCGGGGAGAATATCTGGAACAAGGAGGAAACAACGACGATTTGGTCTCGACTTTCCTATTCCGCTCACGTAATTGCAAGTCAAAGCGGTCTTTGCGGTTGATCCAGATCTTCAGCCACATTGCTAAGAATTTGAAGACTCAAGAGCCGAGTCTTACAATTAGGTAGAGCATCCGTACCAAGAGACAAATTTCTGTCAATTCATACCAGACTACCTACTAGGTAGACTTCCCCGCGTAAACGGCTCTGATTTTCCCTTGGAAGTTGGAACTCAGTGAACCCAAGTCGCACAGACGGATCAATGAAACACGGTACATACAGTACCTATCCGTACATACAGCAAACCCGTCTGTGTCTGTGTCTGTGCGAACCCATCCTCCCTCGTGTTGTTGCGGAAACTGCTTGTCATAATGATATAGCCAACTGCCGCCCAGACCCTATTTGAGCTAGAGACCGTTGTTTGATAGGCTCTCTTGGCTCCGTGTTTCGTCGCTGAAGATTGCCATGTTACATTATGCTTGTTGTTAGTTCTCATCTTTCGACCTGAGTGCTGCCTTTTGAGTATCATGACGGCGAGCTGATGTACTGGTGACTATGAAGCCGTTCCCGTCCAACTTCCGTCAGACCAAGAGTCCAAGACCGACTCTTTTCTCCGACAAAATACAGTAACCAAAGAATCCCTGACCTTGTTCCTTCAACCGCGCCGGCGTACGCGATGGTGGAGTCTTCTGTCGGGTCGGTCTCCATAAGTGCCTCAGCATCGGGATTCTTGTCGTGAGTTAATCACCTAGACTCGCTCTAGAAGCTGCGCCGACGTAGGCTCGGCTTTTGTTTCTCAACGCGTTCCCGTTTCTTTTCCATTCTGTTCTCCCCCGAGTGGTACTTCTGGCCAGAGGGAGCAGCCAGGCCGAAGATCCTAGATCATGCAGACTTTCCGCTAACCGAGAGAGAGGTGTCATGTTGGACCTCGGTGTCTCTCATCGGAATGGCTTATAGGATATCCAATGAGAAAAACAGGCCATCCTATCCGTACTGTCGAGCGGAACAGGTCCCACTAGCCCAGTACGTTACAGTAGCAGAATCTCCCCCTGGTGTCGGCGCTAGATGGCTTCGTCGAAGGGTTTGAAAGGGTAAGTTAGTTGAGCGAGATATCAACTTAAAAGGCACTGACAGGGTTAATAAAAAAGGTTATTGTGGTGGTCAAGATCCAATCCCTGTGAATACATACCTGAGTAGGGTATCCGTATCCGTAGGTGGAAAAGAAGTTGGGACTGAGAACCCACCAGCGGATCAATTTACCCAACCGCAGGACCCTTATTACAACATATTATTTTTCTTTCTTTTTGATTGATGTTGCTGTCGATGGAGTAGGTATGTATACATAGTATCCATACCTACTCAACAAACGCAGTTGGTGGGTCATGGAGGAAAAAGCAAAACAAGAGCTGAGAATAACCATGTTCGCATGTTGGAAGCAATGGCCATCATTCACCATCTTTGATCACGATCCTCTGTCCTTGAGGCAATTGTTCTCTTGGAATAATGCTTGCTGCTGGCTGCTGGCTGCTTGCGGTGAGAATGATCAAGGCGGTTCATCGTCATAGAAGAGGAAATTCTTCAATGTGTGGACACTAGGAAGTTTTGCTTAGCGCATCCGAGCGATTCATCTGCCGTCTTGTCTTTCCTGTTTTGTCTTCCATGTCCTGATAATGGATGGGATGGATAATTACCACTAACGTTGATGATTATTGACTTTTTTCTTCTGTCCAATATTAGGCCAGACACGAGACTGACTTTGTTACACCTGACGAGATTGTGATATGGATATGATGATGATGTTCAAACCCCAAACAATGGAATCTCATCTTTGCAGCACAGGATGCATTGTAGTCCAGGCCAGGGGAAAGTTTGATTTGATTGTTGGTTGTTAGTTTGGCGTTTAACGACGACGTGCCGGATGCCGCGCTGGACTTTTGGTCCATGGGATCCATCCAGGATGGATGCTGCTACTGCAGTCTGGTGCAGCTAGTATGGAGTTTAGGTAGGTTAAGTAAGTACCTAGGTAGGTAGTCACCTATGGAACCACTAAAAACCTTACTGCACTGCACTGTAATGGAGTTCCATGCTCGTTCTTTTACCCACTCACACTGTCCATATGCTTGGCTTTTCTGCTTGTGCCTGTGCCTGTACCCACTTTATGGAAGCAATGGAGTCTCCCACCCCATGTCTTGTTGTCGCGTCCTATTGGATCCTATTTATTGAAATATCCATCCCATGCCTTCCTCAAACGGTTTCTCATGTTCGATCGCGAGGGGCCTTGTCTTAAAAAACGCCCACCCCCACAGCAAAGCCACGAGCTTCAAGTCGACTTCCATCGATTCCACATTCATCAAGACGAAAGGAACAAACTTGACTTGATTTGACTTGATTTGATAGACATTAATGTCAAAGACAAGCTCAAGTCTACCGTCATATCATATCATACCACCCAACTAGAGGCATCGTCATCTTCTTCTTCAACCTAACCCTTGGACTAAACCTTGTCCGTCCCTTGGTCGTTTCCGTCGAATCCCCTCCAATTGCCGTCCTCCTCTACCATCATCTCTTCCTCGTTTTTCATTCTCGATATCCGTACCATCTTTGGCTTCCCTACCGATACTGTACTGTACTCTACTGTACTGTACTCTACTGTACTGTACTCTACTGTACTGTACTCTACTGTACTGTACTCTACTGTACTGTACTCTGTTCTACTGCAGCCGCGCCTTTCCGCATCTCGTCTTGCGCTCACCAATCGTTACTAATTAATTGCCCCTCTCTTGCGACCAAACTCTTCATATCTCACCTTCGCAACTCATCGTCTCGATTCTTTTCGACATTTCTTTGTTCGACAATCTTGCCCAGAGCAATTGCACGTGTTGGCGGCTGTCACCTTTTTTCTTCACCCATACCACACCCTGGTCAGACCAGGCTTGAGCCAAGCCAAGCAGAGAGCTTTGCTCTGTGTGTAAACATACACTTCTTTTCGAACATACCTAGGTTTCGGCGCACCTTGCTCGACCATATCAATTGAAACAGATTCATCAAACGAGCTACTCGCCTACTGTGGCCCTACTGCATTTTACTGCACACGACAGTACCTGCCTACGCCTTCGACGATCTTGCCCTTGCTCGCGCTGCACGTTTCGCCTCCGACGACTTTACCAGCTACCACCTTTCTACTGCCGCATCGCTCCGAAACAGCTTCAGCTTAGATTCGAGCCCCCAGCTCTCTTCTACGCTGTCCCCTGTGCAGTGTTGCGCAGCCGTTAAGGGAGACTACTCCTTGTCTCGCAACCTCGATCCAGCCCTCCTCGTTCGTTCCTCTGCCGTGATTCAATTCCGAGACGATACGTCATGACATACATTGTAAGTGTACAACACAAACTTCTATCATCTCAGTCAAATCTCCATGTCTTGTCTTTCCCTGTCCCGCCTGCTTGTCTGGCTGTACAACCACATGCCAATTCCTGCCACGTCCGACGTCGCACCCTCCATGCTCCGCGCTGCTTCCTCCGCCCTCCACGTTCCTGTTGAACCGACGCCCTGGTCAACGAGGGCATCACACGCCATGCATTCACTTCACATGGTCGACAGCTTGTCTCAGAACATCCCTGTCAACCATAATTACTTTTCTTCTTCAGCCTTTGCTTCGCTATGTCGATGCGGGCATTGATTTGGTTTGATATCGGTATTGTCCGCTCTGTTGGGTCTAGACATTTCTGGTACCTTTCCCAAGATCTGGACATTACCAACCATGATCCATCCATCCATCCATACGATACCATGCCATAACACACTCATTTTCTATCATATGTCAACCTATACCCTCATCCCCTAACAACCATGCCATGTCTCTCATCGACGTTGCTTCTTGATGTAGCTCTCGACCTTCCTTGCCTTGCTTTTATCCTCCTTGGCTTCATCCTCACATCCTTTCCCTTTCCACACCCTCGTTTCCTGGCTGCTTCTCCGTTGACGGCCCGTCTGCCGTACCTCCTAATGGCCCCCGAGCCGCCCGCAGTCTGTCTGGCGTGCGCTTCCACTTCCACTATCACACACCCTATTCTGCCTGTCCTTTCGTCTCGTCTCGTCCCATCCTACATCCCACGCACCCAGACATGTCTGTACACACCCTTGCCTGGGCACAAACAATACACAGGCGCACACAGACGTGCGCATACATCCACACCGCTTCACCGCCCGACTATGACTGCCCTGCCCTCGCTCTGGCGCTGGCAGTATGGGCAATCATGATGCTTTGCTCTGGAATCCTAACTCACCGAGTGCCACATCACTTCCCTCCTTCAGCCCCATGACCCCATCAACGGCCCGTTGCCGATAGGAAAGGGGAGATGGCAACCAAAACAAGCTTCATCGAGACACCGAGAAAGACCACACCCGCTTTGTTCTTTAATACCATGTTTCCCATCGCTGCCCCCTTGCAACCCTCCCCTTCTGAGGCCTATTTATCCATTCATGCTCTATGCATCCCTGTCCCACAACGTCATGGCCCTGAGTTGATATACAATTCAACGCCCATGTCTTTGTTGCTGTGATCGGTTCCTGCTTGGCAACATTTGATTTTTACCTTATTTTCACGCCTAGCGGTCTTATTCTTCGAATGCACAATACCCGATCACTAATGCATTCTTTCCAGCTATGTCTTGCTCATTACTGCGACCTCCATGGCCCGACCCCTTTGATGGTCACCGAGGGTCTACCTGCCTCATGTACTGTCTGCTTCGAAGATGGCACAGAACCTGCCGATGATAGACCGCCAACTAGTGCGCATACTTCCTCGACTGCCCTCAACGAAGCTTTGAAGAATCTCGACCTTTCTCGGAGCACGTCGATACCAGCTTCTGAGCAGGACGCTCAGGCGCAACGGGCAAAGCTCTTGCGAAACTCCAGCTCGAATACAGGCACAAACCCAAGCGCAATCGACACCCCCCCTGAAAGTCCTCGACCAGTCCCTCCCCATCCCCGGCGCGATTCGAGCTTTCGAAGAACTTACGATGAGACGGTTACGAAGAAGCAAGGACCTTGCGATAACTGCGCAATGACCTTACCGCGCCAACAGGCGGGATCAAACAGCCCGCAACTGGCGAACAATGCTCGTGGACCAACATTACGCACACGTGCGCCTGCAGAACGGGTGTTTGGTGCTGGAGGCCAGGCATCACCTCCCAATTCACAAACCTCGAGTGATACTGACGGAGAGCGAGATGAAGACCCTCGGGCTGCTCGTCATAGAGTAACACCTTCCGTTAGCTCGCGCAATACTTCGCGATCAAGCAAGAGTGGTGGTACAGGCAATTCAACCGCAGCTGAACGGACACCCTTTCATCTTCACTATGTCGATTACACATCGACTCACGCTCCAGTCCTACCCGATTCTTTCTCACTAATTCGTGCTTCTTGCTTGCGCACTCTGTCCTTCGAGACTTTACCTCGGGCTCCTTCGACGGCAAACCCCACGTCACCTGTCATGACTACTTCACCGGCCTTTGTCACAACACAAAGCGCCGGCTCGGCTGTCACGGGCGGCCCCATTTTCTTCGGCGATGCCAATGCTGGTTACACGACGGCTTACATCTTCCGCATCCCTGATGTACACGCACGGGGTCATAAGCGAGTTTATGCTTTCTTGGCGCTTAGTACTCACCGAGAGCGCTTGGCCATGAAAACATTTGCCGTGGTTTCGACAGCCTTTCGTGACTTCGCTACTTGGATCCAACAGCTTGCCGAAGCTGAGGCTGAGAGAGCAGCCGAAAACTCCCCTATTGGTAGCAGCATCTACGGGGGTGGCTATCCGCCTCAGCAACCGCCTGTAGAGACGTCCGGAGGCCACGATCGCAATGGCAGCAGCTTCTTGACAGGTGGCAGCGGGTTCACCCGACGCATGGGTGGTGGACCTGGTGCCTCGGCCCCCAAAGCCCGCGGTCTTGCGGAGATTGTTGGCCAGCCTGATATTTTTATTGAGCTGCACCGACGTTTTGTTCACCTGCTCTTTGAGGTCGGTGTCACTTTGAGCTCGTAATGAGCTGTTTATGCCTATGCGCATGCTCTATACGTTTTTCTGCCCAGGCATGTCCGCAAGTCGTTCCCTTGAATTGATGTTCCATCCATCATTCTACTTTATCGGGTGACTTGGGATCGCTGCAGATATACCCGGCCTTATCAATGTTACTCTACTTGCCTACGCCAATAAGCCTGGGCCGGTCAATACCCGGCTCCTCTTTTCTATGGCGCGGCGATTCTTACGCGAGTATGACTACACATACAAGCGCATATGTACGAGTGATGGTAATGGCTAATGACCTACCCAACGAAGTAACCCTTCAAATCGATAGCTGCAGTTCTCCAGGACTTGGCTACGCTTTCCTTTTGCCTATTTTCGAGACTTCTTGGCTGCACTGCCTCCACCTTTCTGCCAGACAGCGAGGATATACCCCGGCAGCTGGCGACGCCAAAAGCCTCATGTAACTATACTCTTACATATGTCGCCTTTGGAAGGGCTTCATGGCGTTTCTCCCCTGGCATCTTTTTGGCTGGGCTTCTGATTCCCCCTTGCGTCTTCAAGCGTGTCGTTCTGCTTTTATTTGTACTAGGTGCGTAGAGAACTCGTCAGGACGAGGAACTCACAGATCGAATAAGTGGATTAAAATAGACAGGTAGCGAAATGGGAAACAAAAACGAAAAGATGGTGGGAATTGACGGAGTTCTTGGGAGAAGCAAATGTATTTATCAACGACTCTGTATCTCTATTCGCCCGCTTCTTTTCATTGTCGGAATGGTTTTGATGTTCATAGATTTTCTTCTTTTCTTTTTCATAAGCGTAAAATTAGATATGGAATGCCAGGCAGGATGAATGGTATGGAACGGAACGGAAGGTTAATTATGAACTCTGCAGTTCAATATACCCAGTTTGTGTGCGTGTTGGACCAATGTCGTCTTGCATATTGTGCTCCGAGGTTAGTAAGTGGATGGAGAATGAACGAAGATACTGCTGCATACTCTGGTGGTAAGTCCGAAGACGTGGGTTACAAAACTAAACCCCCTCAACGACAACCGAGACTGTTTCGAGTATGAATACTCTGTCGTTTCTGTTAGCTGATGTTCTTATATTGTGAACATGCACCTACATGGAGCAGGCTTCCGGCAAGTAGGATGTGCTGAAGCCTGGTACCGTCATCGCTCACACTGCAGATGTTCAAGCACATGCCATGCAGTGTAGCCAAGTTGGAAATCAACATATCATAGTTGAGTCTGGATCACAAGCTTTTGAAATAGAAAAGTTCATATCGCTGGTGCCAAACCGGCACGTTGATTAATCCTAGTCTACCCTTACAGCCTCTATACCATCCTCGTCCGTATAGTCTTTTCCCTCAAATATATCCCCTTAGCCTTGAAGTCGGTGTATGAAATACAGCGTAGTTGACACATAAGAGTCGGCAAAGCAAAAATACTGACCCAGTTGATTTATTTGTAGAAATCGAACTTATTCTCTTCGCCCGTACCCTTGACCTGGCTTGAATAGGCGTCCTCGAGATCGCTCTGGATGATGTTGTAGCGGTTCTTGCGGACTGCACGGAGACCTGCCTCCTGCATAATGGCAGCGATGACAGCACCAGATAGGGGGTCGTTTCGGACAATCAAAGAGTCAAGGTCAACTTCGGGAGCCAGACTCATCTTGCCGGCAATGGTCGAGAAGATAAGGCGTCGTTCACGACGATCCCGTAGCGAGGGAAATTCAATCTTTCGGTCGAGACGTCCAGGGCGCAGAAGAGCAGGATCGAGGGTGTCGGCTCGGTTGGTGGCCATGATAACCTTGACGTTGGCAGTCTGATCGAAACCATCCATCTGGTTGAGAAGCTCCAGCAGAATACGCTGGACTTCTCTGTCTGCGCCGGTTTGAGCATCGAATCGCTTTGTTGCAATAGCATCAATCTCATCGATGAAGATAATGGCGGGAGAGTTCTCACGCGCCATACGGAAAACATCTCGGACCATCCTGGGCCCTTCACCCAGATACTTCTGGACGAATTCAGAACCAACGACTCGAATGAAGTTGGCAGTGGTCGAGTTGGCAACAGCCTTGACCAGCATAGTCTTGCCAGTACCGGGAGGACCATACAAGAGAACACCTCGAGGAGGGTCAATACCGATCTGCTTGTAAAGATCGAAGTGTGTCAAGGGCAATTCAACAGCTTCACGAATCTCCTGCTTCTGCATATCTAGACCACCAACGTCGGCGTATGTTACATCGGGCTTCTCGTCGGCGCCAAGCATGGCAATGGAGGAATCGGCCTCGGGAGGAAGAATATCGACGAGGGCGTTGGAGTGTCGGTGGAGGGCAACCGAGGAAGAAGCCTTGAGCTTCTCGCGGTCGAGGGTGGAAAGGATTCTAACCACATAGTTGGATCCAGTGCTAGATTGAACAATACCAGTACTTTGGGAAATGCTGATTAGCTAGCTTCAATGAACGACTGCGGAGAGAAGCATACTTTTGGTCAATCGCCTCCATAAACTGGCCAATCACCAATGGAACGCTTTGAATTCGCTTGATCTCTTCTTGAGCTCGAACGAGCTCTCGCTTCAGACTCCTGCACGCAATCAGCATTCTGTGTGTTGAGGAAGGATAATTCTTGAAATAGATTACCTTTGTTCATCCTTGATATACTCTTCTTGCAGTTGAATGTACCTGTACCAAAGCTATCAGTTCCCCGCCACTTTGCGATATCTGGAATCGGAGCATCATACTCTAGTTGCCTCTGAAGTTTCTTCAAGTTCGCGTAATCATCTCCTCCATCGGTCGAAACGCCTTCGAAGTTATCAATGGTAGGAATGGCTGAGTGCGCGGTCCTCTTGTAAGGTGCCACTTGGTTCGCTGGGTTTTCGACAGCGACGTCACCCATATTTGCGCTTGTGTTGTTTTTAGGGATTAGGTGCAGGGCTCGAAGAAAAGCGATGTATTATCAAATGCGTGTAAGAATTCGTTGGCGATCGATGTCGTGGATGTGCACAACTTGTTTGTTGTTCGGTGGTTGAATGAGTGATGAGCTGCTTCGAGATGATGCCAGGCGCCAGCAACGACGACGACGACACTAGGAGCTCAGGTAAACTAGCGCGAAGGACTACTTAGTCATCACCGGGCTAGATAGCTTCACGTGACTTTACTACGTCAAAGAGCAAGCAAACATCGAGGCCAGTGAGGGTCCAGTTGCAAGCAGCTCTGATTGGTTCATGATATCATGGCTTTAGGCAGGGCGAAGTGGGGTTACAAGCTTGCAGCGGCTGCAAGGCTCCAAGGCCCCAAGGCTTCTATGGGTGGTTGAGTGAATCAGATTGGTTAATTGATGGGGGGATCTGCCTCCACACCGTCGTGGGGACCCTGAAGGGGACTGTTTCTGAGGTGTTAGTGCTACTTACCTGGTAGGTACATGATAGCTACAGTGAGCGACGTGCTGCTGTACTTTGACACTTGACCCTCCATTCTGAGGCTCTTGAAGCTGGGGGGGATGCCTCAGCGGCTGAGCTTGAATTAACTTAATACCAGTGTAGTCTAAGGATGGTATGGCGGGTTTTGCGGTGAGAAGGGACTCATGAGTCTCTGGCATGGGCTCTGATAAGACAGTCCCGCGATGTTTTAGAGATACAGGGACTGGTTGCCCTGATTGCAGGGGAAGGATGTAATACAAAGTGCTGCAATGAGTTGACGATAAATGATCTGGTGTTTTTGTAATGTTGGATGAACAAGTACTTTCATGCACAGGTCCATGTAAACTCAAGTACCGTTGTGTATTGTGGCTTATCTGGGTCGGATCAGTCGCCCGTTCACGGGATGATGCGGCGGTGATTCACTGGTCGGCGGCCGAGGAGTCAGTCAGTCACCTACCTCACTGGACTTTCTACTTCTGACTTGTTCAATCTCCAACATACCACAAACATTGGTCTTCTTTTTCCCCTTCTACGTACTGGCTTTTTGTCTTCCCGCAACTCAGTCTTCTGCCTCTATTTGACTACCTACCTACCTACCTATCTATCTATCTATACTATAACGGTCCGGCGTGCGTCTCTTTGTTGCGTCATTCCACCTCTCGGCACAGTACAGTACAGTGAACAGTCATCTGCTCTGCTCTGCTCCCCTCTCCTCTCCTCTTCGCCCTGCCGTTCACGACTCGACCGACGTTCGTCACACGGTTTTCTCTTGGGCTGTTCTTGCACTCAACTCAACTTCACGCACCATGTCGTCGTCTATCGCCATTCCCGCTGGCCCCTCGGCCAACCGCTCGTTCCATAAGGGCACTGGCTCTTCTACCAACAGCCCGTTCGGTACCTCACCTTCGTCGTCCCCGCCGTCAGCCGGGAAGGATAAGGCCCTTCACAACCGCCGCCCGAGTCTTTTGAGTAAGTGAAAGCCTGGTTCCCTTCGTACTGTGACTGCTACTGCAATGCGGTTCCCTTATCATACGCTCGACTGGTTTTCGTTATACTAAATTGATCTTGCTGTAGGCTCTTCTCTGTCCAAGCAAGAATGCACTGTCATTAACGTCGGTGACCCTGAGGGCCCTCCTCGACTGGTAGGTTCAGTTAAACACTTTGGCATCCTGTCTCACTGACTAACTTGTCAAGATTTCTTACCTCTCTTCGAGTCAAGGTTTCGCCTGGAACCCCGGTATGCTGTAACCATGTCATAGATCGGTTCGCAACTAACATGCGATAGAAATCTTCCTTCCGTCTTACATCGACTGCGACTATGTTCCTCTCGAGAACCGCCGCGATCCCGTGCACGAGATCGTTCTGAGCGATGACGAGTCAAAGAACATGCTTCCTCATTAAATCGACCTGCATTGTACTGCAAATCCGGACCAGGTTACGATAGACATTTCCTTCTCACGAGATTCCCAATTCGTCGTTAACTTTTTCATTATTCAACTATACTCTTCTTACGGCGTTAAGATTCCCACGGCTTTTTCTTCCCCTCTTCGCCAGGCGGCGAGACGACCACACTTGTTTCAGCCTGTGCAACGCATGGACATTGTTTGATGGAGTACCTCGGGACAGGGTTCCCTAGTCGTTCGACTTGACAGCCTCACTTTCAGGCTTTGGCTTTGGCGGAGTATTACAAGGCAATGGCAAAGCATTCATCACCTCAGCGTTCGGCACACAAGGAATCGGTCTTTGGAATTAGATGGGACAAAGACAAAGCCTGGATTCGCAGGCAACAAGGGAGGGACTGGGTTTTATTTCACTTGGTGTCTTGAAGCAAAATCTTCTTGTTCTCTTTGCGGCGTATATTTTTGTTACTGCTGGGCTGGTTTCCTGCGAGATGATGGCGTTTGGGGATGTCATGGTGTTTGTTAGTTGACTCAATTCATATTGTTATCACTTGACTGTCCTACGTCAAATGACACCTGAGATGGTGATCTTCCCCCACCAACACCAATCACCGACGGCCGAAATGAGCCGGCTCCCTCCCCCTCTTCCTTCCGATATTAACCTGCCGGGCCGGAGCTAACAGAACGGGGCGATGGGGCCGATCGGGAACCCTGATGTCATCTAAAAGCAAATAGTACAGTATCTGCTTTGACAACAACAGAAAGAATCACTGACATTATAAAGGCCTTCGAGTGACAAACTGCATGCATCGAGAGCGAAGCTACCTATATTTATAGATAACACTGTTGTGCCAGGAGAGAACAACTCTTGCTTTTCATGCTGTTTAACAGCATCCATGGCTGCCAGTACTCGGTATGCATGACTCGATTGCCATGATTAAGGACGCCGTGGCTTAAACGATAGAGTGTTTAGGTCTGAACGACAATTCGTAGAAGACTAATGTACTCAGCCTCGTCTCACTTGTATAGTTCTTCACTCAAGGCTCACAGCTTGGTAACTGGAGTCACAGGCCTGAAGTATATGGCAAATAGTGTTTGTTGTTTCTGTCCTGTTGTAAGGATATAAATGTCTATGCCAAAAACTACCTTGAGTTTTCGCGTCAATTGAGCTGTCAAATACCACTATCCTCAGCGTTAGTTTCCTTACTCCTCAAGTCTTTCCTCCTGGGCACAAGTTGTGATATCAGAGAACTATCACCTCGAAATGATGGGTGGCATTTCTGGTCCTTTAATCTAGCCACGACTCTAAATAACGGACTAACGCGGCTCAAATTTCCATTACTTAAGAGAGTCTACCTTCTAAGATAGAAACCAGACTTAGCAACCCAGAAGGAGACATTGCATTGCTTCCATCCACTTCACTGGGCAGTAGAAGGGAGAGTAGCCGAGATGCTGGTATAGATTGTCATAAATCTTGTAAATTATTCCACTTGACACGAATCACAAGCCATCGTCAGATTCTTTTTGATCATGCATCAGACTCAACTGAACCCAGCTCGGGCACTTGATCACATCCCATGCGTCGACCCCCATCTCATACAGCACAAAGTCCTCTTTGGAAGTTGGTTTCCGATTCAAAGCAACCGAGAAGACCGTCTCTGGTATCCTGGCCGACCTTTTTACAACGCGGTCCGTATAAGCAAGGAAGGACTTTTTGTACTGCACACATGCACGGAAGAGGGTACTCTTGCGACTCTCGTCTATCTTGTCACTGGTCTGAGAATCGGGCAACTCGCGCATTGAACATGAAGCATTCTCGTTCGATACCGCGAAGTCGATTCTAAACAGTGAAGAATGCAAGCCTCGCGTGCAGCAAATCCAGAGAACCCTGAATGAAGAGTCGTGCATCGACGTCTCTCGCTTCATCCAGTCGTTGTTGGGATAAGCCAGAACGACATCGAGGGAAGATGTCTTGGTTGACTGCATCTTCAACGACACTTTTACTCTTTTAGAAGAGAAGACTGGAGTCGGAGAGTATGTAATGCTGCTATCCGTAAAATAACCACTTGGGTGAATGAACAGCTCGGTCGACTCGAAGTGGTTGAGGAGTGATTTTGGCACGCCAACGAGACATATGGACTTTGCTCTACAGTGTATCTGGGCCAAAGTTTCGCGATTGTGTTCGAGAAAAACACAAACCAGAAGATCCTGCACCTCGTAAAATAGCCATGCCAGGGAGGGAGCCGATGGAGAGCAGTTTGTGGGCGCCATGATAGGAAGGCTGATACGGAGACCACGACTTGTGAGTTCTGGAGGGTTGGGAGCTGTTCTCATGGCCTTGATGCTATCGAAGCTTCGGTACATACGGTCATAGTCTTTGTGCTGAAGGACTTGATACACTGTTTCTCGACCCCCTTGTGCCTCGCCGGAAGGTTCGACGGGTATATAATTTCTCAAGTTCTGTGACTTGTGTCCTCCCTTGGAGAATTGCGAAGGTGACCAAGCCAGAAATCCTGTTGCGCGAACATAATGATTAACGGGATCACTGTCTTGTTGTAGTGTCCACGCAAAGATAATGTAGTCCTCTTCCTGTCTAAGGATCTGCTCCTGTAACCGAAGAAACGACTTTGATCCTTCGCCGTAGAGAAGAGGCATGTTGACATTGAACAAGCCTAGAAGGCAGTACGCCAAGTCTTCCTCCCTCGTGGTGGTTCTAGCTGATGCCCATGACATTCGCTCGGCGATATTGTATGTAGAAGTGTTCGCTCCACGCAGCACTGAGATGGGTATTCCTGTGACACTGCCTATTCCTGAGGCGAGACTTCTCTTGGTGCCAATGACACCCCATTCCTTGGAACAGAGCTCCACGGTCTGGGGCGCGATCAGTTCTTGCAGAGTCCATCCTCGGGTAAACCACCTGCTTTTGTAAAACTCGACGACGGGAAAAGCCAGCGTAAGAGTGTGGTCGGTCACATCCTCCAAGTAAGCATAACAAACAGTTGCCCTCTGGTACCAACAGTACATAGAGTTGATAGCTTCAGACAGCTCAGCACTGCTGGACTTGTCGATGCAGCAGGTATCTATCCAAACCCAATCGAAGCCATCTTGAGCTGCTTTTCTACAGCAGCCAGTGAGTTTGGCATAGCCTTGTTTGGAGGCGGCAGCTGCAGTACCGATGTCGCTGAATATGACTTCTTGTTCACCCCACGTGTGACTAAGTATCGCGTATGGAGGAATTCGGCCAGCGAACTCTTGTAGAGAGAGGGTTGAGACATTTAAGAGCCGCATGCTGAATGATGCAGGAGAGAAGTGGAGATGAGTTGTCAGTCTGTCTATTGGTTGATCGTTACCTTAGTAGGTAACTTACATCACGATACAAGGGCATCTCTGGAGTTCGATTATACGAGTAGGTGAATTAAGCTCAGGTGAACTTTTATAGTATTAAGATGTATGCACCTCTATCGTGAGATCTATGTGCAAAAAGTAGAACTGAATTATATACCCAACGCTTCCTTCATCCATCCATCATATCATGTATGAATTAATCATTAAGGGACCCAAACGCTTTGTCTTGGACTCATATCATATCATATCGAGAGATATACGTGACAAGCAGGTTGGTGCAGTAGCATAGCTTAGAAGAGAGCAATAGCACCGATGAAGGCCAGGACGCCAGCAGGGGCGATGCGGCCGGCAGCAGCGGTGACGATGGCAGGGCTGGTGCCCTCGGGAGGAGAGTAGTCACCGGTAGGGTTGACGGGGACGGGGCCGGTGGTCTGGGGAGCCTCAGGGTGACCAGGCTCGGGCTTGGGCTGCTCGGGCTTTCCGGGGACGGGAGCGGGAGCAGTGGGGTGAGGACCGGGACCCTCAGGCTTATCGGGGTGGCCAGGCTTGCCAGGCTTGCCGGGGGTAGGCTGAGGGTAGTGCTCGGTCTGAGACTTGGTGACGGTGCAAGGACAGTCGGTGATGGTGAGAGTGGTAGGCTCAGTGACGGTGTAGGTCTTGTTGCCGTGAGTGAGAGTGGTGGGCTCGGGGCAGTAAGTGGTGATGGCAGTGAGAACCTCAGTTGTGTAGACAACAGTAGGGACGGGGATGATGGGCTTTGTAGGCTTGAGAGGATGGCTGATGGTGCAGGGGCAGTCGGTGATGGTAAGAGTGGTCTCCTTGGTGACAGTGTAGGTCTTGTCACCGTAGGTGAGGGTGGTAGGAGCCGGGCAGTAGGTGGTGATGGCGGTCACGACCTCGGTGGTGTACTGAGTACCGTTACCGTAGACGGGGTAGTGAGGAGAAGCGTTGGCAGCTCCGATGAGGAGGCCAGCAGCAGCAGCAGCCTTGAGGAAAGCCATTGTGATTGTTTGAGAGGGTGGAATTAAGTGATCTGACTTTGTAACGAGTGAAGTGCAGAGCGAGAGTGATAACGACTGTAGCGAGTGTAGTTGTTGGAGAGAGAAGGGGAAGAAGGTTGGGGCAGAGGGAAGAGGGTGAGGGTATTTATCTTGATTAGAGTCAACTTGAGTTCAGTTCAGTTCACATCGAATGAGTTGAGTTGAGCTGACAGATGCAGATGCAGATGCAGACAAATAACAGACTCATCCCGATACAGCGGAGAAAGAGAGAGAGACACACACACACAAAAACTCAAAAGAGACTTGATCTAGTCCAATCTAGTCTGGTCTTACGGATGGTTACTCTTACCAAGGAAACTTAAGAGAGATGGCATGGTTGTCAAAGAGGCTAGGTTAGGCTAGGCTAGGTAGTCTAGCATGAATGTACAGTAAATTTTCTCATTGCGCCGCAGACTGCGTCTTTGGTCCAATCATGACCTCATTGAAGCTGTCTCTTGTACCTGCACTAGAGTCGTTGGGCTGAGGTGGGCTTGATGTTGGTCTTACAATACGAGGTTCAAGGACAAGGACAAGGACAAGGATAAGAACAAGGATCAGATCTTGGGCGGGTAAAAGACTTTCGACTCATTGATAAGAGAAAAATGAGGTGTGATTATCTGGGGATAGTCTTCTAGATAGAGAAGAAGACGTACGTCTATTGGAGGAAAGACAGAGTTTGGCAGACATAGCAGGGTCTTTTGTCTGCATGTGCACTTATTGAGTCTGGGGGGTTACATTTGCATTCATTGGAGAACGATAAGGTAACCAAACATGGAGCCTAATCAAGGACTGATGGATGGATATCACCAACAATACATCCCTCCCTACCTATGGATACTGTAAGTTGACAGTGATGATCCGATCCAAAGGGGCCCGGGGCCGAGTTAGCCGGACTCTCAGTGGAGTCTGGGTAAACTGTAAACTTGGCTACAGTGGGGTACCTGCGCTAGATCCACTGAGCTGTCGGTGGAGTGCCCCCATAAGTCTACACTCCGGGGAACCTCCTCTGCTCTTTTGACTTTTTGGGTTTTTTTTACTTGTTTCTTAGCGTAGATAGCAGATCCAATGACCATCAACGGCCCCTGCAGTTAGCATCAGGCTAATGCAGTGCAGTCACACTCTTTTAGGTACTCACGCACTACAGTAAAGTCTAAGAGTCAGTGACTGTCAGCCACTTTTTTCTTGTTTTCTCTCAGTTTGCTCCGACTTGGCTCTCTGTTTTGTCTGTCTTATCTCTAGTTGGTTAACCTCCACTTCAACCGAATGCGCCGCTAAAACATGCAAGGGACAGGGGTTGCTGAGGTGAGAATGAGCTGTTATTGACTGATTACCTACCTGGTAGTAGTGTACAAATCAGTTCATCAACACCGATGCTGATGCTGATGCTGATGCTGATGCTGATGCTGATGCTGATGCTAATGCTAATGCTAATGCTGATATGGCAATTCCGATCCCCTTACCTGCGGTCAATGAGACAATGACTGACTGATCAATGGCATTGTCAATTTGTCCAAGACAGCTAATCAATCTCTAATCAAATATTTTCTTTTGGTGGCTTGCCACAGAAGCCGAGGTATCTTTGACCGTTTCTTCTTATCTGTTGAACTCTATCTAACCAAGGCGTTAAGTTAAAGCTTACCCTGTGGCTTCACAAGTCAGATCTGACCCTGCATACTCATTCATACTTTGCAATCAAAGGACCATGCAAGGGATTGGAGCTGATAAAAACAATGAAATTGCTGTTCTTAAATCTGGTTTCCCATCAACTAATGCAATGCACGTGTCGATAAACGAGTTGCTTAATAGTAACTCTATCTATCTCCTCGCATTGGATATCTAACCCAAGCTTCTCAGTACCTAACATTCATCTCTAGAAAGACAAGGTATACACACTTATCCGTTAGTCCGGATTGACGGTATTCCTTAACGATACAAAGCTCAACGTCCAAGGACCAACGTTTCACCTCGTGTTTCGTGGTGACACCAAGAACTGTGGCTGAGACCTGTCTGATAACTGCTAATATTTGGGTGAAACAACGGCTGACAATGCCAATGCCTCAAACTCACTTCAGCCTCAAATTCGTTATTTCACAAAGCCCTCAACTCAAGACTGCGCCGACTCGTCTCCCAGTCAATAGCACAAGCGGGCGGCGCCGCCAACGAGGAACCCACAGGTTGTTTGATCTGATCTAATGTTAGTCCTCAGGGTGTCAGAAGTTGGCCTCTGAGAGCATAAGAGACGAAATAATTTTATCAACTTATGCTTGCTTAGGCTAGTAGTTAGGCCACTTTACTTTTGTACCTCGCCTAAGCCTTAGATAGAAGACAATTCCTCTGACACCCACCAGCTAGCCCAAGCTGCCTTTATATTGTGCTAATGAATATGTAGCAATTTGAAGCCTACCCTGGAGGCTCAAGTTGACACACATGATTGATACCGGATGCCAGTTACATATGCAAGGACATGTGTTGCTGTTTATGAACGGCCTCTAAAGACTGATGTCGAGATAGAATGTACGGCTTTTGTCGATACAGATAAAGAGTACGTGACATTAGACGAGACTATCAAATTTCAAATCAATATTCTAGACTACCTTGAGGAAATTCTATACCGGCTCTTCTATGCAGGCCAACATCTACCATCTATCCACGGTTGGCGTAAATAGACTTTGCATTGCCCCCCATCACCTCATCCACATAGTCGACATATTTGGTAGCCTCAAAGTCCGGGTAGAGATCCTTGGTGCTGAGATAACCTAGGTACTCCGCGCGCTCTGGCAGGTTATCCTGGCGGAACCATTCACAGTAGAGGTACTGGGGACCTGCAAGCCCAAAGATGAAAGGCAGGGACTTATCACTCTGGTCATACGCAGTCTGAGCCGTGGAGATAGTAGCTTCGATGTCCTTTGTTGCCATCTGGCATTCTGTTAGCTTTTTCAACTTTAACAAACTTCCAGCTTGTTTGTAAACTCACCAGGTTACGAGGGATCTTCTCGCCGCTGACTTTCTCCAGGTGGCTATGAATCTGTTCCTGAGTCCAGACCTCATTGTAGGCAAACACAGATTTGTTCAGAGTACGATCATCAGTGATAATCCTAGCCAGATATTTGCCAACGTCTCTAAGATCCGTGATGGCTGTGGCATGGGAGCCATCCTCGGCAATGACCGTGGCAGGGAACTTGAGGGCGTAATCAATCTTGCCAGATGGGAGAGGCGGGAGAGAAACCTGGTACCACAAACCAACGTCGATGATGGTGTAGGGAAGATAGATTTTCTTGACGTGGTTGATGATGTTCTCCTTCTATAACGTTGTCAGAGAAGAAACTAGCAGATAGATAGTGGAATGACTTACAAATTCCCTAAGAAGCATGACACCATAAGGGGGACAACTTGGGCCGAAGGCACTGGGAACAAAACGCTTGACTCCAGCTTCCTTGGCAGCAGTTGCCAGAGCAATCTCGGGACCAGTTGTGAATGGGACCAGAGAACTGACGACGACATCTTGGCCGGTAAGAGCCTTTACAAGCTCTTTGTGATTGTTTTCGAGGTTGATGGCCACAACTGAGGCTCCCATCTGCCTGATTTGTTCAATCTCGGGCTTGTTGATGGAAGCAGGTCGAACAAATGCGGTCAAGTTCTGCCAGGCTATTAATATCGAGACGCGTGGGATAAACGCAGAGAGGAAACTTACAAACTTGGTGGAAGAAGCTGTAAGTGCTGCGATGGTGGACAAGCCAACCTCGCCGTTTGCGCCGACAATAGTGACATTCATTGTGATTGTGATTGTGATGGATGTTTGGTCTGTGGGAGAGAGTGAGTTGTTTTGAAATTGTGATGTTATTGATTGAGGTACATAGGTGGTTAAAGGCTATATATACTCATATCACAAGATCTGGAATCCAATCTTGGGTGTTTTCTTACAAATTGTTAATCTGTTGTTCAAGTTGAGGCTTTGTAAGTCATGGTCGGAATTCGCTCCGCCGAAATGTCGGCGGTTGATTTGAGGCCCACTGTTTGTAAGGAACACTCACACACACAGTAACTCTGTAGGAAGGATAAGGATGGATGGTTGATTTTGGTGAATCGGATCCATATAATGAAAGTATAAAGAATGATGGAGTATGTTTACTTGAAATTGTGTTTGTTGGATGTCTTTGATTGCAGTCATGATTGTCCAGTGGTTTTCTTAAAGGATTTCCCAATTCAATTCAATTCAATTCAATTCAATTCAATTCAATTCAATTATATATATACAACAACCGACTGCTAGACGGGAAAAGATCTATATAAACTGCTCTCTTCCCTTTTTTTCATCGCTATCTTACTCTTCTTCAGCTCTACATGCTGTTCTGGTGCAGAAACCTCATCGTCTTGATATCTATCTGTTCACCCGCATCAGTACACAGGACTTAAACTTAAACATGGTCGTTGATAGCGGTAGTGCACCAGAGACAAATGCTTTATGGCAGCTTGTAAACGGTGAGTTATCAGCGTTGAGATATGCTGTCCGGTGCTGACATCCCAGCCAATTTGCAAGCTCTTTACCCATCCAACACGGCCAAGGCAGTAGTCGGACTCTGTCACCGCCATGATGGGGGAAAAGAAGCCTATATCATTAGAGGGGGTGGAAGTCGAGCCGAGATCGTTGCATCTAGTGGAAAGTGCAATTATGTGGACGATGCTCTGAAAACACTTCTGAACTATACTATGGTCCAGCTGTACGTCATCATATCTAGCCAAATTCAGTGGAAGAGTGTCAGGACGTCAAGTAATTGTGTCGACGTTGCCCGCGCGGGAATGAATAATCAAATCAATAAGAGAACAGCCACTTTACTATGTAGGAATCAGTCAAGTGAGATCAAGATCCTGCGCGCGGTAAATCTGCTGCTGCTGCGCCATGTAAGATAATTGGATACTGTTGAGACTTGACATGTCGGACTCTGATTACTCAGATCCTATTCCAAAGTCCGAGGTACGTAGTATTGAACGAGATGTAATGTTTTGCTGGTGATATGTTGTTAAGATCAAGTTCTTTTGCATCAGGCTAAACTCGCGCGCGGGAGATCCACTCACTTTCAGCCCATCATGGTACTGTACTGTACTGTATAGTACTGTTGCTGTAACCGCGCGGGGACCCTGATAGGATTAGTAGATTCCATTAAGCTCATATCTGACTCTGACTGGAAAGAAGGGTTTGTTATTAATTACTAAGTTAACGATCCATACATTCCTAAAAAGGAAACTGTCAGATTGAATGTAACGTTATGACATCCATGGTTAAAGACTGAATGGCATTGAAAAGTAATGGACACAAGGTTGAATATCATGGGTACGAAAATTAATATATAATAGAGATAAAAATGTTGATGATACCACTGATTCTACTCAGACAAATCTCATCAACACAACAACATCCATATCATGTCTCCCCTCCAATACTTCCTCGTCGCAGGCGCCACAGGTCGTCAAGGTGGTGCAACAGTAGATGCCCTCCTCAACCATCCTGATATCAGTATCAACGCCAAGCAAGTATACGCTCTCACCCGCCAAGCATCTGGCTCGGGAGCCGTCAAGCTCCGCGAAAAATACGGCGATATCAATATAATCGTCGGTGACTTGAACAATCCAGAAGCCATCTTCCAGCAACTCGACAAGTCCATTCTTCCCATGACTGGAATCTACCTCGCTCAAGCCCACGGGCCAACAGAAGTCTCTGACGCAAAGGGTCTCATCGATGCTGCCGCTAGCAATCGAGTTCCTTACTTTGTCTACTCGTCTGTTGACCGTGGTGGTCGTGAACTCAGTGATAAGGATCCTTCGTACTGCAAGACCTTCTCTGACAAGTTCCTCATCGAAAAGCATCTCATCGGCGTATGCTCCAATGACAAAATGGACTACACCATCATCCGTCCAACCTGGTTCGCCGATAATGCCTGGTGGGGGTTCCCAGGCGCACTTTGCATGACAGGTTGGAGGGTGAACATGGCCGGAAAGAAGATGCAGGTCACCGTGACCAAAGATATCGGCAGATGGGCTGTCGAGGCTCTCCTCCAGCCTGATAAGCGCAGCATTCGGAATGAGGCTCTGAGCATTGCTAGCGAAGAGCTCAGTTTCAAAGAGGTTGATGACATCTTTATCAAATATACCGGCAAAGGTGTGCCAGTCACCTACAGTCTTTTGACCCGCCTTTTGATCTGGTTGAGCAAGGACTTGAATACCATGTTTGGGTTTATTGGAGAGAGGGCTTACGGTGCTGATCTCCCCTGGTTGAGGTCTCAGTTGAAGCCGACCACTTTTGAGGAGTATGTCAAGAGTGATGTTCCGATGGTAGGAAAGGTTTAGTTAGAATATGCTATGTTGGTGTTTCATTCGGTTTTATTCCCTGAAAGTCATGTCTAGCCATGAAGAGTGAAGCCATCTATTAGATGCAGTAGGACTAAGTGCTGGCCAAAAAGAAAACCCAAACACGCTCCGATCGAACCTGTGGCTTCCAAAAAGTAAGGAGTGGCCAGCGGGTGAGAGTTTTAGGATTCCAGGTTCGTGATTCAAGAGAGATTATAAGCTTCTAGGACGGATACCGCCGGACCACTCCTTCTGAAGGTATACATAGTTAAACCTATATGTAAAGGGATGACTATGCCTGCACCTGAAGAGACATCTCACAGCACCCCCTCGACCTTTAGATGCACACTCGATATCACCCCCGTCTTGGGTACGCAATTCACATACTCGAATATTGCATCTCCCTCTCTCAAAACCGAGACTTCATGCCACGTCCTAAACTTTCTGTCGTCTCCAAAAACCTTGTAATGAGTCAAAGCACCACGGTATATAGCCAGATGGGACTTGTGGCTCTTAGCCCATGTCTCGAGAGCTTCGAGATTGGTAAAGAAGCCCGCTCCACAAGATTCTTTTTGGGCAGCACTCTCCGGTGAAGATGGAGATGGGTCCTGGTTTCTAAGATAGCGCAGTCCCAGAGCTCCCGTCTCAGGGGAATTATCCCATAGGTACTCAAGGCCAGATCGGAGCGTGGGCTCGAGTTTTGTGTTGTAGGAGTTGGCTTCTTCTTGGCTGCAGTTTTCCCAGAATTGACCTGAGCGGATATGAGCTACATTCTCTGGGTTGGTGCCGATGAGATATTGTCCCAGACCTTTGGGCGCTGTGTTTGGAGGAGTGTGATCTGATGATGAAGGGAAAAGGTCGTGAGCAGACGAGGGGATTCTGTCTCTGGCAGCGCCCCAATAGGCTGATATTGTATGTTCAGGAAAGGTTGCACCAGGAAGTCTTGCGAGACCGGGGAGGTAGTCAAGACCAGAATAATTTGTCTCGAGTCTGGGATACTCGGTGATAAAGGCTTCTCGCCAGATGCCTACTGAGGCACGCCCTTGTTGGGACAAACGGGAGTAGATTGACTCGAGTGAGAGTTTCTCAAGGCCTTGATCGTATGCTGTCTTGTCATCCCAGTAGCAGACCCATATCGTCGTTTCCTGTACGTCGCATCCATCAATAACGGCAAATGTCTCATATGCCGATGGACCAGTCTCTCCTTGTACCCATGTCTGAATTATCGCAACAGCCTCATCCCGAGTATGGTCGGCATCTTGGCTGACATGGTGTTTCTGAACTCCGATGTACGCGGTGCAAACATGTGTGACATCATCAGGCAATGCGAGATGCCATCTCGGAACAGGAACGCGATGGTTCTTGGGCTTGCGCAATGGATAGATACGTACTGGACAGGACATTGCAGCTTACCTAGGTACCTACCTAGAGTTTTAGTTGACCTGGCGATGGGATGTTGGGACTTGAATGAGGTTGGACATTGGTGAGGGGTTTGTGTCGTTTGATAGGACGCCCTTTTGTTTGGAATCAACATGCATTGTTGAAATGATCACGCATTATTCGGTTGAGAGTCAAGATTCCAAATTGCACTGCTTATTGTATTTTTTCTTATTTATCTTTTTTGAGGCCATGACCATGTGAATCAAGCCATGGACGATGCCTCCTCTGAGTATATTCAAGGTCATCATCTCTCTTGGCGTTGAACGGTTGCCACGCCGTCCTCTCGGAAGTTAATATACCGGCACTGCCCCTGGAATTCCGAGCGACAACGGAGACCCTGAATATCTGGATTATCCGATATCTACCCTTCGTCACGCAATTCTAGAAGCATCTTTTACAATTCCGAATGCAGGGTCTCTTCATCTTTATCGCTGACTATCAGTTGCTATTGGTTCGTCGGGCCATGATGCGCCATCGGGATGTGTCCCGGAAATTGTGGTGTTGATTACCGGGAGTGCATACTTATCCCGATCAGATGATGAGTAAGTTACTGTACCTACAGTACTGTACAATGGAGCAAGTGAGGGGTCAATTGAAGTTTATAATAGTTTATTTTGACCATTTCTCACTGTGCAGCTTACTGTAACTCATTGTTCTTATTGTAAGCGGTAGAGGTGCCGGCCAGAGTCAACGTCGGGTGTCACAGCTTCTAGATGTCTTCCAGTCTCTCATTTCTATTTCCAATTATGGACAGCAATTGCCTGTTAGACTAGTCGCTAAATTAATTCCATACCTACTGTACCTATGTATCCATCCATCTTATCATTGAGGCCCTACCAACCATACAAATTACAATAGTAGAGTGGGCACGGAATGGGGAACGGGGTCGGGGTCGGCTCCCGATGACCGTCGGTTGTAGGTCCCTAGAGCTTCCCCGCAAACACCATCCCCCGGGTGCTCCACTCCACTATTTTACAGGCGGCTCAGAGCTGCTACAGTACCTACCTAGGTACCTAAGGTATGGAGGTTGGACTGTAGGTAGGTAGGTAGGCTTGGTGATATCTCGGCATCTCGGAGCCAACTCGTTTGGAATCTCTTGGGTTTGCCGGAGACAGACAAGATTACCGTCAATTCAATGGCATTCTGCGGGGGAAAAGGTTAATAAATGGCTTGCCTCTTGTGCATTCTCTCCAATCTACCTTATCTATAAAAGATCCCCAACTCCCCCTCTTCTCCATCTCCCTTTCTCTTCTACAATGGCTTCATCCTCTCCTCGAAACATCATCTCAAAGAACAAAACTCCAATCGCAGCCGTCGCCGCCTTCGTCTCAGCAGCAGCAGTTCTCACTTCAATCTACCGATCTTTTACATCCTACAAAATGTCTCACAACCTCCACCCCAGCATCAACAAGGGCATCACCAAGGGCTCTTCCAGCTTCTCTGGTGGTAAGCTCCGATGCAAGTGTTCCTCCAACCCCGTCGAGGTCACCCTCAGCGGCCAGGTCGCCCACAACCACGCCTGTGGTTGCTCCAAGTGCTGGAAGCCTGAGGGTGCTCTCTTCTCCGTCGTCGCTGTCATCCCCCGCGATCAGCTTCAGGTCACCGCCAACGGTGACAAGCTCTCCATCGTCGACGAGAGCGCTGCTATCCAGCGAAACGCCTGCCGCGACTGCGGTGTTCACATGTTCGGCCGCATCGAGAAGGAGCACCCCTTCAAGGGTCTCGACTTTGTTCACGTCGAGCTCTCCAACGACAACGGCTGGCAAGAGCCTCAGTTCGCTGCCTTCGTCTCCTCCATCATTGAGCAGGGCTTCCCCGCCGAAAAGGCCAACGAGGTTCGCTCCCAGTTCAAGGAGCTTGGCCTCGAGTCTTACGATGCTCTCTCCCCTCCTCTGATGGACGCCATCGCCTCTTGGACCGCCGCCAAGGCTAAGATATAAGTGTCTCCTTCTAATATAAGCCACTCCTCATCAGAGTGTGCTGTGTTACAAAAAGTTTACGAGAAACGGTTATAGTTAGCGGGTGTTGAAGGTCTGGCGGTTGTTGTTTCCGATATGCAATTGGTCTACAGATGAAAGGAAGTTGTCACTGTGATAGTGAACATATGAATGATATAAATGGTATGGAAGGAAAGGATAGACAGATAAGCTCAAAGATAGCATCTATCAATCCGAACTCATGATTTAACGAACTATTCCTGTCGTGGACTTTGTAAACTCAATTGACAAGGCCGTTAAGATTCGATGTATGCCTATTTTCCAGGAAAGATTAGCCAATGACAACCGTGATTGGCTCTAAACCACTTAAGAAACAAGTTCTTTCTATTGGTTCTATCCATGTTCGTAGACGGTCGTCATCACTTTCTAACTGCTCCTTATGCTTTCACAAGCATGAAGGCGTACCTGAGATGGCTTGGAATTGAGTGAGACTTTACTCGAGGCATATTGTATCATCACCGGTATCTCTTATTGACATCGTGTTTAGGGTTGAACTGGGTATATACCTCTGGATGATGGGTGCTTATCCTAAAGCACCTCAGTATATGCACCATCAAGGCCAAGGCATGACGTTGAATCCACTGACCAATCATATGTCTACAAATGCGAGCCAACCAATCAAAATTGTATAAGCAAGGGTACTGCTCTTGTCAGCGGAGATGTCCGCGGGGTGGCAGAGCAGTAAGATCCGCGGTAGCAAGTTAGTCCCGACTTATAAGCATCAGAGCCATAGAATTGAACCAATTCTCGGCCTTATTAACCAAGCAGAACATGTGGTTTCCGAGCAGACAAATAAATCAAATCAAATCATTAGCTTAGCTGAAGAGCTTTGATCAGTTTAATGCAACGCCACCATCGATTTATTCACTTTTAATCCTTACTCTCTGTTGGAATTCCTCTCCACACAATGTCTCGCAAGGGTAGAGCAAAGGTCAAGTCTGGTTGTAAAACGTGCAAGTGAGTACATATTCTTCCTTTAGATATTACATCCATACTAACAATATACTTCAGAGTGAGAAAAGTCAAATGTGATGAAGGTCGTCCAGCTTGTCAAAGATGTCTCTCAACTGGTCGTATCTGTGACGGATATGGCATCTGGGGTGGAGGATCCCAGGCTTTGATAGCCAAGGCCAAGGCCAAGCAAATGCATATCCCACTCTCAAACCCAGCCACGGCCTTCACTTCGCTAAACCCCCATGAGAAACTCTACTTTGACTGGTTCAAGTGCCGCACCTCGACCAAGATATCCGCTACTTTCTCCTCGGGCTTTTGGAGTACCCTTGTTTTCCAGGCTGGATCTAAAGAACCAGCTGTCCTACATGCACTACTCGCCCTTAGCTCGGCTCACAAAAAGGGCGTTGTCGAGGCTGAAGCAATGAACCAACAGGAACAGTTCACCTTACAGCAATACGTCAAGGCAATTGGACATCTGCAGCCACACTTCTCGGCCAGGGACAGAGCATCTTGTCGCGTTGCTCTCATCACATGCGTCGTCTTTGTATGCTTGGAGTTCTTTCGAGGTCACTTTGCGACGGCTCAGATTCATCTTCAAAACGGCCTTGACATTCTTGCCCATATGCAAGGTCTTGCCGATGCTAAATCGGGCATCCTTGCACTAAAACCCTGTCAAGAGGCCACTGATGCTTGGATAGTTGAGGCCCTCTCCAGGCTACACATCCAGGTCGAGCTCTTTAGACACCTCTATTATCACTCCTGTGTCATCTTGCAGCCAGCGCCCTACCCCCAGACTACTCCACCTGATCGTTTCGACAGTCTCAATGATGCCTGGAAAGGATTGGAGCTCGTCTACAACCAGATATTCCACCTTACTCACCGAGCCCGTCAGCAGCGCATAACTGCGACCGAGCACATGTCCCAACAACTTCTCATAACAAGATTAGCCCAATGGGATAGCATGTTCCAGGATTTCCTGAACACTCATTCGTGCGGCTCAAATAGAGACATGGAAAAAGCATACCAGGTCGTGCGCATACAGTATGCCATGATAAACATCATGGCTGACACATGCATACACAACAACGAGATGGTATACGATGCATGTACAGACAAGTTTATCTTGCTCATCAAAGAGCTCACAGGCTTATGGGAGGTGTCTGCCTATGATCATGACCTCGAAGACGAGATGCCGCTGCATATCATGACAACGTGCATGCCCAGATCGATCGTCGACATTGGCTGGTTGCCAGCTCTATACTTTACAGCCGTGAAGTGCCGAGTGCACCGCATTCGAATCGAGGCGCTGAAGCTCCTCAGAACAAGTCCTCATAGGGAAGGTATCTGGGATGCTCACGTCGCTGCATGCGTTGCTAAGAAAGTCATTGAGTTGGAGGAAGGGGACTTTTATCAAGGTGCTGGCCTGGGGGATGACTTCCCTCTCAACAGCCCAATGCGTGATCGGGATCTCCAGCTACCGCTATTGCCCGAGTACCTCAGATTGAGCGAGATTGAGACGGAGCTCTCGGGGGCTCCGATGAATAAGATATTGCTGTACGGGAAGAGGGAACAAGACGGTATTAGCAGGAGAGTCCTCTTGTCAGAGTACAGCGTGAGCGAGCAAACCTGGAAGGATACATGATTGATGATGAGATCATTTATAAAAAATAAATGAGACACATACCTTAGTAATTCTATACCATGCCCGAACAAATAGAATAATTAATTAGGAGCCCTGCCCAGACGGGAGGTTACCAAATGATAAGATAAGCGCTAATGTACCCCGTCATCTCCATTCATTCCCGTTACCAAGTCGGTGCAGGGTTCCAAAGTAAACAATTAACTATAACTAACACAGCCGCGGGGCACCTTGATAGTCCAATCCGACCCTCCCTCTGCCTCTACACCAATACTTATTCCCATTCTCTCTTCTTCTTTTAAACCTCCAGTCATGGACTCTGAATCTGTTGTCTCACAAGTCCAGCGCAAGATCGAGCTGCAATCCCCCGATGATCTCTCATTCCTCATCGCAAATGTCCGTCGCGCTGCAGCAGAACGTCTAAACGAGGCTTTTCCTCATGTCGAAGGCAATGATGGCGAGGATGAGCTACGAAATCAGATAGAGAAGCTTGTCAATGAGGTATATTTCTCTATACCCCAACTCTCATCTCAAACGCAATGCTGATTTACATACTAGTACATCGATAAAACCTTCTCCATCGCATCACCAAACCTCTCCATCAACGGCATGCCTGTTGTCCCAGATACGTTCCTCTCCGAAACACCCGCCGAGCCAGAATCCGTCTACGAACCCTTCGATACGCGCAAGCGCCGTCGCGTCGCAGAGCTCATCACCCAGGAAGAAAAGCTCCTCGAGGATGTCGCAGCCCTCAAGCGCACCGTGCCCACCACCGCCGCTGCAAACCAAGCAGAGCAGCTGCGCGACAGTCTCAAGCGCGACGACGATATGTTGGAAGCCCGCAAGAAGCAGATCGCTGCCGAGGCGGCGGCAATAGAGCTTGATGTTCATCTGCTTGAGAGGCAGGATGGCGTTGAGGCCGGGTTCCGAAATGCCGTCGCGGGCTTGGGCAGGTTGAAACGCGAAATGCCTGCGGTGGTAGCTAAGATGGAGAGGGCGCGTGTCGCTGGCGAATATGTCGTTACACAGGGACGATGAAGACACGCAATTGCCTCTCCAACCTTACATATATATATACCCAGGGCGGCAATCACTCCATTTCGAATAGTCGCAGTGGACATGCTTGGGAGTTAAGGCGCATTGGATTAATCGACGAATTTTATCATGACACTGTGGAAGAACACACACGTCTAGCGACCACGCCTATTTGTTGGAAGGAAACTGTTACATTCATGATCAGAGAAGTCTCGAGCCAGATAAGTAATGTCTAATGTCAGTCTAGACACAAACGAAGTTGGCCAATCCAGCCTGTTCGTTGCAGCTGAAGGAGAGAGGCTTTGCAAGTCTTTCCACTCCTACGAACGTCGCGCTCCACCTGAGTCTTTCGCAACGGATTTTCATCACTTCCTATTCTCGCTCCCACAACTCTGGAACCTCAATCGTTTGTTGAAGAAAAAAAGTGTAATAAACGAGAGAAAATATGCGGTCTATATTAAGGCGCAGAGAAACCGCTCTGTCTATCTTTCATCGATATCAATTCCTATGACATATCTCCAGCCATTTAAGCAGCAGCAGGGGCGGGAGCGGGAGCAGTTTGGGTAGCATCAGCACCCTCAGCAGCGGGGGCAGCCTCGGGAGCCTTTGTAGGCTCCTGAATCTCAGAGCCGTTGTTCTCGATGACGTTGGCGTCCTTCTTCTTCTCCCACCAAGCAGGGCGGGCGAACTCAGGCTCATGCCAAGGTCCGGCATCGCTGTTCGCACAGCCACCCTCGCACTGGCACTCGCCACCGAAATCCTTGGGGAGGTTCTCAGCAGGAATCTGCTTGAGGAGCTCGCTCTTGTAGCCGGATCCGAGGATGTTGATCTTGGAAACGGTGACGGGGTCGAGCCAGCCCTTGACGATGCTCCAGACGGTCGAGAAACCCCAAGGGGCGTTGATCATATACAACTTGCCGAGGCGCTCGGGGTAGTAGTTCTGAGAGATAACGGAGGCCTGCTTGACATAGGAGTAAACCTGGGGAACCTTGCCGATGGAGACACCCTTGAGGTCCATGACGGTGCAGCATGTCTCGAGGAGGTGGCCGGCCTTGCGGGAGCAAGCGGGAAGACGGGGATCGGCGACGCGCTCGTACTCGACAGCAAGGTTGGTAAGCATGCGCTCAGCGGTAGTGATCTTGTACATAGCGTTCAGGTCGATACCGCCAAGAGTCTCGATGTAGATAGGTCGGCCATCCTGTGCAGAAGAAGAAGAAAAGTGTCCGTTAGCATACAATCTCCTGATGTTTCTTATGAATGACTTGTCATACCTTATCGGTCTTGTGGTAGAACTGAGTGTAGTACTTTCCGATCTCAGCCTTCTCAGGGTAGTCCCAGACAGGCACAGTCTCGTCGAGCTTGGTCTCCTTTCGCCATTTCTCGGTGTCCAAGAACCTGTAGTGGCGGTCAGCCCCCTGTCGCAACGATGTGCTCCTCCTTCCACCGCCATCGGATAAAATGGAAAAGTCTTACATGGCTTTTGAGGCTTCGACATCGAACTTTCGCGCTCGGAGGAATCGAAGCTGTAATGGTCGTTGTCAGTATCTGCTGTGTTGCGTAGGCGTCGCGTAACATGGCCCTTTTTCAGGGACCATGGAGCTTAGCTTTATCTCATACCAGAGTCAAGGTGTCCAATCGCTCGGTGCAGCCCTCGGACTCGAGCATCATGCGAAACTGGTGGAGCTTGGCAATCTGGTCCTCTGTGAGGTAGCCAGCATGGCCGTCCTGCTTCTCAGGACCCTTGATAGGGAAATCATAGTTGTCGTACTTGGGGTTCAGATCCATGGTGATAGTAGGTGGTGGGGTAGGATGGGAAGAGAAGGAGGGGGGAGAAGAAGAAGAAGAAGAAGAAGAATCCGCAGTTGCGAGAACAGCGGAATTTAGGATTAAAAAGTGACGAGACGGAGAATAACGCCAAGAAGTTTGATGTTGATGAAGAGTTGAGGTCAAGGGGTTGGTCTCTAGAATTTAAGTCGTCCGTCCTCGGTGTTGAGAAGCGTAATTAACCGTTTCTGGGCTGCCGCTGTCTGGTCCCCCTAGGAGATGGATCTCTCTCCTGTGGTGGGACTTCGTCATGGGTCAGAGTTCCCTACCTGAAGCGGTCTAGCAGCCCACATTCCGTTGAGGGGTATCACGTGTATCGTCACATGTTGCTTCTATGCTGACTAACTAGAGCTTATCTTATCGTCGGCCCCGCTTCCGTTCTGATGTGTTAGTCGACGGCTCCGAATTCAAGTCAAGGTCCATTCATTTTCGAGCTTCGAGGTAAAATCTCGAGTCAATCATAGCGTTACTCGCTTTCTATGGCATAATTGTTGTAGCATCATGAGGAATTCCTCCCAGCGGATCACCCTCAATGTCGCCCGTCTTTTCCACACCTCAGTCGTCGGGCCACGGCTGAGACCTCTACGATCATTTCATATCACATCTCTGGCCAACTTTCCAAGAAAGCGAAGCTTCTTCACTTCGAATCCCTACTTCTCGCAAGCCGATGACGATCACCGCCCGTCCTCCGAGATTACTAAAGAAGAGAAGGGTTCCTCCGCGGCAAAGAGGAAACCTACCCGATCAAACACGGCCAAGAACTCTCTGCGGCGCGTAGCCATTATAGCTCAGCAGCCGAAACGGGGTTCAACAACGCCAGGAAGTTCAAGCGATGAACCCTCCAATGTGGTCAGCGCAACTTGTGTTGCAGAATCATTCAAGATGCCCATAGTTCTTGAGATTCTGTCGTCACATGGTTTTCACATAGACCCAGACGGCACAGGCTTCGATGCAAACGAAGTAGTTCATGCAAGAGGAGTTAATGACGGGGATATCTTCGTCTTTCCCTCTGGTACAATTGTGACATGGTCACTACCACCAGATGTCGTTACTAGGCAGATTATGCGCGCTGCTGAAGAAGCTCATCCCATCAAGTGTCGGGAATTTGAAGATCTTGAATTTACAACTGACACAAACCGAGAAGCAAGCGTGCTCAAGGGCGATGTTATTGTTCTTGGTACACGAAAGGAGCACAATGAGGCCGACAAGCTGGATACTACCCTAGCCAAGGTTGCTTTCTCCTCTGGTCTTGCCAGGAGTACAAAACTTGCTGTCCTTGAGACCGCATTGACGTCGTACTTTGAAAGCACACGCAACATCCCTGCTCTCCTCTCTCAAGGCGCCGGCATACCTCTAGGTCGTCGCTTTATCCTCCAAAAAACAGGCGAGCTCCTCAGTCTTCGCGCTCGCCTTAACCACTATTCTGAGTTGACCGATTCTTTGCCTGATATTTTCTGGGATACTAGCTCCGATCTAGGTCTTGAAGGGTACTATGAGCAAGTCGGTCGTGCCCTGGACGTTAACGTACGTATCCGGGCTTTGAACCAGAAGATGGACTACGCCGCCGAAATTGCCAGTGTCCTGCGCGAAATGTCGAGCGAACAGCATGGCACGCGTCTGGAGTTGATTATCATTCTGCTTATTGCTGTTGAAGTCGTCTTTGAGTTACGTCGTATCGTCCTGGAGATGATGCAGGAGCGCGAGATGGCTGCTGATCTGCCAAAGCCTGCAACACCGGTGGTGTAGTTTACTAGTCCACATAATGCCTGGAATGCCTGGACGATTGTACGAAAGTGTGTAAGACTGGTGTTTATAGATTAGGAAGATGAAATTCGTCCCCCCGACTAGGCTCAGATAGATACCCCTCAACTCTAGAATTGACGATCAATTCAATATGCCTTCATGGCGTAAATCGAGATGCTATTAAAGAACGATGTCTTGGGATGTCGTGAGACAGGATTCCCGAGGACAAAAGAGACGATAAAGATATTAGTGATATTGCAGTACCTCTCTCCTCTGAGTCAAGAGATATCGTCAATCGTGATGGTGTACCTTTTCTGTTATCTGCATACACGCGCCAGTATGGCGTCTTTGATTACACTACCAGGAGTTTCCTCTCCCCAGGTTAACCACTTGATAGAAAACACCAGATATTCTTCTTCTTCCCGGTAATAACAAAACAAGCTTCTCATCCCTTTTCCCCCTGGTTGTCAAAAAACCAACTCCTCAAAAAAGAAAACCTACTGAATAAACACAATTCGAGAATCCACCTCTAAACGCCCATGCGGTCGGCCTACTCGTCCTGCCCAGTACTATTCGAGTCTTCCCGAGTCATTCCGTTGTTCGTGTCCGTATTCAAAGACTCGTCATTTTGCTTATTGCGAAGGCTTATGCTGCATACCCGGAATCGGTGGGACAGGAACAGGGGTCACCTTGTGCGGAGGTGGAGGTCCCGGTGTCCCGTTCATACTCGACCGTGAAGAATTAGGCGTCGGAGGTTTCTGCTGGGCGGCAATACTAGCCCGAGCAGCTGCGAGCCTGTTGGCATCCATGGCACCTGCCTGACCATTTCCTATTCCGTAACCGGGAGTGCCTGGTTGCGCAATCTTATCAGTGAACATAGCGGACCGTTCTTGGGCGGCAACGCGGGCTTTCGCTTGATCGAGAATCCGTTGTTGTTGAGCCTCAGGGATAACGGTGTGGTATCCTGTAAGACCAGGGTTCTGAGCAGGCGTTCCTTGTTGAGGGGGGTTGCTCGGGTACCTATTCATTTGATTTCCCGCAGCCTGGTTCGGCGTGCCATATCGTGGAGGCTGCTGCTGCTGCACAGTGTTGGGCGATGCGCTCCAGGCCTGTCTATTAACAACAGGAGACATTGTACGCTGTGGGATAGCTTGTCCATTCGTGTAGACTCCGAAATTGGGCTGCGCGGGCGTAGCGACTTGCTGCTGCGGATATCCTGGTTGGTAAGGATATCTCTGGCTGGGAGTTGCTGGCTGAGCCGGCATCTGTCCGAATTGAGGCCTCTGCTGAGAAGCATACTGAGGCATATTCTGGTGACCATAAGGTGTTTGAGCCTTCGCAACTTGTGTTGCATACTGCGTGGGGTAACCGTTGGGTCGGGAATATTGAGTAGGTTGAGGTCGGGCTTGAGTAGGCATAGGTCGTGGTTGGGGTTGAGGTTGGAAGCTGGGTGTAGGCCCCGGCCGATAGTATTGCTGCTGCGACATTGAAGGGGCTCGTTGAGGAGTTGCATACTGGTTTTGGGGGGTGTGATGCCCATAAGAAACACCAGATATACTAGATGTGCGTTGTGGGGGTGGTCGAGCACTGACCTGAGCGGCTTGTTGTTGAGCTCTCATACGCGCCTGAACACCCGCTTCATCCTCTTCCATAACCCCCTTGTAACCATCAGTTTGAACCTGAACCTTGGTACTGATGAGAAGGTCCTCGAGTTGATCTCCGTTCAGCTTAGCTACTGCATATGGCGGCAACGTCTTGATGATCAAGGCAAGCTGAGCCTTCAGCATCTGGTACGTAGCTTGCTCGCCCTCAGAGGGGGTGGGACCAGGAGTAGCCAGCATATCGCCAGTGACTGGGTCGCTCGACGACCGGTTTTGCGAATTGGGTAAGTTGAGATTTCGAATGCGCTGGTAAGAAGAAAGTGTTTCGATCAAGTCGCTGACCTCTTCCAAAATCTCATCGACCTCCTTTTCCTCGCTCGTTCGCTTGGTGCCTAGAGCCTCTTCAAGTGAAGGGTCAACGACGGATTCATCCCAGTTATCAATCGCTTCCTGGATGGCCTTCTCATCAATTTCCATTGCATCATCGTCATCATTCGTCTCCTCGTTATTACCGTCGCCGTAATATTCAACTTCTATCATGTTCTGGAAGTTCTTGTGTCCCGATCGCTGCCACCACATTCGGCCTGCAACACTGGATGGCACCACCGCCCCAGAATCGTCTTTGCAAGGCGCAAAGCTGGAAAATGCGCCTCGAAAGAGCGATTCCATCTCAGAAAGTTCGAGTTCAGTAGTTGAAGGTCGCTTTCCAGCCAGACTTTGCGCACGTTCTCGCTGTTTGTTCATGGTTTGCGATGAAGGGGTCGCATTGCTGTAGTCGAGGTAGGATCCTGCAGACAACTTGGTTGTGAAATAACTAGAGTTTCGAAGCTTGCAGTTATCAGTCAGTTCTGGGCGGTAGAAGTCTAGTGTATTGCCCTTGGCTTGTGTCTTGGGCTGCTTGGGCGGTTGAAGGGGCGGTAGAGATCGAGGTGACGAGAACAAGTCTCCCAGAGTTTGGGCTCGCTCATGAGGCGTTGTAGGCATGACATGAGTTAGTGATAGACCTGCGGGCAAAACCAGATCACGCAAACCGGCCTCAGCGGAAGCTGGGAGACTGGAAAATAGTCTCTTCTCTTGCGGTGCATACCCAACAAGAGACAGTACCAATGCTCCCTTTTGAGGAGACGGAGGTAGCTTAGACTCGACAGGAAGGGGGTCGGCATTGACCTTGGGGTACGCTTTTTCCCGTCGAAGAAGTTCCATGGCCCTGTCTTTGAACTCTGTGATTTGCATTCTCAATGTGTCATCGGCTGACCCATCCTTGTCATTGGATGGTTGTGTCTTGACCTCCTTGAAAGCGATATGGATTGCGGACACCAGGTCGTCAGCGACTTGGTCAAGATTCTCATACACATTCGCAATAGCCTTGTCGGAAATGGTGGAAGGATCGGTCGATTTCTGACGCTTTGCTCGGTGGTCGTCTTCGTCATCATCATCAGAAGAAGAAGACTCGGGTAGGGGGCGCTTGAGGATGGACGGGGCGACGTCGTAGCTATTGGAATTGAGTTAGTGCACGGAACAGCCAAGTCCTTTGCGACCAAGTTGCGATATGAAAGGAGAAAATGTTGCAATTAAAAGAATGAAAAGGCAGGCGTACCTGCTGAGAACCTCGACGAAAGATCTTATCAAATCGCGTTGGTCCTTTTTGGGTTCTCCGTTGGTAATGGCAGGTTTTTGCTCATCGGAAGTCATATCCTCATCGCGATCATCCTCTTCATCTACATCGCGTTTTCGCTTTCCCGGGACGACGGATTGCGCTTTATCAAGGGTAGGCGATTCCGAGGTGCCGTTGGCTTGGATAGCCGCAGGCTGAGCTGTGGTGGGTGTGGTCATGATGGCTTCAAAGAGAAGACCGTCGTTCTCTTTTTTTTTTTTTTGTCGTCGGGGCCGCGCCTCGTCGCGATACGCGGTAGTGTCAAGTATAGCGATCGTGGCAGCGACAGTGGCAGTGGGTAATAAAATGATAGTGGTTAGCAGCAGCAAATGGTAGCGGTAGTGGATGGCAGAAACTGGTCGGGTACAGATCCAGCTCAGGTCCAGTCCAGTCGCAATTCAATCCGTCCCAGTCGCTGGTGCAACTCAAGGTAAATAATAGACTTGGTCGAGGCAGCGCAAACGAGTCTCCTTCATTGAGATAACCACGACACAATCTTGTAATCGCTGCAAAAGAGAGTAATCGACTCGAAAATTACGCGACAAACACGTCTCGAAGCAATATCTCGAGTCAAAAACCAGGGGGGGACGAAACGATTTTGCTCTGCTTTGCTTCGCTTTGCTTTGCTTGCTTCGCCTTGCACTGGGTCTGGGTTCGGGTCTAGGCAGTCCTGGGGGGCGGGAAGAATGTGTCTCCTCGATCGCCAACTACCCTTCTTGTCACTGACCCGCGCCGGACCCACTTTGGTGAGAGCCTACGGAGCCATGCACGTGACTAGCTCATTGCAACGGTTTATTGTACCTGGGCTCTTTGCATTGTAACCAGGAACCACCTCATGGGCTCGAATTAGATACAAAAGATGGCCTCATTTGCTGCTTCTCACTACTTTTGTCATCAAAAGAACCACAATCATGGAAATCTCAGTAGCTAGTAAAACTGCACAATACCCATTGTGGCTCTTATGCGAAGGGATCCTGTGGTACCTGAGCCATCAGAACACTCGGGACGTGGCTGCAGGTCTAGCGTAATCATGATTATGATAGTCATTAGCTCTATCAGCTACAACATGATCTCATCATAAACACATCAATCAGGCACTTTGTTACCAGGCAGAAAGTTGATAAAGTTCATATTACAGAGCACGTTAAGAATGAGAAGCTGCCTACTTAATACTGCTTACTCAATGCTGCGTACTCGAAGTCTGTCATACAGTCCAAACTAATCCCATGCCAGTGTCCAAAACCATGTCCATGCTGCGTGTTCCCATGCGCTATCGAATAATTCATGCATAAATGTTCATTTCTTACTTGGCACGAGCCAGAGCAACAGCGTTCTTGCCAAGGTCGTAAACAGAGTAGTATCGTCGGAGGAAAGCATCGCCGAGAATAACGAGAGGTCCCACGGGCTCGGGGAAGTCCATTCCCTGGAAAGTAGAGATACAGCTGCCCTGGACCTCAAGGATGTAGTCGGTGGCGGGAAGGCTGTAGTTGGAACCGGCAAGGGTGAAGGTGATGTCGGGGAGAGAAGAGCGCTTCTCACAGTCAATAGTGTACTGACCGTTGTAGCCCTTCTTGGCACCAATCTCCTTGTTCAGAAGCTCAGCAAGAGAGCTGGGGAGGACGTTCAGGGAAGTACCGGTGTCGAGGATGGCACCAGTGTTCTCCTGCTCAGCAACCTCATCACCGAAGGCAATGGCGTCGAGGTCAACCTCCCAGTAAGCCTTGCGGCGGAGAGGAATGTACTCAAGATCGCCAGTATACTTGGACTTGTCAACACCGCCGAACATGGCCTCACTCTCGCCCTCCTGGCCGTCAAGGTAGAAGGCGAAGACAGGCTCGTCAAGGAGCTTCTGGTTGACCATTTGGTAGAAGGGGGGAACCATGCCGTTCACGGCAATGCGGTCGTATCCGAGACCGAGAATACCGTCGAAGCGACCGAAAGCGAAGGCCAGACCGGGCTCCTTGGTGGCCTCAGCGAAGTCTTGGTCCTTGATCTCGATATCACCGATCGAGACGACATCATTCGAGACGAAACCAGACAAGCTACCAGAGCCGTAGTGAATCTCAAATTCGCTGCCATTGCTCTTGTAAGTTGACGAGGCAGATGAGTCGTACTTGGAGTGGAGGTAGCAAGCGATGCTGCCACACTGCTGGGAAGGAACCCAGAGGTTAGAGCTACCGGTGTCGAGGACAACCTTGAAGCTCTGGGGAGGTGTACCGATGGTGATCTCGGAGAAGTCTGGACAAGGTCAGCTCGGAATGAAGTCTATTGAGTTCAATGACACTTACACTGGGCGTTCATGAAGTTGGAGACAGGAACGGGGTGGCCACCCTCAACACTGGGAACGTTGGTAGCGAAAGCGTAATCGGCGGCGTTCTTGGGGCGAGAAGCACCCATGTACTTCTGGCCGAGGCTCTGGAGGTGATCCTCAACAGAGTTCATAGCCTGTGTGTCTCGTGTTAGAAATCGTCAAAGGAGCGCGCAAGCAACACGGGGATCAATCGTACCAGCTGGTCAGCAAGAGGAACCTTGTTGAGCTTCATCTTGTGAACGCCAGCCTGGGCAGAGCCCAGAAGCGCGGCAGCGGCAAGAAGAGCGCTCTTCATGATGGGCAATCGGATCAAGAATGCGACCGAGATGTGTGTTGATAAAGATGCTCGACAAGAGGGATTGCGAGCTGTGGTGTTGATGGGGAGTGAAGATGCAAGATGCAAGATGGAGTTGGGGAGAGATAAGAGAAGATGGTTGGTTAAGAAGTGAGAAAGCGGAGGAGAGTGACAGTGACGGAGCTCAGGTCTATCCGAGCTGGGGGAAGCTTATTGCGCATTGCGCGTGCTTGCGGCCTGTTTCGGCCGCACCTACCTGGATTCGTCAGTAACGCCTCACGCCTCCCGGGCCATTGAAGCGTTTCCCCCTGCTAATGACCTTGTGACTTGTCAAGCAATGACGCACCAGTTCAGTTGTGCCTTCCCCGTCTCCACCTGCACCTGCCCTGCCTAGCAACCAGCACTCTGCACTGGGAGAAGGAGGGAGCTTTTCCGCCTTAGGCATCATGCGTCTTTATCGGCATCCATTGCACAAGCGCTGTCTTCTTATCAAGCCGCGTATCAGGAACAGGAATAAGCAGCAATCAGCCTGTTACTACTCTCTTGCCAGGGTTTGTTTCGTTAATACTATGCGTTGTCATGGCAGCTTCTAAGATCCATATCTGTGACCGATCCTTCCTCTCTGTCTGTACTGTACGGATACGATACCCCTGTATAAGTCTCACGCGTGTGCTGTTGATAGCATAGCATAGCTCGCTCGGACTAACACTAAGGTAACCTAACATCTGGGGTTAATCAATGGTCTAACTTGACGCGGATCCTCAATCGCGCCCTTGTTCCTGACCGTTTGTTTTATGGGGACGTATGATCAACATCAGGAACATGACTGACTGTCACAAGTGTTTGTAGAGACATCAACAATTGAGTGGAAGGCGGAACCTAAGTAAAGTAGGTATTACAAATTATCTTAAAGTTAATCTATTACATATATATATCAGTTCCACATCTTACGGCGACAACGTCACCGTTGTGCACTCTAGGTATCCATCATAAACCATCTTATCATAACATCATTAGTAACATTGGATCAAAACCATCAACGCCCACGTATCTCCTTCTTGGAGCGCTCCATCGCTTCGGCAAAAGTCTGCCTTACATCATCCAATTCAGCATAATGCTTGATAAGAGCTTCCAATCTCTCACATCTGGAACCAGTTACTTCGTCTGACAGTTTGCACCATCCAGAATGAAGCGCAACGAAGAGAAATGCTAGACTGCCACGGTACACCTGGTCATCGCGGATCCATGAGCGCAGAGCGCCCCTGCTAAGGTTGACTCTGCAGCCGCGGTCTCTCAGGAGAAGGACGAGTAGACTCTTGAATCCGTTTTGTCCTGCTTTGAGGAACGCCTCGACGGCGTCTTGGCCGACATTTAAAGAGCCCTTTAAATATCTCTGCATCACGGGAAGGAGTCTATCACCATGTCGCACATTGAGAGTCGTGTTTATGAGCATATCCTGCGTGATCTTGAAGTCATCTTCGGCTCTCTCCACCAACTGTGGAAATTCTTTGGCTGAACAAACACCTGCTGCAGCGTCAAGGAGTCCTTGTGTCACCCGAACGCTCTCGTCTTTATGCTCCAAAATCACTTGCAGACCGGGATAGCCAAGCTCCCACAAGACCTCGATGGCGATTTCGTCATCGATATCGACATCGTCGGCCCGGTTCTTGAGAAGCATTTCGAGGACTTCGGGGGCCCAGTCATCTGAGTCTTTCTCTGGTGAGGCAATTGCGGCCAACACAACTTCTTTGGTGAACAGGACTTGAGATCTTGGCATTTCGAGGAAGATGGCCATGAAGTCTGGTCGGCACCGGGTGTTGGCCAGTGCGAGAATCATGAGTTCTTCGTCAACGAAGCCTTCGTTCGCGCGGTGTTTGAGAAGGATTCTAAGCATCGATGGTCCCCGGCGATTCTCGATGGCTCGCTCAGCCACGGTTGTGGTGATCTGAATGCGTCCTCCGTGTTGGGTCAGAAGGTAGTCCATGATCGTTGGGTGACAGGCACTGGCAATGTTACCCATCATCCATTCATCGAGTTCGATATCGTTGCCGTGCAGCTTCAGTAACAATGCAATTACATCAAGTCCATGTCGTTCGTTCCTTGTGGCTCCGATCATTGCGGCGTCGCTCCATCTAAACTCTGGGTGTCTGAAAATGAGTTTCATCATCTCAGCACTGGCACACTCGGCCACAGCGCAAGAGAGATCCTGGTCACGCGAGATTTCGTCTTGTCGTAGTGTCATGATTGTTTGAAGCATTTCGGCGCATCCCCATCGTGCTGCAGCCTGTATAGTGTATGGTGTCAAAGATTCACCCTTCTTTAGGAGAAATGCTAGCATTTCGACTCTTCCGGTCAATATCGCACTGACAAATGGCGATTTGATTCGGGCGTGGTGCTTCTCACGGTCTTCGTCTGTGTTTCCAAACCCCAGATGCTCAACGCTGTCTCTTTTCTGGTTCAACGACGGGCCATGAGTGGGATACTCAGAGCCGTTGGGCAGTCCCTTGAGAAATTTGATGGCATCCTCGGCAGATCGAAGCTTGCAGATGCTCTCGCTGGCGTAACGCACCCAGTGGTAGTTATACTCGGATTTTGCTTGGAAGACGCGCTTCACTTGGGTGGTGCTTGTGCCTGACCAGCCTCGCTTGCTTGCGATATGCCGAACTCGATGGTTGATAAAGACCTCCACATCGTGCTTTGACTGGGAAAATGAATCGAGGTCTCGGTGAACAAACTCGCCCAGATACTCGTAGATCTTTGAACTCGGTCGACTTGTGATGAGAAGGCAGAGGTTTGAAGCAGGCTTCTCGCCATGAAAAGTCTGTTCGATGAGCTCCAGAAGGATTGTTCGAGAATTTGCGTCACACTCATCCAGTCCATCAATGACACAGAAGATACGGCGGTCGGATCTGAAAGCGACCTCCACCAACAAGTTCCAGAGCGCCTGGGGCTTCTCGAATACTCGAGCACCACGGTAGGCGTGTCTTCTGCGGATTCTGTCACTGAGAAGATGGGGGTGATTTTGAAAGATCTGCGAGAGTAATCCTCGGAGGATTCCCTGGGCGCTGTTTCTCAGCACGTCTTTTGAGCCGCAGAAAAAGTAGGCGCAAGTGTTGGCGGGATGTGTAGCAAAGTCGTTGGTAAGCTTTTCAGCGAGATAGACGGCCATGGTCGATTTCCCTCGTCCATGATTGCCAGAAAGCCACAAAACATGCTGATGCTCTGTCTCGGGTCTCAACCAGTTCTTAACTTCCTGCACGCCCATGATCCATTCGCAGGTCTTGGGCGCTCGAGGCCCTTGCTGCGTTCTGAGAGCATCCTTTGCTATTGAAGGATCCGACCAGATAAGATCACGATAGAAGGCTTCAATTTGCTTTTTCTTATCCGCATCGCCTAAAGCAGTCAGTATTTATGAACCCGAGGGCGTAGAAGGTTTGGCGTTTTACTTGGAATATGACTCGATTCATAGCGCTTATGAGCGACTGTGCTGGTGCTCGGCCAAGGATAGTGACCTAGGAAACTATCCGGCGACGATAGAGGGGATTCATATGAAAGGCGCGACCTTGATGACCGCGGCGAGTCGTTTTTTACACTCGAGAAACCCATTTTCGAGGTGAAAGATGAACGAATGCTGAGAACAAGTTGAGGATCGCAGTCCGACTTGACTTACAACAGTCGGTGTACAGCAAGTTACCAGAAACTGACTAGAAAGTGAACCAGAAAGTGGCTGGCGTGATGCATGCGTCGACTTTGAAGAGGGGTGGTGCCTTTAACCGTCTGTTTATTAGGACAAGCGGAGAGAGAGTCTCATGACCGTCAAGATTAAACAAGAAGTACGGATATCAACTGCAAAATAGAAGAGAGGAATGGAATGTGAGTTAAGAAAAGACTTTACGCGCTTTGAGACAGTCGCGTCGTATTCGAGATGGTATTTTAATGAGAGAGAGAGAGAGGTGAATAAGGATATAGCACAGCACAGCACGAGTGGGGTATTGAAGAGAGAGAAAAAACTAGCTAATTTAAAAAATAAAATAAAAAGATTAGATTGGATTAAACTGCTGTATCCGTATAATATCAGGTTTCGTCCTTCCCCTCGTTGAGATTAAGTGACCAGTGACCTCAAAAGGGGGTAATTTAGGAGGTTGGTACCAATGCCAAGGATGGATGGACTGAGAGATCCTCTTTCAAGGCTATTACGGAGTAAAGCTGGCAATGACGTTAACTTAAGCTTATCATTTTGCTATCACCCTCGATAAGAAACTCTCGTCTTGATATGGATCCGTAGTAACAAGCAGTCTAGAAAGACATGTTGCTTTTTATTCTTCAACTGTCGACTTTTTGCAGTACATACAACTCTCAAAGTCTAGGTCCTAGGTTCTAGGTACCTACTAGATAAGTAATAACCCCAGCCTCCACTGCTAATTTCGTGCCCATGGATCTTATGCAAGTCATTAATGGCCCCTGTCCATCCTTTCTCAGAGAAACACATTCCATTCGCTGGCAGCTGGCCAACCCAAGGTTCTGTTTAAGCGCTGCATTATGAGATGCAAAGGATTGATATTGTGATTGAGATTGAGATTATCACATTTGCATTGCATGACTTGTCCTTGTTGATAAGAGGTCAAGCTTATACCATCTCGTTTGTATTGTCGCAGTCTGTCAATCGAGATATGCCATGAATGACTCAAAACTTTCTCTTGCTTCAGTAACGATGACCGGGTGGATTTCGTCGAATTGTTCGCCAAGATATTTGCATTCGGGATATTTTGCGGCTCCATTTTCCTCCAGGGCATAAAGATGAGGATCCTGTTGCAGGCTGTTGGAGGATGGTGGTTTGCTGAGGAGGCTTTTCGCCCGCTGGTATCAATACCTTTGCCTTGAACTCGTCCATCTTTGTTGATATTTGTCGGTGGTTAACTGAGGGATTGTTTATGGATCGAAAATGAGTCTACTGTTACTCTTTTTATAGTCATAACTTTTTGAACTTCATCAACAGACTTTATGCGCTCTACGAAGTTTAACAAGATACCGTTTGTCACATCGTAACTGTAAAGACATGAACTCTCTCAAACTTGCGCTTTATACGGCAGTTACAATGCTGCGTCAATCATGTTCCTACGGGGTTGCTGTAAGGAAATAGCAAAGTATTGAATGACTACGCGGTGGAAGTTACGCTGGCTCTAGGGTAATAATAATGAACACGGAATTTCTGTACACTTGAAATGTTTGATGTTTCTTCACCACCTTAACAATAGATGAATATAATATGCATGTTCAAAAGTAAAATACTGTAGAAAATAGGTCCTGCACAATGAGAAGTAGAAAATAGGTTAACAGGTGACAGGGTGAGTCATAGGATGATGAGCCTTCGCCCAACCTTGACATTTTTGAGGTTAACAACTGACGACCTTTTCATTCAGTAACTTCAGGTCTACCGACATGAATGTGAGGTGGGTTTTCAGCACCAAGATCGTAAACACGACACATTCTAACTTTAGCGGCCGGGGCAGAAGTTCAATAGACTTTGTCGCTCAGAACCGGGGTTCTATTAATGCAGCATTGCAAACCGATAGAGAAGCATCGTCGTCAAACTTGAGGAAGCCAAGGCATGAGGGCTATACTCTCAGAGATATATGGCATTTCTATAACTGAAGAACTTGTTCCCCGAGAATACCTGCCTATATCTGGCATTCGTAGTTCAATCACCGTTTCCATCTACGGACCCAAACCTCCATCGATATGCCATCTTAACTGCGACAGGGATGAACAAGATGAGGAAACAATTCCTCCAAAGCCCAATTCGTTCCCACCATATTCAAGTCCCATGTTCTCAAACATTTCTTCTTGAACCTTCCTCAACATGATGATAACCCATAGCAGCGGTACTAACAGGCCGATGACTGTAAAGGAGAGGCACCGCGGCGATGATTGGCCTGTCACTCAACCATCTATTGGCACGATTTCTCCAAGAAGCTTTGAATTCTGATTCTTGACCACCCTTTGCTTTCCCGTCATCGTCGTAGCTCGCCAATCCCGATGAGACTCATGTCAAAAGCATGTATGCACCTCGAAAGGAACGGGTAAAAGGACAGGGCTATTGTTGTACTAAGTAAAAGTAGCCTGGCACTGTGGTTTACGTTATCTCCCGAGCAGGTTTTAGCCAGTGGTTCCAGGAGAGTCAACGAATGCTTTGAGGCCGCTCTTTGCTGTATGGTACCAGCGACCAGGCCTGGCCTTCTGCTTGAGGACAATGACTGCCAGAGAGAGAGCAATGCTGAGGGAAACCTCAAGAATATAACCAACAGTAACCTGTTATGACAAATCAGCGATATCACATTTGAAACTGGTGTTGTGACAAACTCCAATGCCAGATATGTCAGGGTTGCCCATGCCGTAAATGGCACTGCATATCTCGCCCTGGCAAATTTGCAGCTTGTTCTTCTCGAACTAAGTCTCATAATCGAGAAGGCGGATATAGCTACTAAAATTATCCAGTTCTATCCATTGCGAGCAGTCGACTTTGAGGTTCGCCGTGCTGAGGGGGTGTTCGATAGGAAGGATAGAACTAGGAAAAGCCTTCTTTATGAAGCCATTTCTCTTGAAGACAACATCGTAAATGAGAATCGGTCTGATTTTGTCTCATCGTATTACCATAGAAGACGCTCGATATTTCTCAGCTGGGCTAGCTGCGCAGATGCGGCTGAAGGAGGCTTGTATGTATCCAACAACAACAACGACGACGAGATCCAATTATGGGAGTAAAAGGACGTCAGGTCTTGCAAGACATTTCGCATTTGCATGGCTGGCTTCAAACTCAATCTGTAAGCTCTTCTCTTCTCAATGCTCTCATCTGATCAGGTCGGGAACCGTAGTTCTAGCCTATTTAGATCGATTCGACAATGGACCATCTCTCAAGACGGCAATATTCTTATGCTGTCTTGTTTTCAGCACCAGTCTTGTTGAGCTGGTCAACTCGTAGACCAGTACTACAGAGTCCGCGTCTGTTTGCGGATACATGAACGATGGTAAGTTACACATTATTCCGACCACAAGTGCCAGCTAACGATGAGCATTACCAAACGCCGATCTTGCAATTAACTGTCCATCCGGAGCATGTGATTCTCTAAACATACTGGGCCACAGCAATAGATATGTCGGATGTTGCGGGGACATGAACTGTGCCATACCGACTGCATGTATCGAGTCAGGCCAAGCATCCAACAGCTACACCATAGAGTGGTGAGCAAAACATGTCCCTCTCGGCATGTGCAACTTACACATGGTATGTTCTCGTAGCAGGAGGGTACTTTTGCGCGCCCTCAAGCACTATTATCATAACTGTAGTTACAGAAACAACCTCTGAGGCAGTACTAGACCAGACACAACAGGCGAGAATGAGCCACGACCGACAAATGATACAGATGGACCGGACCTGGGAACTGAACATGGTGAGCCATCACTTGATGGCTCCCTTATACAATTACACTGACGTAATAACAGATTTGAGCTGGCGACAGAGAGTCGGTGCAGGTGTTGGCTCAGGAGTCACTGGAGGGTTGCTCTTGTTTTTTTCGTGTAAGTGAAAGATGTATCCAAGATGCATTGACGTCCAATATGAAACCGATTCTCTGACTGTGACGTATAATCTTTGGGTGTTGTAGATGGCCAAGACGAAAGACCAATTTAAGCAAGGAACAGTATATTCCTGAGAGAATACCATGCAAAGATACTTCAAACAGATGCCTCAAGTCCAGAGCCTCTTTGACACTCGTCTCTTTGTTGCAGGCGCAACGTAAAAGTCATAGTTGTTTTTCCGACAAGTTGATAAGGCAGAGTCCATGAGGGATAACGACGAAAGAAGGATCACCAGGGAGGGCAATCATTGTATTCAGTTGGCCTCTTTTTGTATGATCTCGATGTACGTACGGATACCTGCTGTACAAATACTAACTTAGTAGCTAGCAGGGCAGTGAGACACAAGAGGCAGGCAACCTGGCAATGTCAATGTCAATGTCTCTGGTTCCTGAACTGGTATGACGATCCTGTTTTCTAAATTCTCCAGCACCTGCCACCAGTCAAGAATGCAGGGAGGGTGTTATTGGTGGCAAAGTCCACAGAGACGATCAGTTGACGGATGGATGGATGGATGGATGATCTGGCAAAAATTGAAAAGAAAATCAGGGCTCGCGAAACTCTAGACCTTGATAATGACCGCACTAGTGATGCAAAGTAACGACAAGAACAAGAAACAATTGAATCTATCTTGTCATTAAAATTCGGACAAAAGAACGACACTGAGTGAATTCAAGGGAGGTACAGGTAGGTATCCGTTAAAGTGGCTGCTAATAATGCGTGTTGATCTTTTTAAGATTGAACCTTCCAAAAATAGTCTGAACAAGTGATCAATCAATCTCACAGATGTCGAGTCGAGAGACAGAGAAAGGAAGGGTTCAGCATAGTAGACTGATAAGAGTGATGAACGAACAGCCCGCATGCCAGCGGACGGCCACCATACGCGGAAGCCTGTGCAAGGCAAGGCAAGGCAGGCAGGGGAGGGGAGGGGAGAGGAGTCAAGTTTTATTTTACCCACCGTAGGTACCGTCCGTAAGAGATGGAGTTGTACAAGACAAGATGCGGATGAAAGTGGATTAACTTATGCCAAGGACATGGCACAACTGTACTGTACTGTACTGTACTTCAGAGTTCGATAGATAGATACATAGATTAGGTACAACAATTGTCTTTCCAAATCGGAATTCCGAGATGATTAGCCTTGGAGTAGAACAAGAAGTTGATTGTTGCAACTCAGTTCCGTACGTGTTTCATCAGCTCAAACTTGTCGTTCTGCTAAAGCAAGTAAGCGTGAGACGAGAAACCGTCCGATGAGGCACAGCAACGGTCTTGGCGGATGGCTCGGAACAAAAGCCAGAGACCAATATCCTATCCTATCCTATCCACTCCAGTCAGGTAGTTCGTACGGAGTAGATACATAGTTGAGTTTGATATGATCAAGACAAGACCGTTGTGTAAATGCATAGACTAGAAGATGGGCAATGGACTGCTGACAGCCTGCAATATATCAATCAATGCAATGCAGCGACTTGGCGAGGCATCTCGGCAACTTCAAGGCAAGACAAGACAAGATAAGGCGAGGGCGAGGGTTGAATGTCCTCAACTTGGTCCGATTGTCCCGGCGGCCTGGAACGGGAGTCGGGAGGAAGGATGCAAATTCTACATACATATCCGTATCCGTACAGGTACAGTAGTTATCCGTTGCATTCATTGCTACCTTCCAAGATGAATGGATGAATGGATAAATACCCACAGGTCCCTTGGTCAATTCCAATCTCCACGGGGTTTTAACTTGGCATCCATCTCTTATAATTAGCGGTCATAGTAAGGGGATGAGCATAATAATTAGGGACAGGCCCTATCAGCACATAGATGAGCGGATGCCCTGGGCTTGTTTGAAGCTTGATTGACGAATCACCCTGCTGCTGTCGTATTCTCTGTTGTACTGTACTGTACTGTACTGTACTGTACTTTGTTGTTTTATTTTCTCATTTTCTCCGTACAGTATATGCAAGGAGCTCAAAGCTCAAAGCCCAAAGACCAAAGCCATCGAGGCCGATACTAGGTACCTAGCGATGGATCTTGATCACCTGCATTGGCGTGATTATAGCCAAGTACGTCTTGAGTCGCAACTCGCAAGAGTCGCAAATTGCCTCGCGTCCCTTTTATGAAGGAGGTTAACATGACCCACAGATGACATTCGAACAAGAACAAATCAAGCAATTGCTTTGCAGGTGTCGACAAAAGGGGTAAGTCCCGCAACTAATGTAGGAACCCAACCATCAAGACCAACCACACCTGGGAGAGCAGGCTTGGTGATAACCTTAACTTACTTGTACATAATTACTTTTACAGTATTGTACTGTACTGTATCGAGGATGCACAAAGCAGGGAATTATGTAGCCATCATTATGTAGTGTCAGAATCCAACATAATTAAGCCAAGCCAAGCCAAGCCCACAGTAAGTTTTATGCACCTGGCTAGCGGATCGATTGAGCACATGGGGCAGATTCGAGAATCGTACTGACCCTCAGATAAGTGCGTGATCGACAGAACTGTGGTCGATTTCCCTTGAAGGCTTCTCTGTAACAAGATCGGGTTCTTCTCATGGATGTCATCAGTCTCAACTACGTGTCCAGCGCTCATAGTGCCTCTTCATTGGGTCTTGCTACTGTACTGTAGTAGAATGCCAGGTACAATAACTGACTGTTCGTATTTCCCACTTGCAAAGTTTCTTGAATTAATTATTACTGAAACGCCTGTGCCAAGGAACTGGGGTTTTGGGAGTTTCTTTTTTCTTTTTCGTTTCAACTCTGGCCATACCATAATTACTCCCAAATTCTTTAAGCGAATTAATGCCTTTTTCTTCTTCTTCTTCTCTCATGGTGATGGTCATGTAGATACGCTGTTGACTCCTTTGCTGAATACTGGAAACGCTCGCTGTGTTCGAGTCATCCATCCAACAGACCAGTCACCTTTTCAGGGTTAGATACCGAGACGTTGGTTAGTACCTATTGATTCTGGCATTAGCGCGATCGAAACAACGCAGCTTTGATAACTCTCTTCGACTGTGATCTTGCAACCAAAGGCTGTAGAGTAGAAAGAACTACATATCTCCCTTTGTAACCCGCAAGGACCTCAAAGACTGCATGTCGAAGTCGAAGTCCCTGTGAACGCTTTGACCAAGACTACGCATCTTACACGTCAAACGTGGTACAGTAGAATAGAATGTTGACATTATGTACATTTTCCATACAGGCAAGCCCACAAGACACGTGGGTCATATATATGCATAGCTGACGTGCGCCTGATTATTGGCACTATACGGAATTTACACAAGAGTACAGTATGTGCGTTGCATAAGGTCTGGAGGCTTATGAAGGTCTTAGGAACAGTGGGTTAAACTGCGGCGCATCGCCGCGGGGGGTGCATTGACGGGCAAATGAACTCGGGGGTGTCCACCTTGTCTGGATGGTGAGAGACAAGCTTCGGTAGTAATGATTGAATCGGAAGAATCATTTACTTGAAATACCCGATTATCGACCCGAGTTTCTGGGCTTGTATTCGTACTGTAGAAGCAATCGAGGCCGTTTCCAAGACGTTGACAAAGTCATCAAGTAACAGACACTCTTGCAAGCAGATTCGATGCTATACTGTACTGTATCAACCAACGGTCATGGTTAAGTAGGATAAATGGTGGTGTGCTGACAAAGTGTGGCCGTCTAGATCTGCGGTATAAAGTCCTTGTTGGGATGATGGAGGGCACGGTACGTATTCATTTTTACTGTTCCTGAATATCATTCACAATCTTGTCATGAACCATATGTACAGTATGCAAGCCTGACACCAATTCTGATAAGTAGATAAGCAATGCAATGCAAGCAACGTCCAGTGTGCGAGACGGCATCAATGGCAACAAAGCCACCACTGTCTAGTCAGGCAAGGAGACCATCGAGTACGACGGCTCCCGAGCGGACCAAGACCGGCGTGTCGAGCACTTTGAAAATCCAACGCTTAACGTAGATCGCGTGTCCCACTGGTACTGGCACTGACCGGCAGCACATTCCAAATTTCCATCTCCAGGTATTGGGCGAGGTGAAGTGGCTTGCTCATAGGCGGGTTCAGCGGTCGTAGCGGTCGCAGCGCCTCCAGCGGTCCCCAGCAGATGGCGTGGCAGCGTGAAAGGTCGTAAAGGGGGGGGTGGTCGAGGCTCAGGGGGTACGGATATATTTTGATGAAATCCAGGGGATGGATGGTTGGAGGCGGTCGGAAGATTTCAGCACAAAGACAGAGTGCAGTGAAAGGCTCGGAAATGAGAGCCTATGTAGGTAAACTTGCTTCTTTCCCAAGGGCTTGTAGAATGATTACGCATCCGCCTTCGAGTCTCGTGAGAAGGCAGCAACTTCACGATGCACTGAGCCTTCCATTTCATTAGCCTTGATGGATAACGCCCGGCGCTGTCACCGCCAGCCACAAACTGAAGATGGTGTTTCTCTCTGTCTCGCAGCAGTTTTGTGTGCGTTTGTGCTCGTGCTTGTGCCCGTTCAGTGGTTGAGAACCTAAAGCAAAGATGTTTCCGTGATTGACGGCGTGGTTTCGTGTTTGTGCCCATTGCCTACCACTGGCAGGTATGGACGCCTGCGACTCTCTAGTGGAGAGCAGGTACGAGCGGCTAAGTTGGGTTGCTTGCAGTTGTGTATATAGGGAAGTAGGTACCTTAGTAGGTACCAAGGTAGCTGTTCGATATTTGTGCAATTTGCACAAGATATGCACCGTTTGTGTCCGTACTAACGCGTACTGCCAATGAAAATGTCAGGTCTTGACTTCGTGCTCGGGAGAATCAGTGCTCAGGTGCACCAATTGGCGCGTGTTTGGGCGCTCTAGAAAGACGTTAGCGGGTTGACCGTCTACGAAAAAGCTTATGCTATGCGTGATTTTGTGCAAAAGAAGAATCTGACCTCCTTAGCTTATCCGCCAGCTCCTCAATATGATCCCAAAATGGAGACCAGATCCTTGCTGGATCCCTGACAGTGGCTCCACAGTCTGGCTAATACCCCTGCACCCCCTGTTCCTTTGTCTCGCCGTTTCTTTGCATTCACTGGCTGCTACTCTAAGGCCCCATGTCTGGCTTGGCTCTCCCCTTCACTTGCACGACTGGTCCCTTTCCTTTTCCCGTTCTCTCTGACTCGCTTCGCCTCGCTTCTGCTACCTTTCTCTCCTTCCATCCCCCATCTCACTCCCATCTCCTCTTTCAACAAAACAAGCCACTACCTCCGGCCGTTCGTTCGTTCCAGTCCCTCCTTCACTCCCCACACTTTCAAAGCGTTTGTTCTTTCTTCCATCTCTGTCTGAAGCGTATCGTGGTCAGTATCACGATCGTTGGTCTTTTTTTTCGTATCGTCAAGTCTCTTTTCTTATTCTAGGCATCTTGATCTTCTTTGTTCAACTGCCTTAACTCGACCGTCTTACAATCGATAACATCGACCCACCGCCGTCAACTCTTACGACTCGACGGCACTGCTGGACCAAGCCATCGAAGATCATCGCTGTCTTCATCGTACCTCCAGAAGGGGCTCACACTCGACTGACGACAACGACAAGCACGACTTGACAACCTACTGGCCGACGAACTCCTTTCGATAAGTACGGAATAACGCGTGGCAACCTTCCGACTTGAGATTCGACTCGCTTCGATTGCAGTTGATCTGATTCGAAGTCTGTGTCGACTCAGCATACTATAATCACACCACTTTACTATCGCTGGACCATCGGCTTACGACAAACCTCATCATGAAGAACTCAACATTTCTGTCCATGGCCATTGCGGCTGCCGGCTTTCTTGGTGTCAACGGCCAGGTCAGTGGCAAGATCAAGGGTGAGCAATGGCCTATTGCCAACCCTGTGTTGAACGAGATGAAAGGTCAAGGGTGTTGGAAATCGAATGGCAACATGACACAAGTTTATTCAGGAACCGAGACGACATCTGGTGACTGCTGGAGTCGATGCAAAAAGAAGTATGCCGTGTTCGCCCTACAGTCCTCCAAATGCTTCTGTGGTCAACTTTATCCTCCAGAAGATGATCTTGTTGATGATAAGAAGTGCAATTGGGAATGCCCAGGTTATGCTTGGGAGGCCTGCGGTGCACTGAAGACTTACTACTCCGTTTTCAACACCGGTCTTGACTTGGCACCCGACAACTATGTGGAAGAGAAGTCAACAACAAGCGCTGCTCCCTCTTCCACGACCGCCGCCGAGAGCACTGCCGCCAGCGACGACTCCGCTGCCTCAACTGAAACCGACGGCGCAGCCGCGACCACAGAACCGGCCTCAGATGACAAGAAAGATGGCCCCAACGTGGCCGCTATTGCTGCTGGTGTTGTAGTGGGAGTTGTGGTGATTGCTGCCATCGGTGGCGGTGCTATCTTCTTTGTTCGCCGCCGACGAAATGCAGAAATTGAAGAGGAGCACCGACGAAACGCCGCTGTGAATGCTTTTATCAACGGTTCCAAGCCCCCTGGCAGTAGTGGCAGTATCTCCATGACCGACTCTCGTCTTGACCCTGTTATGGCTCATCGACGACTCAGCGATGGCAGCATTGCTGATAACCAAGATTACTCCCGAAGAATTCTACGGGTAAGCTAATTGATACTAGTGGATTCCTGACGATTGCTAACATACATGCCTTCAGGTCACCAACGCATAATCGAGTCTCCAGTGTCGGCTCTTTAAAGTCAAATACTTCTCATCCATTTCTCACTCGGCATTTACGGCGTTTTCGGGATGATAGCTCATGTCTGTTTGCCAATCGATCACTCTCGACGACGTGGCGGCGTTTGATTCTTTTCGGGCGTAGGACTAGACATTTTTCTACTATTTGCGTCTGCAGAAATTACGACTGGATTTGATCAACCATGCTATATGGCACGCCGGCTATCCCTACGCCATCCGTTCATTACCTCCTTATCTTTTAGCAATAAGCCTTGATCGAAGCGACCGGAGAAGATGGGAATAATGTCACTAGTGCCCTTCTAGAGGTCATCCTTCATCCAATCCGCCTTAGGACGGATGTCGTCTTCGCACAAGGGCGATTCAGCGGCAATCATACCCGCGTGTAATTGGCACGTCTGTTTTCTTTTCTTCATGACTGGGAGTCACGTATCTCCTGTGTACAAATTCTCACTCCTGCGTGGGGGTGAAAACAAATCTAAAAATCAGGGGACGACAGGTCCTCTTGGGATTTCTTGGTAGGGTGGCAGGGAGTGAGGTGTCACAGATGCAATGGGACGTGAAGAGGACGTCAGCCCCATCGAGATATCACGAATTGGGTGGGTTGACTGGTAGTACGGGATGTTGTCTCGTCGCTTTATTTATTTTTCCAACTTGATCGTTATCTTTACCTACCATGGACCGATGATCGTGTATGTAGGATTGTGCATAGTCATATACCACCACTTAAGGCTTGAGATGCTGGTCCGCTTGGGTTGCTTGCCTGATTGCATTGATGTTTTTGGATAACATGTACCCAGTGTCGATTGAATTAGAGCCTCTCGGTTTCTTGCTATGAGAATTACTTGGTAGTTCAGTCACATTATGTAGCACTGAATCCGTACAGTATTTTTGTTGTTGTGGCCAACATGATCACCTTAGCCATTCCTATGGCTCAGCCAGCCACCAAATCAATTGCAATAAACTTAGAACACATTTATTCAATGCATCCGTTATGCTTTCGATTTCAACAGGCCGAACCCTTGAGTGAATTCGAGTCACCGCTGGTCCTGGTTCAAAGGCGAGAGTGCAGGGTAGGTAAATGACAGCAGCATCACGTGATTATGCTATAGCTCTGGAGCTTGTCGCGTTGGAAAAGTTCCCAGCTCAGCATTGATCATACCAAAACCCAAGCGAAGAAAACTAGCAAAATCAGAGGAACACCGCAATCTCCCACCGCCACTGAAACACTCCGGGCTATCTGTTCACTCATAGGAACACTGCTACTGTCTTCCAAAGGGCTTAATTGCCCGGCCTTGATCTCAATATGAGCTCCATCCCAGCACCTCGAATCCGTCGCACGGCGCAAAACACACAGTTCACGTAAGTTCCGCCCCCCAATGTCCAGTCCTCTATCCCAAATAGCGTCTCACTGTATCAGATACAATCTCTCGCGACGCGTGAACGATGTCCAAACCTACCCCGTATATTCTCCCCAAGGTGCTACAATCCTCATATACGGCCATGAAAATGGCGTAACTGTCGCATGGCGAGGAGGTAAGCGATTCAAGACTGCCAAGAAGGCGACCCAACCCGAAAAGCAAAATGGAAGTGCAGAGGATTCCGTCATGATCATCGACTCGGATGACGACGAACCACCAGCAAAGTCAAAGCCTTCGTCTCACTATGAGGATAAACCCCAGTTTGAGGACGAGGTCGAGGACAGCCCATACCCCGAAATAGTACAGACTCTCGATCTTGCGCTTGGAACTGCGGTCCTGAAAGTTGCGGTCATGCCCATAACTCCAACACCTGCAGAAGACGCTGCCTGGGGAGGAGCGAAAGTGCTTACCGATAAGATGGTCTTCGCTGTCTCATGTGCTACGAACGATGTCTATGTCATTACGCTCCCTCTGACCCCCCCTTCGCCAGAGAGCAAGGCGAGACCCGAGCTCAGGAACGATCTTCTGGCAGGAACGGCTGGTTCTGGGGCTTGGGGTGAGTCGCTCATCTTGCTCGGCGGTCAGAACAAACACAGTGAGGGCATCGCCATCAACTTGATTATGCCAACAGCGACTGAACGACCTGGTACGAAGTCGAGGGCTGTTGTGGCCTCGCATTCACGTGAGGCTTCTGGTGTACTTCGGTTATGGGATGTCCCTCTAGATATCGGGGACAAACCCTCCAAAGCTGTTGAGCCATTCCAGACCGAGTATCTACCCAACCCCCTTGCAAGCATATCTTTCAACTCCTCGCATACGACACAGCTGCTTGCTGTCTCGGCACTACAGGGCGTCCGTATTTATGATTTTGCACGACCTTCCTTTACCAACACGGATGCCACGGGACCTTTTCCTGTCCAGGGCTCATGGCTACTCTCAATGTACCAGCCTTTTGCTCGCCCCTTATCCACAAGGAAGCCAATTATCGACGCTATTTGGATAGCACATGGGCGTGCGATACTAGTGCTCCTAGCTGACGGCATGTGGGGTATCTGGGACGTTGATGGTGTCAGTCCCTCTGGACCAGGCGCTGTCCTCTCAAGCAAACTCCAAACTGGAGTCAAGGGAGCCGCTTTGACAACATTCAGCGCTTCCGGATATATAGAGGGGACAAGCTCACTGAGAAGTATTACGACACAGAATAAGGAGCATACTACTGGAGAGTTTGCGCCGATGACTCCTCACACTCGACGACAAGCTACCGCCTCACTGAGCTCTGCCATCACCCTTGACCGCTTGTCTACCATCCGAGGAGGCATTAAAGTGCTGTCTTTGCCGAGCAGTGGAAGTGCCATTCAAGACGAAACAGTCGTTCTCTGGGTGGGTGGGTTGGAACACGTTTGTGTAATCCCCGGAATAACACGATTCTGGGATTCCCAGCTGCGACAGGCTGCCGGTACTGGTGGTGACATCTTCAGTGGTGCTCAGCCGGTGAAGATGGTCAAACTTCTAGATCTGGCCACTGGGCTACTAGGTGAGAGATGTTGTGGAGTTGGGCTGTTGATAGACCAAGACCACAACGTTACCGCTCCAGACAGCAGTATACCAGCGGATGTTATCGTGTACGGCGAGACCAGGATCGTCGTTGTCCGGGAAGGAGAGGACGGACCAGGCAAGATTGTCGGTGCCGTGGTCAACGCAAGAAGGCGTAATTTATTCTCCAAGGGAGATAAGTCCGATGCCATCATTGTGCACGGGAAGCAAACAAGACTAGCCAAGAATTCGTTTAACCTGAGTACTGTGAAGCCAGGTACATTGCGACTTCGAGGCAATCATGACTTTGGGCAGGAATCCGATTCTAATCTGCCATCATCACGACCAACGATTGGCTTCGACTTCATGGACACACTAAACGCGGCAGCGGACATCGGAGTCGATGATGATGAAAGAAACGTGGAAGTTGAGATGCTGGATATTATGGAGATTGACAAAACACTTGAGAGCATGGATAATGGCCGAAGACGAACATGAGTCTGTTGGGCGCATACCGCGGATTGTGGAACTGACTAAAGCGAGTAGATGTCGAGAACGAGATAATGAACAGTGCTGGGGACGAAACGTACGATACCCCTACGACACACAAGCAGCCCGTATGCATGACCACTGCTGTGATCGCGTGAAATCATGGCTCCTTTATTATACGACTTCTTTATTATTAATGTGACATGTTCCGCACGGCAAGGTGGAGCGCAAGGAGAGACCCATCCTTGACTGCTCTGTATTCCGAGCGGTATATCAATGAAAGCACTTGGTTGCTTATTCGACGCCTCAGAGGTGGGTTGGGAAGAGGTTTTGGTGCCTCGAGCACTCTCCTGGCCCTTGTGTGTCTTGTTATCTACTAGCCGATGGATTCACTGGACTTTTTGAGGTTTACTTCAAGAATGACGAGAACTAGTTGGCTGGCGGGGGACGCTGTAACCTGAGCCAGGAGCTTGAACGTCGATACATTGTCTTGGCCCTCGATATTTAGTAGTATCGTGATATGTATGTGATTCCTTGTACTTGGCTAAGCATGCGCTGGCAATGGTATATACCACATGAGTAGTGTGAGTTGGGCTCCATATTTGAATAGATTTAATCGCAACTATGTTTGCTTTCATGTTCAGTCCATTGTGATGGTCTACCTACCTACCTACACTTTTGCATACCAACAGGTACTAAGGTAGCGGAGGTTAGCAGGTACTGTAAATCTGATGGAAAAGCAGTTCTAGGCAGGCGCGGTGGGGTCAATTAAGATCCCTACGGTTTCCGGCGCGACAGGCGCGTCATGACGTCCCACACGCGTTAAGTCCCTTCTTCTTTCTCGTTTGCGCATCTGTTTCTTTTTCTCCAATGATCAGCACCCTTCTTCTTTTCTTCCTTGTCACTAATACCTTGCTATTATCTCTCCGTCTTGTCTCTCCGATCAACCAACAGTAAAACACAAGGAGACTAGCCACAGCCATGGGTATTAAACAACTCTTCCAGATCATCAAGGAGGAAGCTCCAGATGCGATCAAGGAGGGTGAGATCAAGAACCAGTTCGGCCGCAAGGTCGCCATTGTAAGTTCAGAGTCGAGCCAGAAGCAGCTTGGTTCACCCAGATTAACAATTAACTAGGATGCGTCAATGAGTATTTACAGTTTCCTCATCGCCGTACGATCCGAAGGTCAGCAGCTTATGAATGAGAGTGGAGAGACAACATCGCATCTAATGGGAATGTTTTACCGTACCCTACGTATGGTTGACAACGGCATAAAGCCTCTCTATGTCTTTGATGGTGCGCCTCCGAAGCTCAAGTCAGGAGAACTGGCCAAGCGTTTCCAACGCAAACAAGAGGCTACTGAAGGCCTTGAGGAGGCCAAGGAGACAGGTACAGCAGAGGACATTGAAAAGTTCTCGCGACGAACCGTTCGTGTCACCCGTGAGCACAATGCGGAGTGCCAGCGTCTGCTGAAGCTCATGGGTATACCTTATATCATTGCGCCTACGGAGGCTGAGGCTCAGTGTGCCGTCCTGGCTCAGGCTGGTAAGGTGTATGCGGCTGCTAGTGAGGATATGGATACCCTCTGCTTCAACACCCCCATTCTGCTACGCCACCTTACATTCAGCGAGCAGAGGAAGGAACCTATTCAGGAGATTCGCTTAGAGAAAGTACTTGAAGGCTTGAACATGGAAAGAAAGCAGGTATGTTGATCCCATCACTCTGAATGACTTCCCGGGTCTAACGCCCAGATCTAGTTTGTCGATCTTTGCATTTTGCTCGGTTGTGATTATCTCGACCCGATTCCCAAGGTTGGACCCAGTACAGCCCTCAAGATGATCCGCGACCATGGCTCGCTAGAGAAGGTTGTTGAGGCGATCGAGAAGGACTCGAAGAAGAAGTATGTCATCCCCGAAGATTGGCCCTACAAGGACGCACGAGACCTTTTTTTCGAGCCGGATGTGCGCCAGGCCGATCACCCTGATTGTGACTTCAAATGGGAGAAGCCCGACATGGAAGGTCTTGTCCAATTTCTGGTTACTGAAAAGGGGTTTTCGGAGGACCGTGTTCGCAGCGGAGGAGCCCGCTTGGAGAAGAACCTAAAGAGTTCTCAGCAAGCCCGCCTCGAGGGTTTCTTCAAACCGGTTCCCAAGACGGATGAGGAGAAGGCAGCACACAAGCGAAAATTGGAGGAGAAGAACGAAGAGAAGAGAAAGAAGGCCAAGCAGGAGAAGAAGGACAAGGCGGCCTCCAAGGCGAAGCCTCGAGGTACCAAGTAGATGGTCTTTCGGCGTTTTGAGCAAGCAACGAGATGTAATGTACTGAAAGCAAGTATGGAAAAAGCTGGGCTACATAGCGGTGCTGGCTGGCGTATTGGAGTTATCGGCGTGGTACATAAATTACCACTTGGAAGACTATCTGGTGGCCGTCAATAGGTTTGCTATGGATTTTAGAGATGCGTGCTGGCTGTGTCAAATGGGAAAAATACAAGCAAGTGACAATTGACTGAACTAGTTGACTTTGGTGAATATAATATTTGTGGATTTGGTGATAGTACTAACCATTTGAAATGAAACAAGCACGGATATCTCAGTATATACCATTTAAAGCTGACATTAGCGATAGTTCACCAAAGAAAGCTTCTTCTCTAGCATCACTGTACCTAGTGAGGGTATATGATTAGGTATGGATATCCGAGACTGGGCTTTGCCGCGACGAAGACGAACCATTCAAAACGCACGAAATTCAAAGACACATGCAAAGAAGAAATACATACATACAGTAGTCTAGAACTTCCCCACGTTCTTAACAGATACATTATCCATCCCCCACGGGGGTCGTGAGAAGCAGCAAATTACCTCGGAGGCTGTATGTGTATTTGGCAATACTCCGTCTCCGATTGGCCAGTGGGTAAGAACCTCGGCATCATCCATCATGACATCAATGGGAGCAATTACTGCTGCGGCTCTTTCACATGCTTTTGCTGCCAGAATCGACAGCGAGGCGCATGGCACATGATCTTGGCCATGACCGCATCGAGTAAGTAAATGCCGTGAAAGACACGACTCATGACCTGAAGTGTTGTTCGACGTCGAGTACAGTACCTAGCCTAGTCTATTCCCCAGACCAAAGGCAAGGTCTACCTATTCATTAGAAACATGGGGGTGGAGTAAATCTACCTCTACTCTAGTACGGGAACATGTGATTGTAAGCCTACCTCTACCTACTAGACTACTCTATACCTACTTTTTTGCCGAAGCTTTGAAATTATTAAAAAGATCACCATCAAAGAATCTTTATCTTTTCTTCTTCCTTCTTCCTTCTTCTTCTTCTTCCTCTCATATTTCTGTATTCACATTACTTCTTTCCCCTTGTGATACCTTTCCTCCCTGGTGGTTGATTCTGATTTTCCCATCGCGCTTCATTCGTGCTGTATCAGCAAAACATTCACAATCATGTCCAAGACCTTTACAACAAGCGACGTTGCGTCGCATAACAAGCCTGGAGACTTGTACATCATCGTCGACGGTGATGTTTATGACTTGACAAAGTTCCAAGATGATCACCCTGGTAAGTTGATTGAAGAAATACCCCTTATAACGCGCGTCTGACTCGTTATTAGGCGGCAAAAAGATCCTTCAGCGCGTTGCTGGTAAGGACGCCTCCAAGCAGTTCTGGAAATACCACAACGAGGGCATTCTCAAGAAGTACAAGAAGCAACTTCTAGTCGGTTCTCTCGACACTAAGCCCAAGGCTCCTGAGCCCAAGCCCGAGGCCAATGCTGCACCTGTGCCTGCGGCTCCTACACCCAAGACTATTAAGACTGTCGAGAAGGAGGTTGCCGCCAAGGAGGAAGAAGCCGAGGCTCTAGAGCCGTTCGGTGATCAGATTCCCTTTGCCGACCCTGCTTGGTACCAAAGTGTACGTTTGACATGAACAATTCCCCTTGTCAAGTCTAGTGCTTACAATTTTAGTACCACTCACCCTACTTCAACGAATCTCATGCTGCTCTGCGCGCCGAGATCCGCGAATGGATAGAGAACGATATTGAGCCTCATGTCACTGACTGGGACGAGGCCAAGGAGGTTCCTGAGGAGATTTACAAGGAGATGGGTCGCCGTGGCTACCTTGCTGGTCTTCTCGGTGTCAAGTACCCAACCCAATATGCCCCCAAGGGTGGTGTCAAGTCAGTCCCTGCTGAGAAGTGGGATCTTTTCCATGAGATGATCATTACCGATGAGCTGTCACGCACCGGCTCCGGTGGCTTTGTCTGGAACATTATTGGCGGCTTCGGTATTGGCTGCCCTCCTCTCATCAAATTCGGCAAGAAGGCGCTCAAAGACCGCATTATGCCTGGTATCCTCAGTGGCGAGAAGCGAATCTGCTTGGCTATCACTGAACCCGATGCTGGTAGCGATGTTGCTAACCTGACATGCGAGGCCAAGCTGAGTGAGGATGGCAAGCACTATATCGTCAATGGTGAGAAGAAATGGATTACCAACGGTATCTGGTCCGACTACTTCACCGTCGCTGTCCGAACGGGTGAGGCTGGAATGAATGGTGTGTCGCTGCTTCTTATCGAGCGCAGTGAGGGAGTGTCAACCCGACGCATGCCTTGCCAAGGCGTTCTTTCCTCCGGCACAACATACATCACCTTTGAAGATGTCAAGGTTCCTGTCGAGAATTTGCTCGGCAAGGAGAATCAAGGTTTCAAGGGTAAGTTGAAGCAAATACGGCTTCTGGCTGAGGCTAACATGTTTCTAGTTATTATGACCAACTTCAACCATGAGCGTATGGGCATCATCATCCAGTCTCTCCGATTCTCCCGCGTCTGTTACGAGGAGTCTGTCAAGTACGGCAGCAAGCGACGCACTTTTGGCAAGAAACTCATCGATCACCCTGTCATTCGTATGAAGCTTGCCCATATGGCCCGCCAAATCGAAGCTTCATACAATTGGCTCGAAAATCTTATCTTTCAGTGTGAGCGTATGGGCGAGACCGAGGCCATGCTGCGACTCGGCGGTCCCATCGCCGGGCTCAAGGCTCAGTCCACACTTACCTTTGAGTTCTGCGCTCGAGAGGCCAGTCAGATCTTTGGAGGGCTGAGCTATTCCCGTGGTGGACAGGGCGCCAAGGTCGAGCGACTCTACCGTGATGTGAGAGCGTACGCCATCCCTGGTGGCAGCGAAGAGATTATGCTTGATCTCAGTATGCGGCAGAGTTTGAGAGTGGCAAAGGCGGTAGGCATGAAGCTTTGAGGGGCTGAGATTGAATATGTCTTGTATAAGTACAGCGCCACATCTTTCGGAGTTTTTACTGTTTGTTGAATATTAGCCATGGCTTGGATACAATGCCAATTCAAGAACGGATATCATTTAAAACTAGTTTACTGTTTAACACTACGAGAATTTGTCATGAGAGTATACAGACGTTGCTTATATACTTGAATCGTGGCTATTGGTCAATTGATCATGAAGTTTGTGACAAGGCAACACAACATGATCCATTCCCATCGAGCTGGGACAAGCGAAATAGAAAGGTTAGTAGGTAGTTAGATGGCCTATTAGCAACTATTAATTGGTACGTTTGGTAGAGAACACCAATTGCCATTCATTTGAGTACGAATAAGTCAACATCCAGATTGCATACCTACCTAGGTACCTACCTGTCTAGGTCGTCTTCAGTTGACAAACAAATTGTACCACGCTCGTCACCGATAGAATTAAGTATTCCATACCTGACCCGACCTGACTATCCGTAACCGCTGAGGCTATCTGCCTTCAACGTATAAAGTAAAAAAGAAGAAAAAGAAGAAGAAAAAAACCACCCCCTTCGACTTCGGTATCTTCCATCTGAAAACCTCCTTCCAACCCAACCTAACCTAACCAGCTATGGCAAGTTCCAGAATTCCAACCTACCTACCTAGATTGCTCCCGCTGCCCGGGCTCCTTCTGTTCAGCTCTCATCCCGTACTCATGATAAAACCGGGCTGCCCCGCCAACACGTGACTAGAAGCGCAGGGCCTTCCGCCGAATGAGGCACACACCATCGTCACCCTCACCTTCAAACTCCCAGACTGAGCCTACTCTATTTCTTCTCTCCGCTAACAACCACACCTCTAAATACTCCACGACGACCAATAACCTCACTATTCGACTTCGATCACGCGCTTTCGACTAACCAGAGCCTTTTTCATCCATTCTCGAGCTTTCTCTCTCGGCTAGTTCGCGTACCGATTTTCCTCCGACTTCCCTCCCCACACAAACCGACGCCTGTCTTGCAGCTCCTCACCAGTTGCCCCCTCGCGCCCGATCCCTCGAGAGGCCGACCTCTGTGCCGTTTTGCATATAATAACTCGCCATTTACTTTCTTTCGATCCGTAGACGGATCTTATACACGCAATGGCGGATCAGCTAGCAGACAAGCTGAAATCCACCCAACTCAGGTCCGCTGCGCCGCCCTAGCGGCCCTTGTGAGCTTGGACTAACTCGAGCAGTGACGGTGCTCCCGGCGCGAGTGACGAGTGGAAGAAGAACCTCAACCTCCCGGCCAAAGATAACCGACAACAAACAGAGGTATATGCTGCAGCCATATTTTCTGGCGCATCCAACACGGGCTAACCTTGACCTCTAGGATGTTACAAACACAAAGGGCCTCGAGTTCGAAAACTTTGCCCTTAGGCGAGACTTGCTCATGGGTATCTTTGAAGCAGGATTTGAGAAGCCATCACCGATTCAAGAGGAAGCCATCCCCGTCGCATTAACTGGCCGAGATATTCTTGCCCGTGCAAAGAACGGCACCGGCAAAACAGCTGCCTTTGTCATCCCTACCTTGGAACGCATCAACCCTAAAGTTTCCAAGATCCAATGTCTCATTCTCGTCCCTACACGTGAGCTTGCCATGCAGACCTCACAAGTCTGCAAGACCCTCGGTAAGCACCTTGGCATCAATGTTATGGTCACGACTGGCGGCACCGGCCTTCGAGATGATATCATTCGTCTTCAGGATCCTGTCCATATTGTGGTCGGTACTCCAGGCCGAATTCTCGATCTTGCTGGCAAGAATGTTGCCGACCTTAGCGAATGCCCCATGTTCGTTATGGATGAAGCCGATAAGCTTCTATCAATTGAGTTCACTCCTGTCATTGAGCAACTGTTGCAATTTCACCCCAAGGACCGACAGGTTATGCTTTTCTCCGCCACGTTCCCTCTGTCCGTCAAGGACTTCTCCGATAAGAACATGGTCAGCCCCTATGAGATCAACCTGATGGATGAGCTCACTCTGAGGGGTATCACCCAATACTACGCTTTCGTCGAAGAGAAGCAGAAGGTTCACTGCTTGAACACACTCTTCTCCAAGCTCCAAATTAACCAATCCATTATCTTCTGCAATTCCACAAACCGAGTCGAGCTTCTGGCGAAGAAAATCACCGAACTTGGCTACTCTTGCTTCTACAGTCATGCAAAGATGCAGCAACATGCACGAAACCGTGTTTTCCACGATTTCCGCAACGGTGTCTGCCGAAACCTGGTTTGCTCTGATTTGCTCACACGTGGTATCGATATTCAGGCTGTAAACGTCGTCATCAATTTTGATTTCCCCAAGAATGCCGAAACTTACCTCCATCGTATCGGTCGATCTGGCCGTTACGGTCACCTGGGTCTGGCTATTAACCTGATCAACTGGGATGACCGCTTTAACCTTTACAACATTGAGCGGGATCTTGGTACCGAAATCCAACCCATCCCTGCCAGCATCGACAAGAGCCTCTATGTTTACGAGAACCCTGAATCAATTCCTCGACCCATCTCCAACCTCCAAAGGGGTCAGCTACCTGCTCCTCAGGGCCAACAGCCTCCTCAGCAGCAGCAAGCGCAACAGCAATACCAGCAGCCTCAGCAGACGCAGCAGGCTGGTCTGCCCCAGCAAGGCCAGGGTAACTGGCAGAGCCAGAACCCTCAGCACGGCAACCCGCACTACAACGGCGGACGAGGCCGTGGCGGACGTGGACGAGGATATCGTGGCCGCGGTGGCCAAGGCGCAGGCGGTCGAGGTCGCGGCCCGCCCCGCGATGTCCAAACCTAATATCATATATACTCATGCATGGCGTTAGGTGGGCGAGAAGGGGGGTTTCCGGATGGATTTTTTTGACATGATTTTTTTTTGTACTGGGTCATCATTTCAGTGTTGGATTGTACATTATTCGCATATTTTCTGCGAATGGAGAGAACGGCGAAACGGACTTCATTGCCCATGGACCACAACCACTTCGAAACTTTTATCACGGATCTTCATACGAGGGTCCGGAGAAATCGCGAGTACAGACCCACATGGTTCTTACGTTCTTGGACTGATAGCCTCGGTGGCTTCCTTGACTCGAGCATGCTAGTCTGTACCATTACCATCGGCTTTGACATTCTGTTTGGTTTGGTTCATGATATCTACGGATGATGAATGAGAGCGAGAAATGGAACTTCCAGGGAAAATGCGTTCTTTGGGCATCAACCACGGTAGACATACCCGCTTGGGGCTGGTATAGCCCATCGGTGCGGGAAGAAAGGAAAAAGGGGGTGTTTCTGAGAATCGAGGCGTTCGAGGCTTTTCACGCGTAGGCGTTGCCCTCGGTTTGCATTTGAGGGCTGCAATTTCTGCGGTTGACATGAACGGTACCTCTGCAGAGCGCACGGGGGATATGATACCCTGACGACAAATCTACGTTAGACGAACGGACCTCATGAGATGGGACGCATTCAGTTAGACGTATTGGTGGATTCGGAAGGGCTTGATGAGGCCCATGGGCAGCATCATGGTATTTGATCTTTGCTTGTTCCTTCTTATGGACAAGAACGCTGTCTTGGCTCGAACAAACTTTTCCCGCGACAAGACTGGAGAACAGAACAACAAGAGAGCTGCAACTGCGCAGCATGAACAAAAACAAGGAAATGAGAAAAACAACAAAAAGAAAACAACGATTTTGGGAAGGAAAACTGGATGGACTTTATGGCTTTCGAACCGGCTCGGCGCGCACCGTTGCATGCAGGGCTTGTTGCATGATGCAACGGCGTTGTTGGAGTTAGTAAGGTATATAGTCTCTCTGAGCAAAACCGTGGGCTGTCCCACTTTCCTCTCATGCGGATGAACTTCCTGATGACTGATGACGCGTAAAAATGTTGATACAATTTGTATTAAACAGTTTGCGATAACAAAGTGACGCTGCTTCGTCCTAGAGTTATCACGAGGCTCTGTCAAAAAGGTAGAAAAGCTGAGTCAGCAAATCTGGAATGCAATCTTGCGTAACAGGGTCTGGGTCTTGACAATTTTGCTCATCGGTCAACAAGCTTCTTTAGTGGCAAAGTGTTCCTGAAAATCACTACATTCGTTTATTCTCGCGTCCCTCAAAAGAACAATAGCGAGAGGACAGGAAAGTTTAGTTGTGGTGCCTGGCTTGAAGGATCACTGAAGATTGCGTAAACAGTGGATCCTTTCATGACAGGAGAGTACCTGAGTACCTGTACCTATCCGATGGATGTTTGTCACAGCTCTTTGCATTCTTCGCGAACCCCGAGAGGGCCGTGCTTTCTGGATGGCTTGGCAGGGGGTTATGGTCTATCTATTATTCACCAAAAGAGTAGTCTAAGAGGCACCCAAGAGTATACAAGAGAACTTTTGTGGAGGAAGAGAGCTTGTTCAAAGGAATTCGGGGTTTGATGCGTGAAATGCTGATGCTTGGCCGTGACGATGGGGGATGGATGCAGTATGGGATAAGTGCATCGGAATCAAGTATCTGCACAGTAGTCTATAGCGTAACAAATCAATGTTCTGAAGTAGAATGATATTCCCTTGTAATAGTATGTAACAGGTCATGCATATGCGTATGCGTATCAGTATTACGTACTCGAGGTATCCAAGGTAATGCAGAGTTGAAAAGAGCCCGATAAATATTCAATGCAATGGATGAATATCCCGTTGATCAACCACTGGTGTCATAAGGGTCGCAGCTATGACGGAACGTGCTAGCGCTCAAGACAAGACACATGGGGACCGACGGACAGATGAACAGGAACAAGGCCAGTGTCTTCTTGGTAGTTGACCAAAGGAGTGGGAAGAGGAAGACAGAGGCGCCGATCCTGTAAGTCGATATTGGTCAAAACGGTAGGTCTGGCGATCAGTTGCTACCTTTTGACTCGTTGGTTTTGCCAGTTTCGTAAGGCTTAGAAACACCGTAAATTCATATTGCCACTTTGTTCATTTGTAGGGCGGTAACGAGGATCAAGATCATGAAGGCTTTGGTACTTAACGTTCACGAGAATGGAATTGCCAGACGATACCTGGACAGCCCAGGTAAGTAAGTGAAGATGGGGAAAGCGGATCTCATCCCCGTGGCTGTGTAGGTAGGTAGTACTACCTAGAGTAATTAGGTACCTGTCAATCATGTATGTACATTACGTTAGTGGGTGAGGAAATCCAAAGAACTCTCTCTCGATTTGGAGCACAAGAACGTCCCCGTCGTGACACTTATTGACTAATTACGTGTATCTAACAGTAGCCATTCCTTTGAGTTAAAGCTTTCATAGCCGTTGTGGATAGTGAGGACAAGCCAATGCTTGAGGTTTCACATTGAAAGACATCCATAACCACGACGTAGAAGAAGCGAGACGGGCACTCCTTTAGTCCTTACCCACCAAGCCAGCATATGTACCTTCCTGTGATGCATCGTGACAAGGATCGCATTGAAAGAAGAGATAACATCGTTTTATGAGAAACAGTGGTCATTCTATAACTTCATCCCGTCCTCAAATCCATGTGTTTGCAATCCAATTGCCCTGGTTGGATTTTATCAGATCTAGACTGACTTTTGGCCTCCATCTGTTTTGCCAGCAATTTGGCGAGATTCAAGGATGAGAGGTCCCAGTACGAGTTTTTGTCATCATCAAATTTTACTTCCAATACCGTCTACGTCTAAATCTAATACACCAGGTACCGGCAATTTATGCCCGATACCATTGTGTCAATGGCGTCCTCGTTTCTCTTATCACTTTGAACCGTACCTGTAACCATCCAGAGCTAAACGCCCATTCTGTAAGCCACTGGTAGTTAGTGGTATCTAAAAGTCGGGTATCAACCTACACCGTCTGCCAAGCCATGAGCCAAGCCCAGACGTCCTGAGACTATGCCACGCAAACCCTTCCAGCGGGCCTGCTGAATGGTTGGCTCAAGATCCAGGTGCATTGCTACAGCAGGTGGAGTGCCCTGAGATACGCTGTGCCCAGTAAAACCAGTGACAGTCCACGGGCCCTCCCATCCCCCATGCCCAATCCTCTTCCCCCTTCTTCCTTCCATCTCTCCCACGCCTCATTTCCAGTTTTAGGTACGTGCCAGCCCAGGCAAGGCAGGAGCAGCTCAGAGGTTCCAGGGAACGCCCGTCATTTTCTTCCACCCAAATTTCTCCCAGCCTCAGCCCACCAACCACCCTTTCGTTTCGCTGTCTCTCACCTCACCTACCTCTGCCGTATCGTACCGTACCTACCGTACTGTACTGTTCCTCGCCTTACCTCACTGTATCTCGTCTCACACCCAAAACTGAACTAATTCGACAGCACTTTAGTCTAGCGGGACAGATACACGAAACCTGTTCGCCCGTCACATCACATCTCAATCATCCTCATTCAACACCAACAAACAAACAATCTACTCTTGGCCGTCTATTCACTCTAACTTAACGTTATCGCCTGCCGACTTCCCCCCAACGCGGTGTCCCCTTCCCTGTCCATTGGTCGACCCGCCAAGCATCCCCCCGTGCGCCCCAGCCAGCAAGGCCCTCGACCCAATTTCCCTCTCGTCTCTACCGCCCATTGTTCCAGCAGCAACGTTAATAATATTCAACTCAAATTCGACGGAATCGAAAGACCACAGCCGGATCACAGTGAGCGTAGCTCCTGGCGACATCTCAAAGGCATATTTCAAATCCAAGCTACCGATTAATCTCGAAATAGCATCGCCTTTTCCTTGTAGCATCTACCGCGACAGCACTCGCTGGTCTTGTCTTCCAGCGAGTTCTCTAGGTTTCCTCTCGAAATGCCATCGTTTCTTTCCGACCAGGACAATTCGACAATCTACAATAATAACCCCGACATTCTCAATCTTGATCCCACGAACCAGTTCGGATTCGCGAACAAGGAGAGGGTGAATGGGGGTTCTATCCGCCACACCCGATCCGATACCATCAATGAGAGCTTTGACGAAAGCTCAATTTCTTCTACACACGCGTCAGAAGTTTCTGAGTCTACACCGACGCCTATGAATGGCAACAGTAACAGCACGCGGCCTACGAGCATGAGCTCTGTTTCTAACGGAAAGTCCGCTACGGCCACACACCCTTTCCGACACGACGGTGCTGCCGAGCATGACAACTTTGAGCAGAAGCCCATATTGAACGGTAACGCAAACCTCGTCGACCGTACCCGCCACCAGCCGCCAATCGTCAACGGCATCAATTCTGATATGCCCTCTACGAACCACTACCAACATGACAGTATTCTATCAAAACCTCTTCCATCAGAACCTCAACACCCAGAAGAAGCTTCAGGAAATCCCCATAACAGTGGCATCGACGGAACTCATACGTTTACGACCACACCACTTACAAATACCGATGCGACGCAGGTATCGCAGCCTCGCACCAATGGCGCTCATCGATTATCATCCCCACCAATTTACAACCCTTCAAGCGCGGCTGCTTCGTCAACAGGGCATCTCCAAGCTCCTCCGCCTGGTCTTAAACAAAGGCATACTCTCGATGTGCCTAAGTACGTCCCAGGTCGTGGATCCAAAGACGGCATGGACACTGCGCAGGCTAGCGGCCGCTTCTCTCCTACTAATGCCGGAACCTCTAGTGGCCGGCGACCTTCATTGAGTATGGGTAGAAGACCAACTCGGTCGATGCAGTCAGATGGGCCCCGTGACGAGATTGTGCCGGATGAGGATGCGCTCCGCTGGGCAGAGGCTTTGCGACAAAAACGGGCCAGCAAGCGGCGAAGAAAGGAAGAGGAGGATGACGACCGAGTGCTTGTCGGCACGAAGGTCGACGAGACTCATGCTAACTGGGAGACCGCCTATAACATGCTTACTGGTATTCGTGTTTCGGTTTCGAGAACGAATGCCAAGCTCGACCGAGAATTGACAGATGCCGACTTTGATACTAAGCAGAAGTCGACATTTGACATTGCCGGTAATGAGCTGGTACCGTCAGCAAAGTACGATTTCAAGTTCAAGGACTATGCCCCTTGGGTTTTCCGCCGTCTTCGATCTCTTTTCCACCTGGATCCTGCCGATTATCTCATGTCGCTTACGGGCAAGTACATTCTTTCTGAGCTCGGCTCCCCAGGCAAAAGCGGAAGCTTCTTTTACTTCTCACGGGATTACAAGTATATTATCAAGACCATTCACCACGCCGAGCACAAGTTCCTTCGCAAGATTCTCAAAGAATACTATCAACACGTCAAGGACAATCCCAATATGCTTCTTTCACAGTTCTACGGCCTCCACCGTGTCAAGATGCCATATGGCAAGAAGATTCATTTTGTTGTAATGAACAACCTTTTCCCTCCGCACCGAGATATTCACACTACCTTTGATCTGAAGGGATCCACCATTGGTCGAGATTACAGAGAGGAGGATCTGGAGAAGAATCCCCGTGCAACGCTCAAGGATCTCAACTGGCTGAGGCGACAGAGAAGCCTGGAGTTGGGCATTCAGAAGAAGCGCATGTTCCTTGAGCAGCTGCAGCGAGATGTCGCTCTATTGAAACGACTCAAAATCATGGACTATTCGCTATTGGTTGGCATACACGACGTCTCACGAGGGAACGAGGAGAACCTTCGCGACAAGACGCTCCAAGTGTTCAATCCTGGTGGTGAAAAGTCTCCTGATGATGAACCTAACTCAGTTCTTCTCCGCACCCCATCCAAACTGGAGAACCAACGAAAGGCCAGGGAGCTGCGACAGATGATTCGTCAGGAGCGGCCAGTACCCATGGGTCAATCAGCGAACAAGATGCCAGATGAGTTGCAAGAGGGCCAGCAACGTCCTGGATGGGTTTTCGGGCAAGATGATGGCGGTTTTAGGGCGACCCACGAAGATAATACACCAGGGGATGAGATTTACTACCTGGGAGTCATCGACTGCCTCACTCATGTAAGTTCCGATCTGACACTAGAAACATCCACCACTGACATATTCTAGTATGGGATTATCAAAAAGATCGAGCATTTCTGGAAGGGCCTGTCCAGCGACAAAACACAAATCTCGGCGCTACCTCCCGACCAGTATGGTGACCGGTTCTACCACTTCATCGAGGGTGTCACCATGTCTACCGAAGAAGCACACCGAGAGGCTGAGAGGAGACATCAGGAGATGATTGAGGCGCAACGCTCGGAGGCGAGGGTGTCAAGCTGGAACTCTCGTCGTAGATCATCTCAGGCCGTTCCTCCAGTACCTAGCCATGTGCCTCCCCCACCACCAGGTCCACGATCCCCAGAAGCGCGGGAAACGCTTGAGAGGGCTAACAAGGCGGCCGAACGCTCAGAGAGACACGGCTTCACCGAAGACCAAGTACCGGATCGAGTTTTGTCCACTGGCACTGCCAAGGACACTCGCGATTCAATGCAGCATGAACCTATCCTTCCTGTTGTACAAGAAGCGGGCGAGAATGCACGGGATGATAACGAGCTTCGCCCACTGACACCCCCCAAGGATTTCAACAAAAGCCTCCCACCTACAAGAGCACCGCCGCCAACCCCTCCTAAGTCTGGGTATCTTGGACCAGGGAGTGCTGATAGTGGATATGCAGGCTTGAGCAACGGTACAGCTTCAGGCAACAACGGCCCCACGCTCCGACACAGGGTCAGCCATGACAGTCTCAACAAAGAGCTGCCCCCGCTACCGAGGAAGGATGGCACAGATGATAACGGAGTACGAATGGTAGCTTAGGTTGCAGCCACGACCTAACCAGGGCTATCGAGGAGGACAAAAAGGGATCACGATTAAGAAAGCGAACGACGCAGATACACAAGGTTGACGAAGGACGGAACCATCGTCAAACACCAATGATGCATTAGAAAAGCGAGACACCCGGCGACACCCCATTATTCTGGTCCGTTCTTTGACCAGCCATGCATGCACTATTTCTTTTTTTGTTTTTATCTCGGCACCTTTGGCATATTGGTCTCGGCCTACGAAAGCAAGTTTCTATTTCAATCTCATTTCCTTTGTCGGTGACGAAACAGAGAAGCACTGAGGCAGATGGTGAGTCGAGTCGCATCGCATCATCAAGCGAGACGGCACAAGACGGCACGGCATCTTGAGGACGAGTGCAAGATATGGTTCCTTTATCAAAAAGAAGGCATGGATGATACCACCACGTTTAGCACGCTACAGTTTGTTTTTGACACCATTTTTTATGGTCTTTTCAATTCTTCATTGGCTCGGCCCCTTCACATGATTATTCCTTTTTTTATTTTTCGTACGCGTATTGTCGTTTCTCATTTGATTGTCATCAGCTGGCAGGGCTTGCAGTTTGCACATGCAAGGAGGTTCTCGAGTAGTAGGAATAGATAGATCTGGTAGGATAAAGACTTGAGCTGTCCCATCTGGAAGGAAGGAAGCAAAGGGAAGGACATATTGAAGCCGTGCATTAATTGTACACGTGGGGTGAATTGGTGATGGTGTTGTAGTTTACAGTGGTATAATACAATATGTATAACAAAGCATGGCCCTTGTTCAAGAAGTCTTCCGTGATCGTTGTCTCTTCCATTATTTTCGATCTTCCAAGAGGTCCCTCCTGTCAAATGCAACCAAACCATTATTTCTTCTTATTCAACATGGCCTGAATATCGTCCACACCTTTGCCCTTCTCTCCAGCACCACCCTCAGGGGCAAAACTAGCCGTGACTGTCATCTCCTGTGCACCCTGGGCTCTCAATTCATCCAGACGTCGCTTCTTCTGGATATCGGCTACCCGCCACTGCTTGAAGTACTTGACCCAAGCAGCAGCGCAGTCCCTCTCAAAGTCTGCCGTCTCGGTCGGGCAGGCGCGCTTTGTCGCGGAAGGATCCTTGGTAGCATCGACGATGTTGTGTGCATCAAGACAGTTGAAGTAGGCATCGCGGGCAGCCCAGCAGATCTTGCGCTCTTGACGGTTGGGAATGGCATCGCCGGAGCGGATAGCGTCGGCGCGAGAATCGCCTGAGAATGGCCAAAAGCCCATTTTTCTGTAGATGTTTGATTGTATTTTATGTATAGATTTGGAGACGTGTGGCTCAATGGAGAGCTGGAGTGTAGCTGTAATAGTGGGACAGCTGAGACGGATTAGTTGGAGTTGATGGTGGCTCAAAATCTCATGAGCCTGTGTTAGCTCCAAAGGGTATGACGAGTGAAAGCGGCAGGAAATCATGGGCGGTGAAACGGAAGTGGTTTAGCGGTATATGTTCAAGCCTCGTTTCAGGGTACCTATAGTATCTACCTAGGTAGGTACTATCTATGGTGTGGCTGATGCACTTTGATCTGTCCTTTGATTTAAGGTACGTATGTAAGGTCCCCTGCTTTACGCAACCTCCCTGCTTCAACTCTCCTTCGTTTTCCCTCCTTTGAACTCCAATTTTAACATTTTCTTTCTTTGTCAGCTTTGAGTCTCCGCATTGGACAGGCTCTGTATTGGAAAACCCAAGATTAATTAAAATCTGGGAAAGAGTTGAATTGCAGGCTAAAGCTTGAGCCTAAGGGCGACACGCATCACAAGACCTCACGAGACATGCTTCTTCGATGACCATCTTTTCTCCCACACTACGATAGAACGTTGCCCTCGACACCAACTTCGAACCGAAATATCACAGACAATCCAGCATGCCGCGCCGTCGCAAACCTCCGCGCGCAGGAGCTCTCGCAGAGTTAGCACCTCTAAAAATCGCAGGTCAGATCGCGACGCTGCAGGCAATCTACTACTTCGCGGCACTGGTTCTTATCGTCTTCACGGCGCTCGTGTCGGGCTCTGGTTTTAGTTGGACGCTAGTATTTGGCTGGGAGGGCGTGAGGGGAGATACGACGCATGGATGGCTCATGTCATTCATCCTTTTGCTAGATGGAGGGTTGATTGTGTGAGTTATACTCCCTTGATACACAAGGGAAGCGCAAGCTGTGGTTCTTTCGCAATAACCTTCAGTATTTCGGACATGGTTACTGACTTGAATTTGTAGCTCCATCGCGATAGTTGCTCTTATAGCTCGATCCAAACTCGTCCCTGACTTCGCCCTGACTGTCCACTTCCTCCATCTCATTATCGCATCTCTCTACAGTGGCCGCATTCCTCGCCATGGAGCCTGGTGGCTCACCATGCTAATCTCATCCGCGATCTCTGTTAGTCTTGGCACCTGGGGCTGTCAGTACCGCGAGCTCCAGCCTCTCTTCTTTGGCGGTCGTCCCATTCTTCCTGCTACAGGTCCTGCGTCTACCGATGGCACTGCGACGCAGCCTAGTACTGCTGATGAGGAGATGGCTATCCCCGTGAGGGGACGGGGCAGAGATGGTGGTGGGGAGTACGAGATGGCGCCTATGCAGCCTGTAAGATGAGCTTGATGGGCTTATTGAATATGTTTGAATAGACCTGCATTGCTCGGCGTTTGGGCGCTCTTCACATTTATGTACGTTAATATGAAAGAGCTCACTTTTAAAACATGCTCTGGAGCCATGCCGACTACTGCAGTCGAGATCCAGATCACATCTGGTTCGGATAATCATGTCGAAATATGTCACCAATAGGGCAGGCTTGAAGTCGCATTTCGGAACGTGATAGCATCAATCAGTAAAGGGGGAGGGAATTTGGCTATCAAGGCCCCTGCTGACTCTATCTCAACTATATATTATACAATTCTCCAACCCCCTTATAGCTTGGTAACCAATTTTGGCCCCAAGAGAATGCACCTCTGTCTTGACCGTCTCTCACAACGTACAAAAACTTGCGTATCCCATCGATTACGCCTCTTTGACTGTCTTTTGAGTAGTTTACAAGTGTCTAAGCACCGGCCACAACCGCCAAATTATCGTATATCATCTTGCGTACCTCATAGAAGGTGCTTCTCCGTGCGGTTGGCATACCTACACTCTCGACCTCAACACGTCCCGTGGCTGTCTTGCGAACGGCCACGGTACCATCGACAACCAGTGTACCTTCACCACGGAACTCGGCTGTGTGGCCAGCGGACTGCATGGCGCGGCGTAGATCAGCAAGACGAAGGTCACCAACGTGTAGTGGCTGAGCTGCTGAGCGGACAGCGGAGACGAGGTTTGCAGGAAGAACATCGAGGACGGGCGTGGCCGAGGGGATAGCCGCGGCTGTAGTGGTAACAGTTGTAATTGAAGGAGCCTCTTCGGTCTTTTGACGCTTGTTGGCAGCCTCCTCGTCTGCAGCTGCGGCTTCGTTGAGATGTGTGGCAAGAAGCTGCCCTGTGATGGTGACGATACCTAAACCGCGGACGTTCTGCCACTTGATTTTCCTGACCAGAGGATCGGCCAGCTTGACAACCCAGGCGTTGGTATCAACGCTGGCATCAACAACGACACCCACTTCAGGGGTATATACGTCAACGGAACGTTCGCTACCTGTATTATCCGAATTGCTGCTGTCGCCTCCCAATGCTCGACGGCAATCTTCGGCGAGTGAGAGAGTTTCGTCGCGTTCACCACCGACAAGAATAAGTTTTCGGGGTTGAATGAGGGGGATCAACATGTTGAGACTTCGCTTATCATGAAGACCGCTGAAGTCTACATAGGCAATGCGCATATTGGCCTGGACGGTCTCGGTCTGGTACGACAGCTTGCATGGACCTATGGGTTCTTCAGACTCAGCATCCTCGACAGTGTCAAGCTCGTCAGGAACGAAGCCGGCACCATCGCCGGCTCCAGCCTCTTCACCATCGGCAGAACCAGCCCGCATGGCTTGTGCTCGCTTGTTAGTACCGATCCCATTCTTTGCAACATCGTCCCATCTACGCTTCTTGCCAAGTTTGTCGTCAGCAGCCTCTGTATTGGCATTATCCTGACCCTCTTCCTCCTTCTCCTCGGCACGCAGATAGTCTTCAGGGCGAATGAGCTCTCCAAAGTCGTCTTGTCGCTTTCTTCGAATGGCGATAGGGAATGTGCGCTCTCTACCCTTCTTGCCCCGGGAATCGAAGTCGTACACACCCTTCTTCTTAATGAGCACGTTGATACCAAGGTCTTCGTCCTTGAGAACGACGTTCTTGCGACCAGCTTGAGCAATAGCTGTCGATACGTTTAGCGCTTTGCCTTGCTGTTCGCCATCCTCGTCTTCTGAGTCGGAAGATGACTCGGATGAAGCATCATCCACAACGTCTGCCGCTGCCTCGAGTCCTGTTGCGCCTCCACTTTGCTGGGTTGCTTGAAGCTGTCTTTGAGTTGCAAGCCATTGTTGGTAGAGTGCTAGTTCGTCTCCCTCCAGCCCATGACGCTGAGGCTCACGAATCTCCAGCTCTCTTCCGCCAGCATAGACAAGCTCAATATTATCTCCATTACTGTTTCGTTCCACCGATACACCATCTTTTCGCTCCTTCCACCAATCCCATAGTGTTCTCGCGATAGATGGCTTATCGTTCTTGGACAGGCCCGGCTTGTCTGTCAGAATGACCAAGTTCCTCGAGTCTTGTGCCAAGCCCTTGATTAAATCCTTGGAGAAACCCCATTCAATACTGCTGTCGCTCGCCAAGATAACACGGCCTTCTGTCCCGGCGTTCTCGATGTTCTGGCTGAGCAATCGCGCGATCTGGGCCTTTCTTTCGAGTAGTCGTAGATATTTGAAGTCGAATGGTCCACCCTCCTTCTTATCGCTTGCGCCGTTAACCTTTCGCTGCCCTTCAGCAAAAGCTTCAAACTCCTGCACGATACTATCGTCCATCCATTCCAGCATACTTCTAGCATATCGCATGGTACTTGACATATTGCGACCAGCCAGATAGAGCTTAGATGCCTTCAGCACGCCTCCCTCGGAAGCAGCATCGGCTCTCCAGGCATGTTCCAAAAGATATGAAAGTTCCAGGACTCTGGCGCTTGAGTCCACAGGTATCAGTACCGTTCCGCCTCGTGTCACACAGGCCTTGATTGTATCTATAAGCTGCTCGTCTCTTTTGGCGCGACCTCCAGGCTGTGCGGTCCGATCAGCACCACGGCTGCTGCAGATTAGAGCAGTTGGTTTCCTTAATTGCTCGATAACTTCAGCGCCACCTCCTCCTGCACCACCTAGCCACGCGGCACCAGCGAAAACATTCTCACGCGCTTGATTCCAATCCACCGCATAGACAATTGACTCGAGGCCATGCTGAATATGCCATATTGTGCCACCAAGAGTATGTCCTGAGTTGTACGCGGTAATCGTCAGACCATTGAGAGGCGGTGAAAAGGGCGACGGTAGAGGTTGATGAGGTTGTGAGTATTTGAGAGGTTGGATAAGGGAGAAGTATCGAGCGATCTCTTCGTTGGTTGGCGACTGTAGAAGGAGGTTTTGCGCAGTTGTAGCCGTTTGGGTAAGCGAGTAGGCACTCTCGGTGAGGGAACTCTGAGGAATCGTTGTCGCCGCGGCGGGACTCGAGGTGTAAAGGTCTTGTATGAGGGTGCGGCCGAGGTCAATAACAGGCCGTGTCGCATATACAGGGATGCGCGTGAACTGAGGAATGTTTTTGCAGCAGTGGGCGTAGGCAGCGAGATGTGAAGCTGTCGCATGTGTGACGAGGATGAGTGATAGAGTTGTTACTTGTCTGTGACAAATTTGTTAGATTTCATCGCGAAAAGCAAAAGGGCACGGTGCAACATACTTCTCAATTTCTTTGAGCTTTTCTACATCAAAAGTCTCGTCCCATCCTAGATCAACCAGCACCTTGACACCGCCGTCGAGCTCAAGAAGGGATTGCGAAGCGGAAGAGTCCGATAGGGCGCCCTGAAGTGGACAAAAAGTGAACATGATGATATCAGCGCAATGCGATTATAGCAAGGGTAAATGCCGAATCGATGTCAGAGCAAAGTTAGAATAGGAAGGTTATGAAGTTATATCGATTGCCGAAGCATCATTATCGAAGGGATCAACTCTGAGCGAAATGAAAGCCAATACTGTAGGTAGTGGGATGATATGGTTTTGCAACTATTGATATGCCATTGTCCTTCTATTGATGTGGACAAAGACAATTGCCAGGTTGTCGCGGAGCTGAGCTTGATTGATTATTCTGGCTTGGCCATTGATGCGCGTAGCACCTGCAGCTGTCAATGCGGCCGGGGGCGGCAAAATGATGTTCCGACTTACACGCGATACCTACCTACTAGGTACCTACTGTACCTACCTCACCGGGCATGGATGTACAGCAACAATATGCATGATAAAGTGCTTGCTCAAGATTAAGTTAGCTATCGGATCTATTTCAACCAATCTTCTTCTTTTAGGGAAAGTATCGGTATCCTGGAAAACCCTGTACGTCGTCAAGTGCGCATAGTGCAGGACCTTTACGAATAGCCTCACATGTCGATCGTGTCTCTCCATGACACGGGGATAACAATAGCTTTTTTTTTCGCTCGGGTGACTATCAGTTTTAAGCTGTATTAGTGTTGTCTTGCTTCATGCTATCGTGGAAACCGAGTGATGCCTACATTCATGTTCATGGCCTACCCCATGTTGAACATACACCCCTCAGACAGACCAAGTTCTAGGCTTCGATAATGAAACAAGAAAACATGCAATTATCTTGCTTGCCTATTCCTTCGACTCCTCCCCTTACGCGGCCATTTCCTGTACTCGCCCCTCAACCAATCTCTTTCGAGGTGAAGCCTGCATCCAAAGCATCGGGATTAGGCAAGTGGGATTGTTTCATTTACGTTTAGGTGGAATAACCAGAATTAGACGAATCTTAATTCAAGAATCACTGACTGCATAACTCAGCTTTTCACTGGCTGTGAGCAAAGAAGCTGTAGACTGTGCCACACCCTGTCCGGCATTTCGGCATCGTCAGGCTGACGCGGCCCATGGTGTTGAGTGACTACGCGGCGCCCAATACGATACACAGACGGATAAACGGGAATGGAACACTATCCTGGGGTTGACAACAACCTTAATTCTACTGTAATTCTACTGTAATTCTACCTCAAGGTGCCGTTGTGCCGCCCCTGACTTATACGCCACGTACGCAGTGTATTGGCGCTCCAGGCTTCGTCAGCTTGAACTCACTTACATTTATTTACATCTACATTTACATTTACACCCTGGAACAAGATGTCACGCAAGCAATTGGTACTATGTATCATGAAGGAAACGGCGGATAGATTTGGTGCATATGTTCCTGATATTGCTCAGTAACTATGATATCTATATACATGACTGGTTTACATCATTGGCAATAGCACCCAAACACCACCTAACCATGATGGTTCCTTGTGATCCGAAACACCAATTCATTCAATCCTCTTCCATTCCTTGTCGTAAATAAGCACGCTGAATTTGACTGCAACAAGCCCCCGTGGCTGTCGCCTTTAGAAAACAAGACGCCGTAACGATGCATATGATGTGTAGAAACAATTCCCCAATACAATACTGTCTCCCATGCTAGCCTTCAGGCTAGCTCGAGCCTCTCCAAGAGTCATCTGGACCCCCTTTTATCAGGTTCCTTCTAGATGCAGAATTTACGATCCAACATTCTCAGGGCTCTCGCGTCCTCGCTGACACCACCCTTCTCCAGACCACATGCGCCAGATGCCCTAGGACTGCTGGCAGCGCTGCTGGGCTTAACGCTACCGCTTTCGCTAGCAGCAGGGGTGTGGTGAAGCACTGCATGAAGAGTAGACAGACCGGTTCCCTCAGGACGAGAGTTTCGAGGGGGACTGACGCTCATGGTTCGGCTGGGAGGTGTGCTGATTGCCGCGAGAGAGGAGCCAGGAGGGCCGTTGGTCACAGCGCCGAGGCTTGGTAGCGCGACTTGGTGGGAGTGAGAACTGCTGGATCGAACATCACCAATGGCGCTCTGGGCGGCTGCCTGGAGATGTTGCTCGCGCGGAGACTCGTGAGCTCTGGGGAGGGCAGGGTGAGAGTAGTGGGGAGAGCTGTTTGATGGGTAAGATGGTTTGGCGGGCAGAGGAGGGAGGGGAGCACGCTGCTCATAAACAGGTGCCTGGGGGTAGTGTGGAAGAGGCAGGCCGGGATGGCTTGCGTGCGGTTGATATTGTTGAGGCACGTTGGGAGGGTAAGGAGCGGCGTAGTGGTTGTATGGAGGAGTGGCGGCAGGAGAAGGAGGCCAGCCATATCCAGGTTGTCCGTAGCTAGCGTAAGGTTGTTGGCCAGGCTGAGGGGCCATGTAAGGAGGTTGCTGCATCGGCGCGCGAGTGAGGGCAGGCGTGCTGTTGGCCTCGCCCATGCTAGACTCAGGGTACATTCCCTTGACAGGAACAATGCCTCGCAATGCAGGGTCGTTGGTAGGTTGCTGGAGCTCAGGCTGGCCAGGCTGAGGACGAGAGTAATAGGAGATGAGATGCAGGTGTTGGCCACTGGAGGTGGTGATGCTGAAAGACTGCTTCATGAGACCGTCTGCCTTATAGCGGTATCCCTCAGGCTCTCCATCGTCTTGATCTTCGTCACTACCGCGTCCAGAGTCTGGAGTTTTACCACCACCTCGTCGGTTGGTAGAGAAGCCTCCACCTCTCTTGCCTTCCATCTCGCGGTACGTCAGGAAGCTTCCGGAAACTCGACTGGCGCTCCAGGACTTGCCATCGGTCCATCTTCTCATGCCAGCCTCTCGCTCATCCCAGACAAAAACAGAACCAGATCGAATTGATTGTCTCTCCTTCTCCGAAAGTCGTCGTTGCACACGGGGCAGAATGCCTAATCGGCAGGCTTCAAAGAGTCGAATAGCATCGGCGGGTGTCCGCACATAGCCGTGGTACGTTTCCATTGTGAAGGATGTGTAACGTGAAGTGAAGTGAAGGGTTGTTGTTGTTGAGGTATAGTCCGCACGGGGGCGGGAGGTCAAAAAGAAGTTTTTGGGTAAATGGATCCAGTGCCTTGGTAGGTCCTCAGCGTCCTTATAAAGAAGGGCCTCGTGAGAACCAAGCTCAAGCTTGTACGCAGTGCCCCACTAGATCAGATCGGGCCCAGGGCGTGGGTGTGAGCGTACAGTAGGCGTGTAAGCGCGAAGATGCGAATGTGACTCCACAAGGGCTGATGGTTGAGCGGAATTTTGTCCACGTATCCACTTTACAAAAGTGGATTCGTCCTTGACTCTCTTGGCGTTCCTGAGAACGTTGGAGCTGATGAAGAAAGAGTTTGGTCCTTGAATAAGGTCCAGCAGTAGTCAGATGGCAACGTGGTAATCGGGTTTGGTGAGGAGATAGTGACAGCGCTAGTCAAGTCAGATTTGTCAGTGAGGTGCCCAGGTTTTAATCAATAGATGATGTTCAAATAGAAGGACAAGTAGGGTAGAGTAGAGTAGTAAAGATCTTTTTTTGGGAGAGGAGGAAGAGAAAAAGGATGCAAGGGCATAGATTGATAGATCCAAAGATACAAGTTGCACACTGTTGATCATATATAATTCCCAAAACAAGGTCATGAAGGAAAACACAACGGTACAGCACTGTACAGTGACACACTTCAAGTCCACATCCAGGGGTTTGATGCTCGACTCCCTGACGGGAGTGCCGTCGGAGCCGATTAAGTGGAGGATCCACTCGACTAAAATTTCCCTTAGATTGAGTATTGCCGCTTGGCGATGTGCATCATGAACTGGTACGGATACAGTACAGGCAGACCAAAGAGGGAGAATGGGCCAAGCAATTTGGTGGTTTTACTTGGCTTCGCCCAAGCCAGAACCAAGTTGCGATTAAGATCAGGTTTACGGCTCTCTTCTCTCAGAGAGGCCCCGTTGACTGAACACAACGGTCCCACGAGTGCATCCAGGACACTTGATCCATGCACCAAACCGCCTCACCTAGGAGGTATTGCGCCGGAAGCACCGAGTACCAGAGGCAGAGAGAGAAAGCACAAGATCTGAGACGGAGACAAACATACCTATCAAGGAGAGTGTAGTTGCTCGAGAGTAGCGGCTCGCTGCGTTTGTCGTCGAGTTGGTGAAACGGTTGATTTGCTGCAAGAAGCGAGTTTGTAAGTATATATGCAAAGTTCAGAGAGAGGTAAGCAGTGTATTATGAACCGTGTCCTCGGACGAGACGGGAAGACAGGGAGGGGCCAAAGAGCAAGATAAGGTTACAAAGGCAAGTCAGAAAAGGGAACCAAAGTCTTGGAGGCGTAGAGTCGGTGGTGGATAACTCGGCGACAACATGGCCGGCTTTGTGGAGAAGCACGGAGGACGGCAAAGAAGGAGGGTGTGAAGAGCCCCAAGGCGAGGTGTGCTTCTAGAGAGGTTTCTTAGGGGTGAGACGAGAGTCTAAGGTTGGTCAGGACAAGCTTTTGTAGCTGACCCCCCTCCCCTCAAGGGGCTTTACAGTAGAAAAAGATGACGATGCAGGGCCAGGGCAAGGTTGCGAGGATGCGAGGATGCGAGGCTCGAAAGGGCATGATAGGCGCGAAAGTGAGGGAAAATGCATGACAGATCACGGCTATCGGATCAGTAGTGGTGTACTGTAGATGAGAGCATGGGGAATGGAATGAGAAGTCGATGCCCGAGCCATCAATCATCTGATGCCGATACGGATACAGTACTCATCTCAAGGTCTCAAGCGGCAGAAAGAAGCTTACCGTCAATATCGATGGCAGTTGAGTTGAGTCTGGAACTCCAAAGGTTGTCTGCAGGAGGCGCTCCAAGGGCAAGAAATAGTCTCGGTTGACGTTTTGGTGCGGCTGGGTCTTTCTGACTATAAAAGCCTTTTGAAGCCGTAGATCCGAGTTATTTATAATTCTCTTCTCTTGACGGGAGCGTGGTCGTTGAGCCTTCAGGCAATGATAAAACGATGGATTCTTCGTATTTGATCTGGGGGCCTTTTTAAGAAACGGATAGAATTGTGGCGATATGGTCGGGCTGCGTTGGCAAGTTGAAAAATCTTGATGGAAAATGCAGTATCTTTTGCCTAGGTACCTAATGGTTGATAAAGTTGGTGGCTTCACTAACTGAGCTGGGTGAAAGGGCAAGAGCTCTTTGTTTCCTTCGTTCCTTCCCTGTCAGAGCGCCTGTGCAGTGTACTGCATTGCATTGCAGCTTCCCAAGCAAAGCCAAGTATAGCCAAGATAGCCAAGATAACCATAAAACCCAGCATCATTCCACTGTTTTAACCACTATTTCTCTCGCTAAAATGTAAATATCGTAATGCCCAGAGCTCCCAGCTTCTTACGGATGCTTGACTTCCATGGACTTTATGGTGGCCAACCTATACTCCCGTGCTGTACTGTACTGTACATACAATTGCATGCGGCAATGCGGCAAGCAGTAAGCATATCAACAAGCCAATAATTCCTCCGAGCTTATTTCAACTTGTCTTGGCCTGCTGAGATGCGAGGCTTGGCCTGGACAAGATAGGCTATATTACCTCAGCATAACTGGGGGGCTAGAACCCATCAAAAGGCTGAGCCAGTCTGGTCCTGGAAAGCCCCGTGCAGGGATGAGGAAGCCACCAAAGCTTGGCTGTTGATCATCTTGGCTGTGTGTGTGGGAGTCAGAGAAATGCCTACATAATCATTTTCACCGCTGAACTTGGACTTGGACTTGGACTTTTAGGTGAAGCTTTGTGAAACACTTGTTCATACGGATCAATCGGCTTGTGGGAGAACGGTAGAATTCAACATCCAACGTCTGCCGCACAAGGCGTAGGATAAGGCCCGATGGATGGGTCACGTCTAGAAATAGTACAGTACAGATAATTACTATTAGTTCAGGAGGCCGTGTTCCATAAGCGAGACTATAGTCTAGACTATGTATCCGTACGTACGTATGTGGTTGCTTATCAGGAACATGATGGTGATGAGACTGGCCTTTTTAATAAGTCGCAGATACGGAACATGCCAGAGGTTACGAATAAAGAAATGATATGGCAAGTCATTCTCTTCTCTGGTCTCTATTATCTTATCTTATTTTCTTCCAACTTATTTTTGTCTGAGCGGATGATGCGGCTTTTGGAACAGGCTTAAATTGAGTCTTGGCACCAAGTGCCGTGGGCCCGAGTCAAGGGGTTCATCGGGAACAGCCTCGGATTTGTTTCTTGAAGGATCTGGGGCAGTACAGTATGTACAGCACATCACTGTAGCTAAGCTTTGGTGTGGCATCCTGCTACTAACTACCTAGGTACTACTGTACTGTACAGTCCAGGTCGACAGAGAACATCAAGTTGACGACCATGTCATGTTGGTGGACCATCCTTCATTTCGCATGCAAATGCCAAGCTCAACTGTAGTACATTTCTGGTCAAAAGTTCCAGGTAATTACAGAATGCTCAAGTCATGTACTTTATCGTCTCATTGCCCACTTGTACATACATGTAGGGACCAAGGATCAGGTCAAATGGCCGTCTGTCTGCTCATTCACATTGTCTGTCACTCGGAGCACCAACCAGCCCAGCTGAGACAAGGTAAAGATGTTTGCTGTCACTCAAGAGCCGTTTCCTGTAACCTCGATGTAACCTCTAGTGGTTGCGTTTCACCCAAAGTTGACGATGCAAAGATCTCCGCCCGCCCGTGCAATTTACACAGTCGATCCAAAGAAAGGAGGACCTTGCGCGTTCTCATGCAGTGCAGCGCCTCGCAGTGCAGCGCGGTACAGTACAGTACCGGTGTGATGTACAAGGTTGACCCTTCTCGCTGGCACAGTTGAAACACCGCATAGCCAGCACTTAATCCTACACAGCCAGTCAGTCAGTCAATCAATCAGCCTCCGTCATCATCCAGACCATCACCTCATCATGGCTCTTGTCTATTGCAGAAAGGAATGCGAATCAATCAGGGGGTTTAGGTACAAAGCATCACCAAGTTTCTTAACAACAAAAGGCCCTCTGCTATCCGTACTCCGTACATCATCGCCATGAATAGATCTCGGCACCCACGGCTCAGTCATGGACAAGCACCTGACTAGTAAGAATAAAGTTTTCTCTCTCTCTCTCTCTCTTTCCCAGGCAGTTTTATTTAAATTTGATGACGAGATGACGTCTGTCTAGCAGGCACACAGGCAGGGTCCAAGCCCAGCCGTGGATGAAGATCTTCAAGGTAAGCTTAAGGCCTTAAGCATTTGAGAATCTCCGAGGGACCCACGACGTTTGCCTTGTCTCTTTTTGGAGGGGGTGAGGCTGATGATCATGTCCTTGTCAGGTAACGGTCGTCGAGCGGCTCTTGTCACGCATTCCCACTGAAAGCAGAGGTCTCTCTGCCGTGATACGTACGCCTACGGTAGTCATCAGGACTGCTATATTGCAAATCTGTGTTTCGGAAAAATTGGAGGCCAACATATGAGAAAGGAATGGAATCTCACTGAAATGCTCCTCTTTACCGCCGAGCTCGGCTTGTTGCAGCATTAAAGCATCTGCAGAGCCAGCTGCTCAACTGTGCATCAATGCGCGTAATAGAGGATACCTCGTTTCCTGGTCTGGTCTGGTCTGGTATATGTTGTTTTGTTTTGTTTTGTTTTGTTTTGCTTGGAACAAGCGCCAAACCCTGATCTGAGTGTCATACAGTACACAACTGCCTTTCCATGAATAGATGAAGGGTTTCAAGATCGACCAGGCCGTCTCTAGTGCAATGCTTGTTCTAACGAGTACGTATGTATACTCTGGAGCCATGCTACAGTGCTGTACTCTTCTGCCAGAGTCTGCCTGCCCGCCTGCAGTGATTTACTGTTGCAATGTAGAACAAACAAAAGCCGAGATGAGGTCAACTCGGGAAAATCGGCGTTTTTGGGGAACCCCCCCTGGAGTCAAGTCATTCTAATTCTAATTCTAGTTGGTAGAAAAAGTCTTAGTCCCTACATTCCCCACGTCCCCCAGAGCATGACGTCGACTGTGCCGCGCTGCCGAGCTGGTGTCTTGTCTCGTCTCTGTCTCTGTCTCTGTCTCGGTATGAGATTTCTAGAGCCACGGCCCTCAAATACCTTCTCTCCCTGTAAATCTTCAAAGGGACCTTGGGTCTCCAATCTTTTTCTTCTCTCTCTCTGTCTCTCTTATTGTCGTCACCGCCTTCTCTTCGGCTGCCACGGGTCTTGGTACTGTACTGTAGCCAACTGGATGTGGATGCTGAGACTTGACGCAGCAAGATCGCCAGTGCTCAAGCCTCCCATCTCCCTGCTTTTTTAGGCTTGTCCAAAGCTTGGCTCGATACTGACCTATGAATCCTGCTCCGTTGTGTCACAGAGTACAGTACTGTACTGTACTGTACTGTAGAGATGACCCATGTTGTTTGAAATTGACATGGACGTGAAAGGAAGGCCAGGAACACGGAAAATCGGCTCACGGTGGGTGCACTGCACATCCAGCCAAGTCCCAAGCGCAAGTCCCAAGAATGAACTACGACAGACAAGGCGCCTCAATGATGTTGTTTTGGGATTTAAAACAGTTGTTGATTGTGACCGAGATGCATGGCCAAGGGCAAGGGTTTGTGGGAAAGAGAGGTAAGATGGAAATGGAAATGGAAAATCCATGAGCGATAAAAGCGGCATCCCACGATGCCGCGGAAAAAGACATGGCGTTTGTTTTACGAATCACCCCAATTCGTAGTATCGTAATTGAATTGTATGTACAGGAGAGACTGCCAAGAGTCCAAGACGGATCGAGTAGGGCTCGGCGCTGATGGTACCTTGGTCAGGCGGCCTCTCATTCGAGCAAACAAGACGCCCTGGTTTAAGCATGAATTTAAGCGTTGTCAGCCACTTGCTTGGCACGGGTGTCATTCCGCCCTGGGGTGTGAGACTATCAGACAGTCAAAGGACGTTCTGCTCCAATCCCAAGGGGGCAGCGACGCTTCAATCAAACGATAATGTGCTCAATCGTAACAGCAGACATGGGTCCCAAGGTCCAAGCCAAGGAGAGAAAAGAAAGACAGTCGGTGGCTTGACGATGGTGGTCTTGGTACGGTTGCAGAGATGCCGTCCCAACCGTCTTGGCTTTACAGGGGTATGGCTTAGAGCGGAAACAAAAATGGGCTGGAGGTTTCTGATTCTGGATTATCTGGGGCACATTCGTTGCAGCTGATTATTCCCGAGAGTGTTCGCGGTGCCGGGTGGACCAAGGATATGTCTTGGCTTTTTCTTGTTCCGTTTTTGATAGGTGGCCAAGGAGAGAGAGAGAGGGAGAGAGAGAGAGAGAGAGTCTGGTCTGGAAAAGACCAAGTGTTGTCATTAATCCGATACAGTAGTATAATGATCATCTTTGATCATCAACAATTCAAAAGATGCAATTATTGTAGACTAGGTACTGTACCTAGAATCTACTCCCCATCTGGGTAATCGGCATCTCAACCTCCAACATGCTGTTTTAAGGTCGCGCGCTAGACAGGGTCTCTCCATATTTCTAATTCTCGCGTGCCGATCTGTCCGGACTGCACTGGAAGTGAACTGGACTGACTGCACTGACTGCACTGACTGCGCTGTAAGAACCCTGTCAAATTATGACTCGGCTGACGCCACTCACTGATAAACTACCCTCTAGTTTATGCCAAAAACTGGACCCCTCAAGAAGCCAGAAAGAAGCTTTGTCTCTTGTTTTTATTTATTTTTTTACCGTGCAGCCCGATAAAAGCTTGGCATTCGGTGGCTGCATGCTTATTTATTTTATCCATCGCATCATAAATCCTTGATTGGCTCGTTTGTCACGTAGCAATCTCTCAACTCATCAAGGGCGTTGAATTATTTTTTGTTCTCAATTCATTTTCAATTTTGTGCTATCGTGTCTTTGACCTTCCTTTTCCCTTTTACCCCAGTCCCAGTCCCAGTCCCAGTCGTCAGACCATGGTGGAAAACTATCTCATGTAGTCGCCGATCTACCCGTGCAGAGACCAGGAGTCTGACTCTGACTCTCACTATGTCTCTGTCTCTGTCTCTGGTAGAGAAAAGGGGTGATCAATTCACTTCGTACCCGCCCGTACAGTATTAGAGTAGGTATCAGCGAATACGGCGGCTCTTTAATAATACTACTCTGTAGAAAAGAAAACAGTGAACAAGATTCCCATCAGCTTCTCGGTTACTGTGCAATCAACATCCAATGCAATAGGTGCCGAGACAAATCATCGGTGACAAGATTGTACTACTGCAAGCCCAGATTCTAAGCCTAATTAATTATCACCGAGACCACGAGGCATCCTTCTGTTCTTCTCTCTTCCTACAAACAATCACTCCGTAACAGCGTGAATTACGGGACGGGACCAAAGAAAACCCCCCACCTGCTTATCTGTATTAGTGCAACTTGGCAGGTCCAGGTCATCATACGTTGCGCTGCATCGTGACAAGCCTCAACAAGCTAAGGTACCTACATACGGATACAGCCTGTAAGAGAGAAACGGAAGCCATGTGCTTTCACAACTTGACACAATACTGTATTCATCTTGGCCCCCCTCCCCCTCCCCCTCTCGGCGCCCGCCAAGTTTTGCCCAGGCTCAGACTCGACGCTGTGCATTATTGATTGACATCCATGGATGGGGATTAAAAACGAAATGAGGGCTGTACGGTATGTACAGTACAGAGTATTCGCTCCTATAATAAAAAGGCCGAGAACCACAACTGGTGTCGATAATATTTGGCTAAATACATGGTCCCTGCTTTGCCGTACCGTCTCAGACAGGCAGGCAGAAAGTTAGAAAGTGTCGGTGTCTGTTTTGTTTTTACTGTAAGCTCATCCAGTTAGTCCAGCCTATAGAAAACAGAGAAAAAGGTAAGCATAATTTGTGAAAGTCTGGAGTCTGGAGTCTGGAGTCTGGGCCTTTTCAGTCAGATGAGGCTGAAAAGGAGGGTCACTCAGACAACATTATTGGGCAGTCTCGTCATGCAAAAGGTCAAAAATTACACGATCCAATGAAAGGAGAAAGAAGAGAAAGAAATTGTCAGGGTCCCTTCTTTCTCTCTCTTTGTGTGGAGGAAAAGGAAGAAGCTATTTGTCACGTATGACGAAATGCGTGATGGGGCGAAAGAAGGACCATGGAACTTTTCCATGGATCCATCAGGGAAAGAAAAATCTTCTTCTTCTTGACAGCGATTGAGTAAATGACTGACGATAACTAGATCAAAGCGCTGTAGTGCAGTACAATATCGTCAGAGGTTCCACTAGCGGATACTCTATTATCTAACGGAATGTGTGCCCATTTCCCGAATCAGGGGCCACATGGATAAATCGGCATCTCAGTGATCGTCGTCAATTTTGCGTGTTTTTTTTTTTTTTTCTTTTCTTTTTCTTTCCTCCTTCGACTGCCGTGAGTTTTGACCTCTGTTTCTGCATGCAGATCGAGGATCATCTTAGGGTTGAAGACATAAAGAATCCATCAAGGTGTTATCTATCAACTGACCGCTATCTATCTATCTCCAAGACTTCTCTATCTTTGTGTGAGGGATGGGGAGGGGAGAACAGAGTTCACGTACAACCCTTGTCCCCTACCAAGGTCCATCTTAAGCTTATTTTGCAACTACGTAGGTACCTAACTTAATAACATGAAGGGGGGGGGTTGCTCAAAGCAGTCAGTGACAGTAGTGACTTTGCTCTGAGTCTGAGCTGAGAGTGACTAACTCTATCCGTAACTGTAACTGTAACTTAGTATCCTTGACGTGCCCCAATCTCAATGGATCCTCCGTAACATGAGACGTCAAAACGCCAAGCTTCCGGCAAAACCGGACATAAGATTATACGATAAGATACTGTATTGTATTGTACAGGACAGGAAAGCCGTTATAACCGAATGGATCTGTAGATTCGTTAGTACTCCAATCCAGGAACAGGTTTTTATTCAGGTGAGAGTGGATATGCCACATCTTGGCTTTTGGGGCTGACTCAGAGTACGGAGTACTGTTCGAGAAAGGCCAGGTCATAACGTATGGGTCTATACACTAATTAGGTAGGTGAGTGATTCTATACGATAGAATCCGTAGCTGCTGATGTTGATAATGGAGCTTTCAAAGGGCCGAACCTTCGGTGCTTGGCACGGCAGAGTTGAGAGAGTTGTTGTTTTCGAGACCCGTTATTTCCTTCTATCTTGTCTTCCAAAGTCTACAGATATCCATATTAACGGCGACTGTAACTGAGTGACATGAATGACCGTGTTGATAACACAACGTGCCGTATTTCCGTATCAGCAACTGCCTACCTGTATCCGTAACTTACAGTGCAGTAGCAGTAGCAGTAGCAGTAATATCTAAAGAAGCGGAAATAAGACCGCCGCTTAATCAGAACCATACATATCCTATCCTCACCCCCCCAGCCCAGAACAAGACAAGTCAAGTCAAGACACCAGAACGGCTGCGTCGGCACGATCGTTTGGGTCACTGCGCCGCGGGATGATGGCATGCGCCGCAAGATGGGACAGATATGCTTATTATTATTCTTGCCAATGGCCAAAACTTACTGCAACTTAGCTCAACGTCGCCCAATCCAATCGCTCCCCTTCTCTCCAAATATCTCCGTGCCGTTTAACCCGTGCCCTGTCCATGAAACGCGGGTACCACTGGTGGATGGTGGGATTTTCATATCCTGATGCAGAGACAGAGACAGCGACAGTGAAAGTGACAGTCTGCTTGTTTTGCTCTCATTTCAACCCTCGTCAAAGTTTCGTGGTGGCGGAGTTTCGGACTATTACTTTTCTGGCGCCGTGTGGTGATGCCGTTTTATCCAGGACAAGACCCCTGGGCCGTACATCCGAAAAGCCATGATGGATGGACTGACTACGTTACGTTACGTTACCTAGTCTTTTTAGGTAGAAACTAATCATTGGATATTTCGACACGAGCAAAAGACGCTGGGGCAGATATGGAAGTTGTTGTGAAGTTGCGTAGGCGAAATCACTGTGCTATTATTATACCCCGTGTTGGTCTTGTTGAACTCGACTTGCCATTACTCTCTGGTCTGGAACTTTAGGGTAAGTAGGTCAATGTTGGCAACTCGAGGCATCGCTATCAGCATAATACGTATGTATATTGCTTGCTCATATGGATGTTTACCTGTTCACCAATGCTGTAACTCAGCTTGTGAAGTTACACTTGTAGTGAAGTCCGTTGATCTCAGTCACACTTGTTGCTGGAGACATCCATCGTCGGGGCTGACGGCGTAACCCATCAATCATTCTCAACAACATCTGTTGAACTCCCCACGCACCAAGAGAGATGCAAATGGATTCTAGTACAAACTATCACTTTGCATTCAAAACTGATATACTAACAAACTACACTCCTGTTGCGGCGATGAGGCCTATGCGTGCACAATATCATATTAACTAAGAATGGAGAATACTAGCACAAGAGCATATCGGACTCCATTGAGAAACATACAGCTGTAATAAGATATCTAAACTCCGTGGACACATGGCACTATAGTCCAACTTGACGATGTATTACCTATCTATAGTGCTACGATCTCAGGGAAACACGGCAAGCCAGTATACCAGTACCAAGGATGTTAATCCTCTTCCCAATAACCCACCAGGTTGCTTGGCTCCTGGAAACACCGGACTCTGTGTTATTATGAGATGCGTTATTTAATGTTTTGTTTTCAATCCACCAGGAGTTGATATTGGGCGTTCTATAGTATACAGAGAAGAATACAGAGTCCCCAGGAAACATAGATAAAATCATGAATCAAAGATCAACAAGGCTCCGTCTTGTCGTCTAGATCTCAGTCAGATCTCACACTCTCCCTGGCCATCGGAAGATCCAGCGCTTTCCCCGTCGGTTACGCGCTGCTGAACAAGATCGTGCAAGCACAGCATGCACTTATCCGAGGTGAACTAGAGCATCTCTTCACCGCATCCAGCTCGCACGGCCGAGATACACTGGGAGTATATCATAGTGTCGCACAATACTCGCCGAATTTATCCACTTGCACGGGAAGGAGTAGAGTGCCCATGTTCTCTGCGACCGTTTGACCTGGTATGATACACAAGTGTCGCTTGCCTTGATCTGTGTAATGTGTTACAAGGAAAAGACACGGGTATCATATTGCTCCCGGAAGCGGCTCACATCACTCAGGATGGGCTGTATCCAAGGTAGGCAGGCATTAACGAGAACCTTCCACTAGGTGCAGAAAGACGGTGAAGATCGAATTGAGTAAAGGCAGAAGGCTTGGGGAAAGGAGAGCCAGTACACGAATACCGATCAGCAGTCGCATCGGTGGTAGTGACGTGGGAATGGAACGACGTCACGGACGTTGGGCACGCCAGAAAGGTAGCTCAGCAGTCGATCAAAACCAAGCCCAAAACCACCATGTGGTGGACAGCCCCAGCGACGCAAGTCGAGATACCAAGCCAGCTCCTTCCCCCCAGCAGAGCGTTTAGTTGGGACTTCAAGCCCCAGTGCCCGCATGTTATCCTCCAGCTGAGGTAGCCGGTGCTCGCGCATAGAGCCACCAGCTAGCTCACCTATGTTAGGAACTAGGAGGTCGAAGCAGTCAACTGTCAAACCAGTAGATGGAGATGAAGTTGACTGCCGCATGTAGAAAGCCTTGATATCACGCGGGTACTGTGTGATAAAGATTGGAACATAAGCATCCGTGGCTTTATCGTAACCGATCTTCTCGGCAAGATACTTCTCATGCTCAGACTGTAGACCAGCGCCCCACGTAGGCTTGTGCTCAAATTGGTCGGCGATAGGCTTCAGAATTTCGATGGCTTCACTGTAGGTAATGCGAGGCCACGTCCTAGTGGTGAGCATGCCTCGCCATCGGCGGTCCAACTGTTCTCGTTCAACCAGGTCGTTGAATGCGAGGCGCTCCGAAGGTTCCTTGGTGTCAACCCGGTTCTGCTCGAGCTCCTTAGCAGCGTTGAGCTCCTTCAGGCCATTAGCCAATGAGTTCAGCATGCGCTGTGCCAGATTCATGACTTGATTCATGTCATCAACGAAGCTCATCTCAGCCTCTAGCATGTAGAACTCGCTGAGGTGTCTCGACGTGTCACTCTGCTCAGCCCGGAAAGTTGGAGACAAGGTCCAGACATTACCAAGAGCTTGAGCAAGAGCCTCCAGGTGGAGTTGAGAGGAAACTGTGAGATACTTGAGATCCCTAAAGAACTCGTCTGGAGACGATGCCTTGACAGCGAAAGCCTCGCCCGCGCCTTCACAATCCGATGAGGTAATGATAGGAGGGTGTGTCTGCTGAAATCGCTCCCGGAAGAAGAACTGTGTAAGCACAGCGGTGGCATCTGATCGTAGGCGCAGCATAGTTGAGTTGAGAGGCGTTCGAGGGCGAAGATGGGAAATTGTGCGGAGACTTTCAGGAGACTGATATTTGTTCTGGATCGGGTATGTCTAGACATATGTAAGAAGTGTGTTCCAACGTACTGTGACATCCTTGACATACGTACCATAGGGTCAGAGCCTCCAAGGATTTCCACCTCTGAGACTTTCAACTCAGGCTGTTCTGGGCTTATTGAAGTTTCCCCCTCACCCTTGATATCAGAAGTCTCAACTGACTTATCAGCAGGAGACTTCTGCCCAGTCTCGTCGACCCATGTTCCTTTTAGGCGGACAGCTGTACCTGGACGCATGCTGCGAATATGTCAGTCAAAAGTTCGTTTATATGTGAAATCCCCAGAGTACCTACTCTGTAGCTAAGCTCTTATCCACCACCACCTGAATAGGTCTCATGGACGAACCATCAGTAATATCAATGAAACGTACTCCTGAGCTCTTTCGTACTGATCTCACCCATCCAGAAACCTCAACATCGGGGACATGACACGATGGGCCCCAAGCCTTCAGCTCAGCCACAGTCCTGATATCTTTTTGGCACTCATCTGGGACCTTGACCGCATATGGCCTCTGTTGGCGCCATTGTCTCGCTATTCTTGGAATTCTGGATGCGCGGAATGATCTCATCATGAGAGACGATGAGTCGGAAATACGTTCGGGGGACAATGCAGCGGAAGCTAACACTATGTGAACTGTTTATATTCGGTTACCAATCATAGAGCTGCCTCAGTCCAAATGAGGTGTCTCAGATCGGGTTTCGTATATGTAATGATGTAGAAACGATCACGCCCGTTGATGAGCGAAATGTGATGTGATGTGATATGATGTATGCTAGTGTTAGTGCAGTGTTGAGTTGAATGCAAGGGAGACCAGACCAGGTTTCCGTCAAAATTGGTTGGATGTGGAGAATTTTTGGCATATCGCCGGCCTGGTCTAGGGTAACTCAATTGCCGCCTGTCAGGTACTATCGATTAGAATACGAATGGAAAAGTGACTGAACCGGGGATCCTCGAGCTGCTGCGCCCGTTATGGTTAAGCGGCGGGCCCTTAATGAGATGTACCGCATCGGATCTTCACTTCGAGATCTAGATACAGCAGCTCGAGCCCCAGCTGAGATCGGGGAGGTCCCATCCGGCCGGTCAAGGGTGTCATGCTGGCTAGAGTGGCTGCAATAGCGCTGTAGTTGGCTTCCACTGGCGGTTCGCATCTTGGTTGTCTTGGCTAAAAGTAAGGTGGCCTCCGTGCGCATGGCATCCATGGATGTTTATGGATTGCGGTTTGTTCTAGGTAGAAGGCAAAGCTGAACCGAGCTGGGGCTGGAGCTGGGCTGATAAGGCAGGTTCCATGACCCGAGCCATGGTATCGGATCGCACCTCCCTTGTCAAATGGCCAAGATACATACCAATACTTAGCTCCTACCCATCAAACAAAGCAAGCAAGTGCTGACTAGGAAACGGGCAACTAGACCCTCAATCTGTAGTAATGGAAGGAACGGGACAAGGGATATCACTGATCCTTCCTTTCCACATACGTTTCAGGAGGCTCCTGCTATAGTTTCATATCCCGTCAAAGACATGTTCCTGTCCTGTCTTGTCTCGACCTGAATTTAACCCCAACAACGCCTGAATCTCAAGCTGGGCTTCAGCCTCAGTCAGGAACATGCTATCACATCACAGCATGCCTGCATTGGATTGCAGTCGCAGTTCACATCAGAACAAGTCAGGTCAGGTCAGGCCAGGTCAGGTCAAATCAAGCAAACAAGTCGTCAATGATGGACTTGTGCCCTCGTCAACTACTCCAATCACACATCGCTTCTGCCCACTCACACTCGACGTCTGCACTTCTCACGAGACACGACTTAACAAGACAGACACCAGCCCACCCCGTCGAAACAAGCGTGTTTCTCTCGACTAGCCTAAAGCCAAAATGCGAACTCGCCAATTTCCTCACTTCGACAAGAGTCTGATCCCGACATCATTCGGGGCCTGAAAAAAAGCAAGCCTACACCGCAACCTTCTGCACGGTAGCGCCCCCCCGGCCCTCTCCCTGTCTCAGCCTGAACATCGTGACTGGGTTTTATGCGGTTTTCCATGTCTTACATCTTGAACCGATCGATTACGCACTTCGCACAGTTTCCGCCCAACATGTGGAATCCTGCACAGAACTGTACTTGATGAGGTTAGCCAGCCAAGCCCTGCTTCTGCTGGTAACGAACCGACAAGGTCAATGCCGTCAGACTTGCCAATGCACATGCGGTTTCTTTAGTCTTCCATATCCTCGGTCTCAGCAGCTGAGCCTCCTCGTCACAAGCACCCCACTACCGCACCTCATCTCATCTCGTCTCATCTCACACAGCCATCTTGTCTCCTCCATAAACTGATGTTGGTGTTGGTTCTGGTCCACCGCCCCGGGTATCCGCTTGGACACAAGCTTCTACCAGGCGAGATGAAAGGGTGCCACAGATCTTGATTCGCAACAATGTCCCGGCCAGTTTTGTCTCAAACCCGCCGATAAAGACCGTCTTTCTTTATGGCCCTGGTCGTCAAGCAGCCCAACCAGCGTGGTTGCTCGCTCCGTCTTGGAGATGGCGGCGCCGTCTGTGTTCCCGTGAGATCTTGCAGATGCTCCACGGTTCCCGACAGTCGAGCTTCAGTGTAGCCCACCCTGGTTCCGTCAACTTGGATGCCGGTGCCCCTACTGCACTGTACATCTACGATGGTACCTACGATCTGACGCGGCACCGATCCCCGGCCGACTACGATACGTGTTTCCCAGTTCCTGGCCCCCCCCCAATTCGATGAGCTTTCACCTGGTCCCTGCTTGTGGCTTTCTTGATTCGTCTGGCCCTGCATTTGCTTTGTCTGCATGCCCTGTGCTATTTGCAGCTTGTACATCCTTACATTCGTCTGTAGTAAAGCTATATGCCTGCTAGGACATGTCGTCAAGCGATGTGACCCTGTTTTAGTACCCAGGTCTTGCCGTACCGTACCCATAAAGCGACGCTGGTCTCTTTTTTCCCTTCTGCCCTTTGTTTGGCTTGTTGCCTCGCCTCAGGCCGAGTCTGTTTCTAAACAAGTGGTTCAGATCTTGAACATATTGGGTCACACAACCCAGTGTCCATACCTTCCCTTTCTCGCTTGCCCCGGGGTAGTCAATCAATCAGACTGTGAGATCCTGAGTCTTGTCTGGTGACAGTTTCCTCCGCCATGTTGCTTTTTCAGACTCAAGGTCGACTATGCATATAAGAACCTGCCGCCCTTCATCATAACTTGTAGTTGCCATTCTTCTATCCTCATCTAACCATTGCCCCTCACTCGTATTACTCTGTCTTCTCGGCTCAGTCATTGAACTGAATATTCACCCTTTTAACTTGTTCTCGGCATCTTGATAACATCTAATCTCGAGCTCGCCTTGACGGTATAGAACCATACTCTGGCTCATCTATCAACATCATTATGGCACCTCCAAGATCCAGCCGAGTACGGCCTTCAGAAGTCGCAGCTGATACCAAGAGAAACTTCATTCCCCTAGTGAAAAAGAACTATGGCGAAATGTTTCCCCCATACTCCTACCTCTATCGGCAGCCCATTGCACAACTTACTATTCAGCGTCAGAAACCTACAACACGACCACCCACGTTCAGGATCGATGTTGGAGATCCGGTCATGCAGGCATTGGCCTACGCCAATATGGACACACAACAAAGCGAGTCCATGGGCGGACCGCGTGTGCGTATTCCGTTCATCTGCGCTGCAAATGAACGGAGGCCTGGAGGAGACTGGGAGACTGGATGCGTCGGGTATGAAGAGAAACTCTGCAGACGAAGTAACCTCTCAGCCACTCTGAACACGCCATGGCCAGACTCTCCAGAATCAAACAACTACCCTATCCCATCACAAGGTGGCATCTTGTCCGATGCTGTAGTGGTTTACCGCGGTCCTCACGATCGTTACGATAGGCTAGACAGCTGGTATGACCTTCCCGTCGTGTCGGTGCCACCAACCCGGTGGCCAAAACTCAAAGACAACGGCCTCAAATACTCTTTTGCAGAGGAACGTGAGATGACTCGCGATAAGCTTCGCGGCGCTCTCCATATCTGTCTCTATAATGGATATGACCGCGTGGTCATTGGAGACTTTGGTCTAGGCAATGGGTACCGCAACCCTCCTCAGGAGCTGGCGGAACTTTGGCGAGATGTTTTTCTCTTCGATCCCGAGCTTCGGGGGCAATTTGCCTACGTGGTCTTTGTTTTTGAGGATCCTCAACAGAGCACAATGCGCCACATTCTGGACGAGATCGTCAAGAAGGAAAGTGGCTCAAAGGGCAAGTCCAGGAGCGGATCGTCAACCTCTGCGACAATTAAAAGCCATGGCAACACCCCTACTGATCGCCAAATTTTCGAACATGTCTTTGATCCTGCAGAAGTAGATCGAGTTCTGCGACAGCCTGATCCACGATACGGACTTGGCATGATTACAACATGAACTGGTCTGTATCAGTTCAAGATAGATCGCTGAGTCTGTCATAAGACTCAGAGCCATCCGAATAAATGCATCAAGTGGGGGGGGGGGGGGGGGGGCAAGAAAAAAA
>QHHH01000070.1:0-84395 GCA_004367485.1 Fusarium citri
GTCAAGTATCATGGTTCAGGGTTCAGGGTAGGGGTTCGGGTCTGGAGCCTAATACGTGGCACTGTTGTTCCCTCCTTGCAGGGGAGAGGGGGGCGCATACAACGTAACTTGGTCGGGCTTGGTACTTTTCGTTTGTGTTACCTCTTAGACTAGTACATAAAGTGTGCCTGTTGGCCGCATGTGACAACCGGTTTTTCTTAAAATCATGCAACCTGCATCTGCTTTCAATGTCTTCTCCAAATACTCCCGTCATGTCGTCCATCTCGGTCACGGTCACGGCCACGGCCACAGCGCTGCTGGCTTTGATTACACCATTTCAACAGCCGACCGGCTGTGATTCACATTTCACCACAACAAGTTTTATATCAACGGATAATTTCGGCACTACGTATACTGTACCTCTTGCTATTTCGGACCAGGTCAAGTCATGTTATCCATCTGGTTGGGACTCTGTAGTGCTAGAGAGTCGTCTCTGCTTTAGCCCTGCGGTATGTCCCAGCGGCTGGACATACTACGACATGGCAGAGAACAGAGAGGCAGCTTCGACAGCCTACTGTTGCGATAGGTTAGTTTGCACATCTTTCTTCAGCGACGTCTCCATCTTCAGTTTTCTCGTTCAAGATACTGATACTAACTATACCTTCAGTGGCTATAGCTTGATAGAAGACCGATTCCTCTCCGACATTCTCTCGACGGCATGCGGACGCTGGATGTCAGATAATACGATGAGCTTGAAAAGTAGCGATGGAAAAGCCATAACCGTGGAGGATACATACGTCGTACATGAGCCGTGGGCGATAACTTGGATGTCAGACGATACATCAACCCTCACACCATCGCTTCCAACGTTAACCAATGGCAAACGGGTGCCAACGTGGACACCCGGCCAGGATATCCCGGACGGCGAACACGAACGGCAAGAAGATAACGGAAGCTTGGGCACTTTCCATACACCAGAAACGGTGGTTTTAATTATTGTGCTTCCCGTTCTTGCTGGTCTGGGCATTCTCTCGTGCATTGGATGTTGTGTAGCATGCCGGATAAAGAGGAAGAGACGGGAGAGGGTGGCTTTGGAAAGGGCTGGAACTGAGAATGAAGCGGTAACGTCGTCTGTGGAACTTCAGCATATATCACCAAACGGGAATAAGAGATAATAAGGTGGAAAGAGCGTAAGGCTTAACGAGAGGTCTTTGTAAAGGAGAACAAAGATTTATAAACTTAGAACAGAGCACCGGTAATTCTTAATACTTCCTTCCCGCTGCATATAATACAGTCATCGGAGGATACAGCAAGCCAGGCGTGGTAGCTAATGAGAGCCAATCTGCTTACTGAAAGTAGCGATACCGGTAGAACCCGCCAAGAGTGGAGATTCCGTTATTTTTATGACTTTGTTTATTTTTCCCTTTGAGGAAATCATTTCCGTAGGGACGATCCCGGCCCGGTATTTATTACTTATAGTCTTACCTAGCTGACCGCATTTATCTATTATCCCACCGTTCGTGGAAGAAATCACCCATCCAGAAGTCGCTTATTTTCCCACCGGCTATTGAAACGACAAAGTTATGAATACAATGGCTGCCTATACCTCAGATCGTGCACCTGTCGTAAACCCCACCTCCCCTTTTTGGAATACTGATCCTAAGAAACTCGATGACTTTCAAAGCTCGTCCGAACTACCAACAAAAGCTGACATTGTAGTTATCGGGTCCGGGCTATCAGGCGTTGCCACTGCATACTTTATTCTCAAGGATAACCCTCATCCCCCCTCTATCGTTCTCCTAGAAGCGAGGAAGATATGCTCAGGAGCAACTGGCCGCAATGGAGGTCACGTGAAGCCTGATACCTTTTCTGATATCCCTAAATATGCCAAGCTCTTTGGATCGGCAGCCGCGGCAGAGCTGGCCGTCTTCGAGGCATCTCATGTGTATGCTGTCAAGGATCTTGTGGAGAACGAAAGCATAGACTGCGACTTTCATCTCACAAGGGCACTGGACGTATATCTCGAGTCCAAACACGCCGATGAAGTCCGGTCAACTTACAAAAGCCTTTCTCAAAGAGAAGGCATGAACCTCACCGATGTGGCCTTTATTGGTAAGAAGGATGCCGAGAGGGTAAGCAACCTATCTAACGTTACTTGTTAACCAATCACATCTGACAAAGGCTCTGTAACAATAGGTCTCAGGTGTAAAGGAGGCCAAATGCTGTATTTCATACACTGCAGCCCATCTATGGCCATCGAAGCTAGTCCATGAACTACTCAACAGGATGACTGAAAGCGGTGTCAGTGTCCACGCCCACACTCCTGTCTTGTCGGTTACGCAATCTGAAGATGATGAATCTGGGTCTTGGTCTGTCAGCACGTCTCGTGGGACCATCCAAACAGCCAAAGTCATTTATGCGACCAACGCCTATACATCGCAGATCCTGCCTGAGTATACCCGAGCAATCACTCCAGTTCGAGGCATCTGCAGTCATATCAAGAGTGTCAAGGGAACGGAAACTCCTCACCTCGTCAATTCATACGGTATTAGGTTCGATAAATTCAACAATGATTACCTCATACCACGGGCAGATGGAAGTATCATCGTTGGAGGCGCAAGACAGGCATTCTGGAGGAAGATACACCGATGGTTCGATAATGTCCGGGACGATGAGCTGATCGAGGAGGCTGTTCCGTACTTTGACAACTACATGCAACGCCACTTTCGCGGATGGGAAGACAGTGAGATGAAGACCGATAAGGTCTGGACCGGAAGTAAGTTAATCTTGGTCGTATTGCACACGGCCTCCGAGGTGCTGAACGCTGTTTTGACATTTACCACAGTCCTGGGTTACAGCTCTGACTTCATGCCTCACATCGGTGAAGTTCCGGGAAAGCCTGGCCAGTTCATCATTGCGGGTTTTACTGGTTATGGCATGCCTAAGATTCTACTGTCAAGCAAGGCCCTAGCCAAGATGGTACGCGATGGCGCTTCTTTCGAGCAGACAGGTTTGCCTCGCATCTTCAAGACGACCAAGGAGCGAAATGAGTCGAAGTCAAGCCCGTTGGAAGAATCTTTGGCATCCTTGTGGACTGGAAATCCAAAGCTGTAAATGAATATTGTGTCAATTTGACACGATATTGGGGACTTATGCCCCGGGGGGAAAATAGCTGTAAATGATAGGATGCAATCAACGTTGGGATGATGGTTGAGTGGTGTGTTGGACCCCTTGTTAGCATCAAGGCTGCTTCTGTAGTTAAGACTTGAATGGAATCCGTTGCTCGATCTTTCTACACAGAATAAAGACGTTCAGTAAAATTCACTGCGGTGATGTCATAACGCGAGAAGGTAGCCGATGTTTCTTGTTGTGAAATGATGTGCTTCTGTCGTACTGCATGCTCATCGCCTCCACGGGAGTCTTTCAATAACATCTCCAACGTTCGTATCGGACATGTCAGTTCCACATACATTCATCACTGTAAGACACAACCTAGCACGCATCTTTGACATTTGAAATGGCGTCCGTTTGCACATTCGTGAACAGTATGCCAGTCTGCCTAATGAACGACCATTGCCCCGGCCGACCCGGTGCATTCCGAATTTATGTTTATCAATCAGTACTATTGTGGTTAGTATACCCTTTGCTGTTCTCATTTTATTTGCCTTGATAAGGAATCTTATCGTTGAAAGACGTAAGCATTGTTTATTTTAATGCTCTCATTTAACCAGCTATTCCAAGCGCCAAGTCCACAGTAAAAAGGTCAGTGGGTGTCTACAACAAGACGCTAAAGCGGGCCATTACTACTTTATCATGTAATGGATCGGTAAAAGATTACTACATCTTGATATCCAGCTAGTAAAAGTCCCGTTAACTTAAAATTGTAGCAGAGACGGCCCTAACATAGTGTGTGATGATTCAAAGCCGGTTGTGCCGGTCCGGTCGTGCCGGTCGTGTCTGTATCCAAACCAGTAATAGCTGTACAACGTTCTGCATAGCTATTCCGTCGCAGAAGCGCAGCACACAATGAGCATCATAGGATCAACCGGTAGAGCTACCGTCACATTCCCTCGTTACCCGCGACCCGCGACAACCCAGGTGGAGGATGCCTTTTCAGCAAGTGTAATTTGTAAAATCTTTCCTACGTCCCCTTTCAGACAGGTATGAGGGCGAAGGCTAATATGAAAAACCGATGGTATGCGCAGCTATGACGGTTTTAGATGTCGTACCAACATAGCTATTCGTCGGGATCTGTCCCGATCCACGTCAAATAGCTATTTCCAGCTGGTATAAAACCTATGGGAAGTAGCCAGCGTCAACTTCATTATCACAACATTCAAACTCACCTTCTCTGCGCTATCCACTATTCCCAAATATTTTCTTTGCAAGACAGTACAGAATATCCCATCATGCCGGCCAACAACAAGCATGTCGTGTTCGACATCGTAGGAACTATCGTTACCTATGACTCTATCCTCGATGCTCTGGAGAGCAAGCTAGGTGATCGCCTGCGTGCTCAGGGCGTCAAGCCTGCAATGCTTGGCTACATGTGGTTTGAAATTTCCGAGCGAGAGTATACGTACCTCAGCATTACTGGTCGATATCATCGCTTCTTCGATGTCTTCTGCAGCCTGTTTTACCGTATGCTGTGGATCGGCGGCATTGAGGAGCCCAGGTCCTTCGCCTCGGATGAGGACCTTACTTACATTGTCGACCATTTCAAGGATCTCCCTCTACGTACCGGCGCTGCCGAATGCTTGAAACTGCTACGGGACGCCGGATTCACCGTCTGGGGGTTCACCGCTGGCGACACAGAGCAAGTCCGGGGATACTTCCTTAACAACAGCATCGATATGCCACTTGAGAATTTTGTCTCTTGCGATGATGAGGGCGTTGGCAAGCCGGCCCTCGATTCATACAAGCCCTTGTTGGAGCGCTTTGGTAACGAGGAAAAATGGTTCGCGGCAGCCCACATGTGGGACGTTTCATCTGCGAGGAACGCTGGGTAAGTTTTACTCTGGAAACCTAATTTGAGTCATCCCTGACCTTGAGGTTGGAATAGATACAAGGGCGCATACTGCACCATTCTGGAGAAGGAGTCTTGCGCCGACATATTCGGTACCATGGACGTCATGGCAGACACCCTCCCGGATATGGCTCGTAAGATCATCCGAGAGTCCGAGGCCCAGGTGTGAGGGGTGCCGGCAGCTTCGATGTTGGAATGAGAACGAGTAATGAGCAAAGCGTAGGAACTTTTCTTCGGGGTCGGAATACAAGGGGCCAGATACCTATTCTTCTTGCTTAGACGATTTATTGTCGGCCATGTACAAAGACACGAATATACTCACCTCATTATATGCTGCCGCTATTAAATCTGTCTTGAAACAATCATCCACGTACTTCACGTTGATCGAGGTGAGGAAAAGGTTATTACATTATTGATCGCAGTATGAAAACCATTGACCAATCGATGCCCTGATCCTTCTAGGCAAAATAGCTCTTAATGCTCCAACCCATAATTAAACCACTGTTCCAAGTCAGGCAATAGACTCAGCTCTGCATAATCAGGCAAAGCACAGTCAACACTGCCTCCTACCATCTCAGAACACTGAGAACCCACCAATGATCCTCCAAGAAAATTTAACATTTGATTCTCTTGCCTAGGAAGTTGCAGTTCTTCAGAGACAATGTGCTGTGTAGCAACCCAGTCTCGAAACTGACGATAACCATTCTTGGCCAACTGGACACTTCTGGCTTCTTCGTCCGCATGGAGGCTCAATTTCTCAGACGCAGCTTCCAAAGCCGCCACTGCACATTTCTCGCTGCTTGTTGAAAAGACACCAGTCGATATCTCCCTCAAAAGCTCCATACCCTTTTTGCTAGCGTCCTGGAGTTGTTTGCTTTTATCAGCGACACATTTTGCCACAAGAACCAGGATAGCGGCACAGCAGGAACTGAATTCGGTATAGGATGACTTCGAAAGGATGCGCTCATCTTTGAGGAGCTGGCAAAGATTGACCGTAGCCATAGCACTTCTGACGCAGTCATCAGCCATTGCCTTTCGTAGACTGAGCCATTCTGCAGCAGGAGCCTCTTTGTCCTTGATATCAGATTCGTCGAGGATAAAAGACCGACCGATCAGGATGTGAAATAGATGGTATATGAGGGCGAGATGTACGTTTGATCGAAACAAGGGCTTTCCAGGAGTTAGATCTCGACAACATGTTTCCTGTGAAAGGCTCTGCCAGTAACTGTAGTGTCTCTCTCTAAGCTTGATGATGCCCTGTAATGTCTTGATGGACTGCGATTGACGAGTAGCCTTCCAGGCTAACCTGCTCCTGGTAAGTACCAAATCTGTCGAAGATGAACATAATAGGCAAACTTACATTATATCTCGAGCATTCTCTATAAGCATGGTAAGCCTTAACATAACTATGTTATTCTGGAAAGGGTTAATTCGCCCTTTTGGCTGTAGCTCTTCTACATCGGTTGGCAGTATTGTATCAGTATCTGATCTTGAAATCGAGAATGGTCTCCCATGAAGGATACAAATTCGGCTTTAGAATGTTAGTCAATGTCGTCAGGACTGTAGTGTTCACAAACCGTTCTAGAGCATACGCAGTCCACCATACCCTCTTTCGTAACTCTTGTTCTCCGGGCGATAGGTCACTTCTCTGTTGTATACTGAACTGTGTTGCTGCCTTGACAGCGATTCCAAAATAAGTGCATGACAGTCCCGCCGGGTCGATGGGAAGCATGTAGATACCGAACAGTAAAAATGCCTGAACACTCTCGATTGAGTCCATAGCCAGGAGATCTGGTATTAAACTCGATGCTTTGCGGTAGAATGTTAACGCCAGACTATCATCCATTGATTGGCTGATACTATAGGCATCTTGGGGTGAGGATTGATGCAAGTGTAAAAATTGTATTCCGAGAGTGAATACCATAAGAGAGACACAGACCCAGGCAGTATCTTTCTTTCCAACTTGCATTGGGTTTGAGTAGAATTGATCGAGTTGTTGTCGAAGTGTCTCCTCGCAGATGTAAAAATAATTTGTTTGTGCGAATTCGAAGAATACATGAAGGAGAACGGAGGCGGACTCGGGCGGTGGGAATAGTGACACGGCTTCAAGAACGACGACGTCTCGAGAAAGAAGCTGTCCAGGGGAAGCTTTGTCGTTTACTGTGCCTTCTGTATGGAAATACTGCGCGTAGAAGTCTTTGTTAGATTCATCTTGACACTTCGGGTAGACCGGACATTGGTTACCTCGTAGTCGGTGTCATTGAGCTGGTCCTTAAACCTTTGCTGTAGACGACCAGAAAACGCTCGATGTGAGAATTCCGCATGAACTGATATCATATTAGTATAAGCCTAGGGGTTCTGGCTGTTTACGTAAATGACCCACCTGTCGACGCTGAGGACGTCGTGTCTGTATTCACACCACTGTTACCATCATTGCTTGAGTTTTCATTATCCTTGCCGTCCATTAAACGTGGCAAAGTCGCGTTGTCCAACGAGATTTTGGTGATAATAGTTTCGAGATCTTCTCTGTTGTACCGCTCGAGCCCGGTGAAGTGCCGCACGATATGCTCCAATGCTTGAATGCGCTCAACGTCAAAATAGCCAGGTGTGTCATCAGGTGACGTGATGTGAGACTCTTTCTCTGGGGCCGAGGCTGCTCCCGGGATTCGACTTCTCCTGAAACGATTGCTGAACTCGCATGATCGGCCTAATCTGCTACATCTGTCGCAAGGGACAGTACCAATGCACTTTTCCTTTACTTGGCGACAGCTGTCACATCTAGAAAATGTAAGTTATATGATATGAAGGTGTCTAACAACAGTAGTAATGGGATAAGAGGTGGCGCTTACGCTCTTGTTGTTCTCCTTGATTGTGATTTTCTCAGATGAGGAGAAGTTGGCCGGTAATCCTTATCTGTCTTGTCTGTGGCTTGTACTCTTGTGTTGGAAATCATTGTCACTAGCGTTAACCATCACAGTGTATGGATATCCAAGACGATCAATTTAGTCAAGACACACTAGTAGAAAACATGGGTGCATGTGGCTTTTAATACAGGATTGAGTGTTGGAGGCGACTTCGTAAGGGAAGCCGCAGATATCCGTTGGTGGGGCACTTGATGTTAAAAGTCCCGGGCCGGCCGGCCACCCACACTTCTAACTCTTTAAAGTTAGCTTTAGACAGCCTTTAATAGAGATTGAAAGCTAATTCTATTTAATATGACCATTGGGTGAGAGTGATGATCTCTCTCCTAGCTATGCACTCCCTGATTGCAGCTATTACTTCCCTTGTGTGAATTGTTCTATAGGCTTTTAAGTACTATAGGAGTTTATCAATAGTTGGACGGCCAGTCACTCTGGAGATAAAGCTGCACAGTTGCTGAATTTCTCAAAATAGTATTCAGAAGTATAGATCGATCGTGATTAGAATGACCAGTGAATCCAGCTTATAAACATATTCTCACTCGTGTTGATATCTATTTGTTGGCAAGTTCCCTCTCCAATGCATCAGCCATATCGCCCAACGTGGCAAACTTCCAATCGTAGACAGGGTTTTCTCGATTACCCATTATGGCTCCCGGCCTCTCAATCCAGCTCGACTTGATGCCAAACTCCTTAGCGGGCTGATGGTCATGATACTGACTCTGCGCTGTTTGCAGCACCTTCTCCTTAGGAATTCCGAATTTGGATTCAACCTCGCGCAGCATGTACTCGAAGTTTCTGGGGCTAGGCTTATAGCTGCCAACGTCTTGAGCAGTAATGACGAGATCAAAAGGAACGCCTTGTAGAGGCCCCGAGTTACTGCCAGAGAACGATTCGCGGTCGACATTGGAGAGGACGACGAGCTTGTAGTGCTTGCCTAGGCGGCGCAAGGCTTCAACGGTGTCAGGAAAGGCGGGCCATGACCCGACAGAATCGCCAAAGGCCTTGTCTTGCTCTTTTGTGCTAGAGAAGCCAAGGCGCTCTGCAATTTGAGGATGAATAGTGGTGAGAAGCTCAGAGTATGCCAGATCGGGGGTCTTGTCTTGCTGGGCCGCCTCAGCCTCATGATAAACGTTCAAAAGGTGTTCTCGAGAAAGTTCGGCACTATTGGCCTCAAGCAGCGGCTTAAGACCGTTCAGAACGCCGGTCTCCCAGTCGATGAGAGTGCCATAGACGTCAAAAGACAGAAGGCTGTAGTCTGAGAGGTTGCTCATGGTGAGTTGGTGAGAAGTGGGGTTGTATTGAATATGCGACGACGATGAAGTTGGTGTTTGTGAGCAAGGATCAATGTTCATACAGCAATTATTTGTACAAAAATCACACTCTTATTGTTTTGTCAAAATATCAATGATTTCAAGTAAAAGATGAAAGCTTGCGTGCGGAATCCGGGGGTAAGCGACTCTGGTGCCGGGTCAAGATGGTTAATTGAGGAGTTGACCGGCACACCAGACATGGGATTGAATTGGGGTGCCGGTCGTGCGTGCCGTGCCGGGAACATCAAGTCCCCGCCTTCCTTGTTCAGCCACGCGGCGTTTGCGAAAGCACGTTCTTGCGCCACATTAAGCCACATTCCTCAGTAATAACTGTCATTTGTGCAATAACCAGCACAGAATAGGCGCGGGTACAAAACCAATAACATTAGTGAAAGTATTTATATTTATAGTATGTTCCTCTGTTTGCCGTTCTTACTTAAAACTTTAGCAGCATTTGGTTCTCTTGTTACAGCGGCTAGATATAATGCTTTTATCTTTATTAAAATTACAGCATGCTAATGAGCGCTGTTTATGTTCAATAAAATGCCTGTGGATCGCACCGGGATCTTGATACAGTCTCAGTAATCTGCATTAGTATATTAGTACCTCTTGAAGGGCTAAGAGATAATATGGCCCTAATAGAAGCGACCCGGTTCGAGCATCTCACGTTGAATAATGATACCTTGAACCAGTGGATGAAAAGTTCAGGCTACCCTATATTACCCCACCTCTTTACTGCCGGTTCCGTGCCGGTTGTATCTCTAACAGTCCGATGACCAAATATGGACAATTGTGCTACTTATACCTTGGTTTTTATACTATGAACGAACGAAAAAAACAAAAAACACATAGGATCTCAAGATGATCAGAATCAGACAAGCTTCGTCGGCAGACCTGCGTTGCATCCAGGACATCGTGTTATCGTCCAATGTCGACAGCAGCAATCCTCTTTTCACGTACTGCTTTCCTTACCGCGAAGAATATGCACAAGATCACGCATTCTTCTACTCGAAGTTAAAGCTCGAGCCTATGATTTACGGATGCCATGGGGTTGTTCTGATAGCTGAAAGCTCCACAGTTGATCCTAACGGCAGTGAGGTGTGGTCCCCTGTGGGGATGGCCGAATGGACTTGGCGCTGTGCAGAAGGGAATGCGCCTCCGGTCTCCTGCATGGCAGATACCTGGTTGAAATACTTTTGCCGTGCGAACTTCATGCTGGGATTGACAGTTGGAACAATACTGACGTGATCACAAGGGAAATACCTCAACTTCCGAAATCATATCATACGGTACCTCTTTCCGCGCCGCGATATCGACAGTGCGCATGAAAATGCGTTCTACGCAACACTAAATCAAGTAGAAGATGAATATTGGCGCCCTGGATATTCGCAAGTCATGCAACTCAACGCTCTCTACACTCATAGTGAAGGTTGGGGGAAGGGGGCGGGGTCGGCACTCGTAAAATGGGGCTTGGAAATTGCGGGTGAAGCTCACGTGCCAGCAGTTGTTGCGACTGTGAGTGCAGCGCGGTTCTACAAGAGACTGGGATTTCAACATGTTTGCAAAAAGCGAATTCAGGCCGAAGGAGAGGGAGAATACGTGGATATGGATAATTTAATTTGGATAGACCCGGTAGCTGCATCTGATTCTGGTAATTAATAAGAGCCGGCTGCTTCCTGAATTTGGCCATCAGCAAATACAATGACATTTCTTTGTCGGACTGTTTCTGCGTCATTACCTTCTTCATTAAGAAAAATGATTGACCTGTGTCTCTGCGTGCAAGAGCCCGGTTCGATGGGTTATTTGAACGAAGGGGAGGAAATAAAATAAGAAGAATAAGACGATAGTAAAGTGAAAATTCAGAATCCATGCGGTCTTAGAACTGACCAATCCGTAAGTCCCCGTCACCGTCAATTTCCATAACCGTTCTATCTGGGATAGCACCATAATACTGCACCCACTGATCCGTAGCGCGATTTTGGGCACCGATAGTAGCAATAGTTCCCCCAGGCTGAATGGTATAGTAGAAGAAGGTGATCGACGTCTGCTGATCCTCTGAAATCACCATTTGAAAGTGGTATGGCGCAGTTTCATCCGATGTAGCGAAAACACACCAATCAATGGTCAGCACCCCTGGTTCATTGCGGGTCTGCTCAACCTGGTATGTAACTTCGGCCCCTAAATCTTCAGGAACTATCATGTCAATCCGGTAAGGGAAAACAGCCAGCGACTCAATGTTTTCATCTGGTAGGAAGGCCAGTTCGGGGACCGAATCGGCCCCGAGGGAGCCTCTGAGTGTAACGAGTCCATTGGGGCTGACATAGACCATATCACTGGTTTCACCGTAGAGCGGTACTTGAAATGGGAGCACGAGTAATTCGACACCATTGTCAGATGGCTTCTCGCCATTGAATAGCGTCAGTGGATCAGACAAGCCCTCCTGACATGCACGTGTTCTCGCCGGCTCAGAGCTTGTAGTAGTTGAGGTTGTGGTATCGGCAGCTGTCGTGGTGAAATGACTCGTATCAGCCGTTGTAAGGACCGTTGCACTCGAGTCAAAAGATGAACTGGTATCTAATGGCAGGTCGGATAGTGTGCTAGTATCGGTCTCTAAACTGGACCATGATTCAGACGTAGTAGAAGAGCCAACAACAGAGCTTGCCGTGGAGTCGGTACCAGAGCTAGTGACACTCGTAATCTGGGAATCTGTAGCAGTTGATGTGGCAGTTGTAGATGGCTCGAAGGTAGAAGGTAGCTCTTCCGAGGTTCCCGAGACATCCGTGGTCAGTGTATCCGTGGATAGGCTCTCCGGGTCTGGGGTCCAGGAGCTCAGCGAAGATGTAGGTGGGAAATCCGTGACACTGGTCGGAATATCCAACGTAAAAGATGTTTGAGTAAGACCAGGTTGTGTCACGAATATGATAGACGAAGAGCTGTTATAAAATCGCATAGAACTTGTGAATACAGGTACGACCGGAGGAGTAAAGGTTGGAACATCTGTAGCGGAAGAACCCATCGGGATATCTTTTGTGGTCGTAGAAATTACTGCGATGGAGAGAGACGTCGTTCCGATCAAGACAGATGTAGACTCTGATAGCAGAGGTGCACTGGCAACTCGAGAAGAAGTGCCTGAGGATATATCGCCATCTCGGCATTCGTCAACTAGAAGAAAACCAGTTAGCCTAGGATCAGTGGCGCGGGGTGATGCCCATACCGTCGGTAATAGAAAGCCTTATAGTTTTGCAACCTAGAGGCGATGCAGTGAAAGTGATATAGACTTGGCCACTCTCGGTGTCTTGACAGAATCCTGCCTGGCTATTAGGGAGGGCTGAGTTGAAAAATTGAAGGAATCCATCCTCATCGGCAAAGGTCTCAGTAACAGCCCCTCGAGGCAAAGCTCCCGGGTTGCCCCGTAACTCCCTGAAACTCTCGCTGTTGTAGTATATAGGCAATGTCCCATCCAACAGAAGACCTTGGACCAGGTTGAAGACAGTGGCAGCAGCACAAATCTCTGACTGACTGCCAACAAAACCACCAACTGCCCTAACCTGTAGGTCTCGTTTGGTATCCTGCGATTCTGGAACGACGCGGAAAATCACTGATCGGCCGCTGGCTTCAGGGATCGGAATTCCGGTAGTTTGACTTGGGACCGAAGTGGTGATAATTAAATCATCAGGAACAGAGAAAGTTGAGGGGATAGCTAGATCTGTAGAAAATGTCAAAGGTGCTTCAGAGATTTCCGGTAAAATGGTTCCATCTGCAGAAGCTGTTGTCGGGCCGGTGTGACCCCGTGATACAGGGACCAAATAAGTTGATAGATATGTTATGCACCAGGATTCAGGCTGTATTGGGTCATCTTGAAGAGCAATGGATGCACCAAAGAGACTTGCGAGTAAGAAAGGGAATAAACGAACAGGAGACATCGTGAAGAATGAGTGAAAGCCTTGGGAAGACGGAAATCAGGGACTTGTTCAGTACTATGAATTGCTACGACTCTTATTACTCTGCTCTCAAGTTTTCAGCTTCAGCCCTGCAAGCGCTCAGCGAATGAAGCGTAAGATATCTGTTGGTTGCGGTCAACGGTTTAAGAGAGTCTAATTTGGTGGCGAGGACCAACTGGATAATGTCTCAATCCTGTTGATGAGCTGTTGGTCTAGAATATAGTTTCTAATACGACATGTCATTGCGTTCAAGTTGAGACATGACCATCGTGCTAAGCTAGCTACTCACTAAGACTCCCTTGAATTATTCCCTTTGCATACCAGAGACCAAACAACACGGAATTCTGGTACCAACAGAACCACTGGATTCCACAAAATAAACAACCGTAACAGACTTTGGCCTTTCAGTCAGCCACAGTCGAGCCATCCATAGAACCGAAATTTAGATGGATGTTGAGGTATGGATCGTAGCATTTCCGCATTTCTTGCATGAGGGCTAAGTACCCTTTGTGGTGTTCATAACACATTTTGCTGTGTGATCTCCAGCTGCAGTCATTCGCTTGGTGCAATTTGTAGCTACCTAAGACAAGCCGTCGAAGACCAACTTCTCACCCGAAATGCGACCCTGGCGATTTAGTTCCATCGCCTCCTCCACCGTAGAAGGACTAAGCTGTCCGATAATGCGAATCGGCGGCGGTGTTAAAGATCCACCATTGAGCAAGTCCTTCAACTGTCCGTGAAACTCTGCACTTAAATTGTGGTCTCCCATCTTAACCTAAACGACACTTTAGTACGTGTTCTTCGCCTGGAACCAGCGCTTTGTATTTAGGTTGATGATACTCACCGGCCAATGCGCCTTGCCGCGGTAGTTATGTTCCGTGGGAAAGGCAGTAAAGACAAAAACTTCCGTAACCTTGATGTGCGACGGGACATCCTGAGTGTTTGCCTTCCCTGGCCTGACCGTACACAAAGAACCTTCTGTGCCGCTGATGGCTCTAGCCGCAGTTGCTGACGACTCTTCATTGCCAACCGTGTCGAAGACGTTAGTCAGATTCGGCATTGCCTGCTTGATCTTGGCGATGACATCCTCGTCGTTGTAGTCGAAGACATGAGTCGCTCCAGCTTGCCGGACCTTATCGAAGTTTCGAGGGCTGCATGTTGTGGCGACTTCGATGTTGTAGAGCTTGGCTAGCTGAAGGGCAAAATATCCCACGGTCGCTGTTACCAAAAGTTAGCAAGTCTTCCTGAATTGCAGGGTAGCGCAGGGAGTATACTGTTTCCTCCCCAGATCAGTAGAGAAGCTTTCTCAGCTGACCTATCGCAGCTATATGCTAAAGAATCATCCGAGAATAAAGCAAGCCAGGCGGTGTTGGCTGCTAATGGCACCGAAGCAGCTTGTGCAGGGCTCGTGTTGTTTGGGACCTTGAAGGAGAGACGTTCGTCCGCGATGGTATAAGTGCTATATCCTGATGATCAGCCAAGCCCAAGAACGAGAGGAAGGCCGGAGACCAACGAGTATGCGCCCAATCCTTTGATCTCGCCTATTTACGTGGGTAAGCTGGATATTCTCATATGCTGTGCCAGGTGGGACGTTGGGTACTCACCGCCCCAAACAAAGCCAGCAAGACTATCACCAGTCTTTAATCTTGTCACGCTCGGATGGGTCTCATCTACGGTGCCAGCAAAGTCACAACCCAAGACTGCACCGTCTCCAAAAGCATTGACATCGAGCGCAAGTCCTGTAAAAGATCAGCCTCGAGGAAAGAGATAGATTGAATCAATGAACACCAGGCTTACGGTCAGTTGGGTTGAATGCGGCATATTCAACTTTGACGTATACTTGGTGCTCTTTCAGAGGCGGCAGTGCAATCTTCTCTTGGGCGAAGGCTTTGCCTCTTTGCACAATGGCGATTGATTCCATGGCTGATGATGTCACGTTGGTGGGCGGGCGGATGTTTGTGGTCATTGTAAAATGTGGGCGGCTGCGCTGTATTTATATGACTCGGCGCTAAGTCCCCACTAAGACGGTTTCCACAAATCGCCCATAATCTTGTCATCAACATGAGCAAGTCTGTATACACACTTGAACTGTTGCCCATGTCAGTGATCGACGCTCTGAACTTGTAATATCTCATGTACTAACAGGAATAAACTTGGCATTGACCAAGTCCCAAACCCTACTCCGCGCGTAGATATCGGTCTTTAGGACATCCAAGATCTCTGCTTCGGACTTGGCACGAGCAATAATAGCACTTCCATCAATCTGGTCTGCGTCCAATGTAGCACCTCCCATCTGGAACAGACCAGAATCAATGTGTTTGATTAATTCTTTGACGTGGGTCCTATGACTTCTTTGTTTGTATATTTGAAAAAGGATAACTCTGGGGTCGTTGGACTTACTCTCTCACACTCATCCGCCTCTCCAAGGATCCCTCAATATCGGGAATTAGGACAATCCATTCAACAAGATGTTCTGGTTCCATTTTTGCCATGTCGGTTCGCTTGAAAAATTGGAGCGAAATGGCGCCCTAGAGATCATCTAAATCCGGGGTATAACGTTAAGACACGCACGATCCTGACGCCCGATATCGGGAAACTCCCATCCCCGCCCTACGCCTTGTGCATCTCGTATTTGTAAAGCACAACCTAGTTTGCACTTTCAATTAATCCACTCTAAATAAGGTGCAGATGTTTGCACCAGTGAGACGTGCCTTGAGATGCGCCCTTCGTACCTCTCCGCTTTTGTTACCCCACCACTTCCCAACCACAGCTAGTTAATTGTCCTGCAGTGAATGATGCAACGTGCAAGATCCAACCACTACGGTAGATACTCTTTACGTGGTGCCCTACAAACGACGCGAGCTGGCACACTGAGATCTTGTGGGGTTGTCAAATCCTGCTGTAGTACAAGTAGGAGATATTTTCTGTTAAGGAGCCGGAACAATTGAGAAGCTTTTAAATTAACAGTTTGAAACTATCGGGTTGCTTGAACCTTTCACCTGTATCTCAGTGTATCAAACTACTCCTCAGTAGCAGTAGAAGGCTAAAGTATATAAAAGGAAAGATCCAGTTCAGTAGATTCACATTGATAAAATATCACATCCTCAATCGATGCAGAGTCCGAAGACGAGCAACGGTATTTACTCTTTCTGTCCGGCCATATCTCTAACTGCCGTTTCCACCTCTGCCTGCAAGTCGATCCTCCAACTCTCGCACAACGTGATCAACAAGCGATTCCTCAACAATTCCTTCCTGCCAAGTAATGCTAATGACGAGCGGTCCACCTCTTGTGCTGACACAGTTGAAGACGATGGCTGGGCCAGCGACTACAGCACACTGCGTAAAGACCATCTTTTCAAGCTTCAGGTTGCTACCATTTGGTGGGTAGATGTCGGAAGTTGAGCCAAGATTCGATACCTCATATGTGTACTTCCTTTCTGTACCACCTTGGTTTCGGAAATGCGACACCATATCTTGAATACGGTTTAGGCTTGTGACCATGCTACCGTGAGGGAACTGGCCAGCCTTGGAAACCATGTCTGTACCAATTGACTGTACAAGTTCGATTATATGCTGCCATTCTGCCGCAGAGCCAGGTTCGCATTCGTGGATCTTTTCCAGCTCTGCGCCAGACACATAACTGGTCAAGAAAGAGACGTGGTCGACGATGTCCCTTTTGGCTGCTCCGGTATGCTGTCGCACCGACAAAGGTGTTACGGATCGAAATCCGGGAACATCCCCTTTGATACCACGACGGAGCGAGGTGCATATCAGCGCATGCAAAAGTGCAGTGAGTGTAATATTGGCCTGTTTGCATTTTTGAAGGACGGCTGAAAGCTCTTCCGCCGGGATGGTTACCATTCGAACCATATGCTTCAGGTTGACGATGGGCATTTCGGATATCGCTCCCCCGGCCCATACCTCCCGATCGCAGGTGTTGGGACTGCTGCAAATGGTGCAGTCGCATGACAGACAGTCTACACGCTCTTCAATAGCAATTGGGGCAGTTCGAGCTTCGCTACATGTCATGGGCCAAGAAGGCTGACAGAGTGACGCCGAAAAGCCCTCCAAGTTCTCCATCAGAGAGGCATGGAAGGCGACCCCACTCAATCCATCAGCGATAGCGTGGTGTGCGATGAAAGCAATGTCAAGCCTTCCGAGAGACGTTCGGTCGGAGTCATGGGCGATAGAGCCGTTCTGAAAATGCTTCAACACAATGATCTTCCATACTGGTTTGTTAGAGAGCCAGTGCTCAGTATGCGCTTCACCGAGGACCCGAGATAATAGTTCGTCTTCTGTCGCCTCGTTTGAATCAGTAGTGGTTGAGTTTACATCATTGCTGTTGATGATCTTCAGGACGTCTTTCTGATCAATATGATTGACCTGCTTATACAATGCAATGCCGGCTTCTGTTTCTTCCGAGATACCGTATAGTAAGGCGGGATGTTGTTGGATCGTGGCTTGAAGGCTCCTTTCCAAGGCAAAGCGAAACGGTTGTTCAAACGTTGGCAGGCCAGAATCACCTTCGGGCGAAATAGTGTACGTTGCCGTGACACATGCTGAGTTGTATTGCCCTAGGGCATGCCGCACAGAGTAGCTCTTCCCTAAAACACCTAGTGGAAGACGCATCAGCATTCGGCCTGTTCTGGAAGGACTGACTGCCTATAAGTGACAACAACTAACCTAAAGTAACGGGCTTGTAGCTCGTCATAATGAATATGGATGTTTGAGAAAGATGATGTGAGATGAACATACACGGGGATCGGAGGTTCTTATACACAAAGAATCCTTGCCCACCCGGCTTGATCAGTCTTACTGTACCATAAGCTTATCAAAGTACTAAGAAGTAGGTGATTTATCAGATGTTAATCACTTTCTTCCGACTAAGTAACAAGAGCCGGGTTGCGACTGTAATCACTTTCTTAAAGAATTGCTGGTAGAGTTGTACTAGCATAGACCCATGTGATAGCAATGCAACAAATGCCGCTCTCTGCAAAGATGCTGAAAACGCTAGTACAAACTTGAAATGTGATCGCTTGGATATTATTACTCGAACTCAGATAGTAACAATTGTTGTCATTCATTTGATGTTATGTGGGGACTCTTTTACTTTGTGCGCCCTACGGCGCCCTACCGCGCCCTTCTGCACCCTTTTACACCACCCTGCGCCCTTTTATGTCGTCTGTTCTCGATTGTGGAGAAGGCAGTGTTAGCAGCAGTTTGCCGAGAGACGCAGTATCTTAGTCATCCAACAATCGTTTATTTAACCCTCACTACTAGATATACTAAGTAGGCACAGAAGAGTGTGAGTTCTGTTACCGAACATTAATTCCATTGTCGTTTTATTACTCCTGCGCAAGCAACAGCATGGCCACTCCCACGAGTACCCCGAATGGCGATAGTACTTCATCAGAGCGACCTCTTGATGCCTCCAAGCTTGTAATTACCAAGACTGACAAGCCTAACCCTATACCTGAGCCTGGTTCGGCCGAGCTTTGGGCGCAGAATGCCTGTTGCGACCACATGGTCATTGCTCGCTGGACCGCTGGACAAGGTTGGGAAGCCCCAGAATTAAAGCCATACGGCGATATCTCTATATCACCCGCTGCGTCATGCCTCCACTATGCTACGCAGTGTTTTGAAGGCATGAAGGTCTATCGTGGATTTGATGGCAAGTTGCGCCTCTTTAGGCCCGAGCGTAATGCAAAGAGACTCGAGATGAGCTCGAAGAGAGTCTCACTTCCAGGCTTTGACCAAGAGGAGCTGGTTAAGTTGATCAAGGCATTGGTCCGTTTGGATTGTCCAAGTAAGGAGCTTTTCTCACTGGAATTCTCTATTATTTTGCTGACAAAGTTCCCAAGGATGGCTCCCCAAGGATAAGCCCGGCAAGTTTCTGTATATTCGCCCAGCCGTCATTGGTACTGGACAACAGATTGGAGTTCAAATTCCAGCGGAGGCTACTCTTATGATACTAATGGTAGCTTGGCCCGACTTCTCTTCGGAGACACCACCCGGCGCTCCACCAAAACAGCCTGGGCTCCGCCTGCTTAGCTCGGAAAGTGGATCAGCACGAGCATGGCCAGGCGGCTTTGGCTACGCTAAACTCGGCGCCAACTACGGGCCGAGTTTCCTCTCCTTAGGCGAGTGCCGTAAAAAGGGTTACGATCAAATCCTGTGGGTTCTGGGCCCCGAGGCTCAGGTTACCGAAGCCGGCGCCAGCAATTTCTTCGTGCTCATTAAGAATCGTGACAATGGACGCGTCGAACTCATCACCCCCCCGTTAGATGATAAGATTATTCTGGAAGGCATCACTAGACAATCTGTCTTGGATCTCGCCCGGTCTAGGCTGTCAGATCACTTAGACGTCGTCGAGGCCAAGTTTACTATGGGCGACCTACAGGTAGCGTGGAAGGAAGGTCGCCTCCTTGAAGCTTTCGTATCAGGCACAGCCGTAAGTGACCTCGCAAGAAATATTCTGACCTGATAATGATTTACAGCACGCAGTTCTTTATCTCTCCTATTTCAGTGATTGGGTTTGAAGGACAGGACATGGACATCCCGTTGAAGGGATCAGTGCCGAGTGGTGGATGTGCTGAGACAATCAAGGGATGGTTGAGAGACATTATGTTCGGAAATCAGGACCACGAGTGGGGCGTTGTTGTTGAGGAGAGATAGGCTGGACATTTTGTGTTGAAAGGTTTAACCTCGGAAAGCATATATGAAAGGTGTTAGGCTTATCACCCAAATTGGCATAGTGACCAACCTAATGCCTTATCATGCAATTGACTAGTATGTTACAGTTCCAGAGCCTGAACCAAAGCTTGACACAAGGCTTAACTATACATGAATCTTAAAGTAAAGAACCAATACGTAGTTGTTACATACGCTAAACCTCGTAAACTCAGGGTAGCCCGAACCCGATCCTATCCATTACCTCTAATGTCTGTTCCAGACTCCACTCACGGGCAAACGCTCGTACATCTTCCGATCCTTCAGCCCCAGTAGCTAAGAATACCTGCAGGATGTGTTCGACTTCAGGGAGCTGGAGCAAGAGCTTCGATACTTCGACGTGCTGATCTCCGTAACCCGTCATCAGTCCCATCGCATATTGAAGAGGAGTGAACCTTGGTCCATAATCGTCAGCTGTCCATGCAAGTCTCATATCCGCCTCAAGAAGAGTTTGAAGAAGTGCAGTCCTTTTCCACCCTAAACTGTTCCTGTCTCTACCGTCACACAGTGCCGCAAATATGGTCTGACCCCCCTGATTTCGACTGAACAAATCGACGTTGTGTTGCAACAAAATGTCCAAACTTTGCTTGCTTGTCACATAATGCAACGGACTCTTTCCCTCAGCGTCTTGGCGATTTACGTCGTGTGTGCATTCTAAGACAACCTGCAGCGCCGCTGGCGTAATATTATATTCTATTGCGAAATGTGCTGGTGTCCGACCTTTGTCATCGGGGACATTTGCCCACCTACCATCAGAGACCGTAGCAAGCCGCTGAGCCATGTCGACACAGTCTTCACAAGGTGTATTGCAACTTCCCAAGATAAAGGTATGCAGAGGGCTGGTGCCGCAAGATGTTTGTATCTGTAACACGCTCTCGCAGTCTACATCCATTAAGAATGTAGCAAGAGAATAGCGCTGTTGGTGGAGCGCCCTCTGAAGCAGGCGTTTATGCTGATTTAGAGATTCTTGATAGATTGTGTATTCCTGACAGTTAGGATCCATTACAAAAGCCTTGTTCTGATCGTAAAGGTTTGGGAACATCTCACAAAACCGTTCGTGCAAGGGCCTGGAGTCGTTAAAGTCGTGGCGTACGAAACTTCTCCCCTCTTCCCCCCAGGTGTCAAATAGGCTAGCTAACCGGTCTGCTATAACCGTTTCGGCATCCGCTACACGGCTCAGGAATGCCTCTGTTCTTGATAGCCTCAACAGAAAGGTTACAGCGGGGGGGTAGGTCTTGAGAATTTTCGAGACAAGGCGTCTAAAAAGGTGCGGATCAGTGGTTGGGTCTCGAGGACCGAATAAGAACAGCTCCAACATATAAAAATCCTTCCTACGAATGGCAAGGAAAGTTGGTGACATGTCGTATGAGTCGCGGCCTGCGTCGAAAGGATCGACACCGTTATCAATGAGGTACTTGCAAATGTGGCCGCGACCAGCCTCAAAGGCAACCCTCAGCGGCAGGACATGAAAAGACGAGCGATGAAGATTTACTCCTGAACGGTGAAGTAATTTGACTTCCTTAAGATTTCCAGTCTTGCAAGCCTCGATAAAAGCCAATACTTTAGTCTTGCGACCAACTGGGAATGTAATTTTGGAGTATGACTCGTCAACGTGAAAAGCTTTAGTGTGGTCTTGCAATGCTTGCTGTGACGTAAAGCCCACAATGTGGGCAAAACAGGCCCCGTCATTGCATCGGAAAGGTCGTTCATGACTGGCGAGGTGTTTTTGAAGAGCGGCGTTGCTCGGGTATCCAACAGAGAACTTGCAGCACTGAAGTCTGGAGCACTTGTGCCTTTTTGGACCTTCGAGGTCCTGGAATTCTACATTTTCCGACGATATTGCCCTTTCCTTATCGATGATCTTGCGTATTCCAGATACTCTCTCTTGTATGGCTAGATCAAGGTTTGCTTCAAGGATTTTAGTCTCGCCTGTCTTGTTCATGCCGGTACTGCAATAAGTTTCTTGTAGGTCAAATGCGGCTTCTTTGACTCTTCCTATCCTCGCATAGGAAGTATTGTCCTCTTCAAGAGATTCTGCTTTTCGGGCATGCGATCGGTAATAGGTCGCGGCATAGTCCATGAAGCTAAAGTAGCCGGACACAACCACGTTTCCGAGGCAGCTGCTTTCAATGGCGAGGAACGGTGTTGAAGAGAGATAACGACAAGAAAAGAGCGACATATCAATATGCTCCTGCATAATATTGATCGTACCAGTGGATACAAGATACCTGAGTCACAACGTTAGTATGAGCCACTACCAATAATTATGAGTTTATTTTAGAACATACTTGCTTGCTGTTTCGTGGATCATGGTAATGCTTTGTTCAGATTTGAGACCCGGAAAAAATTCACAATCTACGGCATCGACTAGCGAGCTGCAGAGCTGCTTGCAGGTATCTGCACGTAGATTATCTGGGTCGCAAACGGCTTCTTCTGCGTCGATGCAGAACCTCGATTGTATTTCGCGCCATCGAAGGGGTCTTTCAGAGCACACTAACAAACCGAGGATCTTCTTCACACTTGCCTGAGTAGAAATGTCTGCGGGATTTATAACACGCTGAACAATACGCTCATAGCTAGCTGGGTTAGTAGGGTATGGTAAGGTAGGAAGTACTTACGCTTCATCTAAGTTGCGGGGAAACTTATCGCTTGCTAGCTCGGCTTTGTACTCTTTCTTTGAGCCCATTGAAGCCAGGTTCCCTAACACTACCTTTGTGTATAGAAACATCCCTAGAGGCCACTGTTAGTGTCTTCAATTCGGAATTTCTTCTTTGCATGTGGTTTGTTTGAGCATACCGTTTGACGCCGTCGTAACTTTGAGTATCAATGCCTTTTTGTCGTCAAGAGAGAGTCTGAATCTGGAAGCGATCGAAGTAGCCTGGGCCGCGCAATAGTCCTCGATGTCCTTCAGATGTCGATCCACCGTATGGAGTCGGATATTTGGGTATGAAGCCAGAAGCGGGTCGATCCTCCCATCTTCCTGGCCACAGATCAAGAGTTTGACATGACAACCCCGCAAAGAAACCGTCTTGAGTAGCTCATCCAAACACCACTTAATAGCCCGCTCAGGCTCATCACCCATGCCTTCGTCCAGACCGTCAAGAACGATAACAGTATCTCGCTTGGATGACAAGCAATCCAAGGCCAGACCCTTGAGAACAGTAAGATCAAGGTAGTCCATGGATGAGCATTTGTCGTAGGCAAATCTCATCATTGTGTTGTCTTTGCTGATTATCTGCGTGATAATATGGCAGAGCATTGATCGAGTTGACCTGCAATCAGCGTCGTTGTGTTTAAAAAAAAAGTGAATTATCGAACTTCGAGACGAGGGCGGTTGAGATTGCTTTTCTTTCAAGTAGCGAATTATCGTTCTTGCTAGAGTAGACTTCCCTATATATCGGGCCCATCATTAGTACTAAAATTCATAATCAGGCTAGCACGACATTTCACAAACTTACCAGCACCAGGACACCCCGATAGAAATAAGAGGCAGCCCTGTGGTGATACGTCGACCTCCCAGGATTGGAATAATTGGTGAGAAAAGATCCAGTTACCAGAAGAGGTAATAACTGTATCTGGAACCTCGAGCTGATTTTCTATCTGCGACAGAGAAACGTTCAGCTTTCGCTCCAGAAACGATCTAATCTCCTGTTCCTCCATTTTCTGTCTTTTTAGTTGCTCGGAAGCAATTACTCCCTCTAGTCCAGAGTTAATCTGTTTGAATTGGTCTTTTGCGTACTGATCAGAATCTTGGATCTCTTTGAGAATCGCGTAAGGCTGAAGCTTATCGTCCGAAAGCATTGCTTGCTTCCTTTTGAGGCTTTCGATGGTCGGCTTGACTATTCGTCTGAAGTCATCCCAAGCCCATTTGAATTTGCTTTTCCAATCTATGATTATCAGTGGTGTTACAAAAAGGTAGGGGACCGAACAAACTTGGTCTAGAGAAAAAGTCGAGCACGGAGCGATGAAACAGAATAATATCGGAGAAGTAATCTTCCAACATGCGGCTGAATCTTTCGTCACTCTTAATAAGGCCATGGAAGAAGGCCAGATTATCAAGAGCATCGGCGATCTCCTCATAAACGTCGAGAAGCTTTTTAACACAATCCGTCCAGGTCATAGCCGCCATGAGAACAAGCTTGATAGGACCCTTGTTCGGCTGTTAGCAACAGGCTGAAAAGGAATAAATAAACGTACCCAGATAAATGCTACTGCTTCACTCACGTTGAGAAAGATCGATACAAGTTTCTCAATCTGTTCCATTGCGTCAAGGAACCTGTTGATTCTGCTCATCCTACAGAGGCTTTCCCGGCGACCGAGCTTGGCTTGTATCTTCTGAATCTCATGATTGATGGCTTTCCGATTCGCACCGCTGATGTCTTTATCTTGTTCCTCGGTAAGCTCACGTCGGAACTGGTTGAGGGACCTTTCTAAACTAAGTCGCTGTGGTGAGGCCATACTTTGGTGGTTGTAGGCTGGATGATAGATGGTAAGGTCAAGCCACTGATGGCTGGGTTATTATGGATTTAATACAATTAAGCGCCCGTATCTGTCAGCCTTAATTTCCGCCCAGGGCATATGCTTTGTTTCATACAGGGGGAACAACCAGTCGGAAGCCATTGGTATTACAAGGATCGGGGCTACGCCGCATGCACAGCCTAGTTGGGCGGAATCGACTTGAAAGTGGTTGGCCGGGTTTTAATCACTTTGACCGCTATCTCTATCTCTCACGTCAAGACATCAATCATTTAATCTTCTCGGTGAAATCTAGATCACAATACCGATCTTACAAACCCAAGATAATGGGTCACTTGAAAAGGCGGCTGCGTTACCAAAATAACACTGAGGATGGCAATCCACCAAAACGGTTGGGAAGGAGAGATGCCGACTCGACCACCTGCAGCTCTGCGCGATATTCGGACTCTGACATGGACTTAGACTCAACGTCACCCGAGGGGTTGCAGGATCCTGGCGACGAAATGATCTGCTACGGCACGGTAAGTCATAGCTGGGTTTTTTCAACTGTACACAACATGGGGACTTCCGCTGATGATTTGATGCTAGTTATGCGGGGCCTATATACTATTAACCTCTGAAACCAAATTGCCTCAAACGACGCAGCCATGGGACCAGTATTGTTCAATGAATGTGCAGGTTCATTATGGGGTTTCCTACGTGAAATCTGCCCCCCGTTTAAAGATAAAAGAACGATCGGTTCTTGATGAGGATACAGGATCCATTCTGACTTATGTTAAGAAGAAAGTCCCACAAATATCCTTTTCGGCCTTGATTAGTGTTAACGTTCTCTCTGGAAAACGGAGCAAGTCCAAAAAGTCGACAATTCAGGCCACAATCAATGTTTACGGCCCGAGATACCTGATGGACGATGTCGATCAAGCGCTGTCACAGATTTCCTCTTACCTTCAACACCCGGTCTTTTTAGAACCGGGCGTTCCTTACATCAATCCCCAATTCTTTTACCCTACCGCTGAAAAGACCGATCTAAGGCACCTAGTGGGCCCGAGGTTTGAGGATGCCACATCTGGTACATCTCGAGTGGTTGACGAGGCCATGGAATGCCTAGATGATTGGTCTGAGTATATTGATACAAATGGATCCCACTGGAAGCTTCTACAGGCGACAATTGACCGATACCTACTTGGAACTAAGCTTAAAGAGTATTCATCACGTGGAATTCATCGTCAAGCTACAATTAAACTAACTTGAACTTCCAATAGGCATCAGTTTCAGGGAGTGGAGTTCATACTCGGGAGGGAAGAGCTAGACGTTGCCGAGCAAATGAACAAAAGGATGCTCGTCACTATCGATCACTGGTAATTCTTTCCTTCCATCCTTATGCATCAAAGCCGAGCTGAATTTATAGTCTTTTGTTGAAACCGGGAAGAACAGGGCTTGGCGGGATACTTGCAGATGTCATGGGCCTCGGCAAAACGCTAACTATGCTGACTGCGATTCTCTGCTCGAAGCAACTGAAAGATGATTTCCCAAGCCCCACGATAACTCCGACCGCGAGTAAAGAAGCACCACGGTCGAACTCGACACTTATTGTTCTACCATCTCGACGTAAGACGATTCGACTATCTTAGATGCTGACTCTCGCTAACATGATGAAAGAGATACTTGATGTTTGGAAGAATGAGATCGAGAAGTAAGTGAATCCCGCAGAAACAGTCCTAGTTGACGCCACTAAGACTATCCAGACGGTTCCAACCGCAGACCTTCCGGGTTGAGATCTTCCACGGCCACACGAGAGCCAGAAACGCGAAACCTCTTCTTAGCAGCGATATAGTTTTGACAACTTATCACACGCTTGAAAAAGACAATAGTGGCGATAGAACCTTGGGTTCTACCAGGTGGTCAAGGATCGTACTCGATGAAGGTAACTTCCAACCGTCCGTGCCTTTCTCCAATGTTACTAACACAGACTGAAGCCCATCAAATACGCAACAGTTCCACCAAGATACATAAAGCTGTCCTCGCTCTTCAAAGCGAAACTCGATGGTGTCTTACGGGCACGCCTATACAGAACACCCTCGATGATCTCCGATCACTCCTGCAGTTCCTTCGATTTGAGCCATTTTGCCATGCCAAGGGATTTGAGGAGTACATCGTGGAACCACTCAGACAAGACTCAAATACAGAGCATGAGTTCTTTGACCCTTCTCGAAACCTGAGAGCTTTGTTAAAAGCCTGCTGTCTCAGAAGAACCCAACAGAAGCTTAGCCTACCAGACACCTACATACGCACGATTAAGGTGGCGCCAACGGAGGCTGAGAAGAGCATGTTCAACAGAATCCTCATTGACTGCCGTGAGGAGTTCGATCGCATGGCTGGTAAGGAAGCAGGCTCGAGGAAGTCTAATATTCTGTTCTCGGCGATCATGAAGCTGCGTCGAGTTTGCAATCACGGAGCCATTGATTTCAAAGCGACCACGGAGGAAAGGTCAAACCATCTAACCGTCCCCAAGTTGAAACGAAATGCCTCCAGAAGCCCATCTGCAGAGCCAGCTTGCGAATTTTGTAGCAGAGACCTTCTGGATGCTGGCTTCCTCGGTGCGCTTGACAGCTGTCCGCTCTGTAATCGGCTGCTGTCCGAAGAAGATGTCGGCATTCCATCTGCAGTGGCATCGCCGTACAACACACCTTCGCCCAGTGGATCAATGATGGACGTGGACTCTCCCGAACCACCCAACAACGACTCAGATCCTATGGTGTCCAGTAACACCTTCAGAGCACAATCTTCAAAATTGTCGGCGGTTGTGGACAACATTAAGATGTCGTGTTTGGATCCAAGCTCCAAAAGGTAGGTACGGGAAATCAATGAGATTGAATTTACTGACATACCGATAGCGTTGTACTGTCTAGCTGGAGAGACACATTGGATATCCTTGCAAAAATGCTCACTTCGGAGGGCATTCTATTCGTGCAAGTGGATGGACGCAACCCTCTGCTTGGCCGTACAGGGTTGATTTCATCATTCCGCCAGGACCCAGATATCAAGCTCCTCTTGATCTCTATTAACACTGGCGCTGTTGGGTAAGTCTCTACTCATGATGCCACTTGACTGCAGAAGACGACTAATGAGATCAGCCTCACCCTCACAGAAGCAAACAAAGTTCACATCGTCGAACCGCAGTGGAACCCTACAATCGAAGAACAAGCTATCGCTCGAGTTGTCAGGATGGGTCAGACACGGCCCGTAACCGTCTTCAAGTACATCATGGAGGGATCTGTAGAACAGGTAATGCCGTCAAGCATTCTTGGTTGCTTATTGCGCTAAATCCGAAAAGTCTATAGTCAAGCTTCAGGAAAAGAAAACGCGGATCATCAAGCTATCGATGCACGACAAGGACTCCAACGAGTCTGATGCGAACTTAGATGTAAGTCTTGCCTATTTAGACCAGTTGTTGTTACTAAGACTATACAGCGTTTTAAGTTTACCATCGACCCGAATGAATGGAATGCGCAACCTTGATTGAGCATTACCTTCGATTGAACTAGGTAGTTATAAATATAAGATGTCACGTCCAATATCACATACCCCGGGAGTTACTCACTATATCGTTTTTCCCTTATGGTTTTAAATGTGATCTGAATTCAGTGATTATTCAATGCTCAGCCCTGAACAGATCACTCCTCCTTCTCTACCCTGATCAACTTGATCGTAGTGCTCTTACCATTCTGTTGGATCTCTTATCGGCCCCCAAGTACTAAATCCTTCGAAGTGATCTCGGTAGTCCGCTTCAAGCTTTCGATATCAGCGATTCGCAGTAGCGTGTCCTCAAGATGTTTTTCAAAGCCCGGCTCCGCGCATATTTCTCTGAAAGCATGCTGCATTGGCACGCTGCTCGCTCGAACATGTGCCTGACTCGTGATACTGAAAATGTTGAGACGATCAAGCTCCCTGATGGCGTCACTTCGCGTCATGATCTGTTGAGCAATGTGGAGAGGGTACGCCGGGAGTGAGTCCGGCGTCAGCTGATGCTCCTTATCTACCAAAGCCTTAGCTAAACTCATAGCGGCAGTCTAAAGAGTCAGTGAGTATTAAACATTGAACAGTGGGACAAATCTGTGAACTTACTGCCAGCTTCTGCTGGTCGATGACATCGTCATCCATGTCTGAACCGAGGGCCCAGCAGTGATTAAGGAACCACTCCTTCTCGGTTTGTTTTATCTTTTCACACGCTTCAAGCATATCTTTGCTGTTTGCTACCTGGCTTAGGAAGCTCAAGCGCCCTCCAATTCTGCTGTATATCTTCTCAAGTAGGTCTCTATCAGGACTTTCTTTCCAACGTCTTTGGCGATAGTTCTGAAGAGCTGATATAGCCTCGTGTTTGGTGAGATCGGAAACAGGGAAAACTTCCATCCTAGCGGCATGCTTTTTAAAGCGTTCGTACACCCAAAAGTCATCCGAGGTAAAGACTACGGTGAGAATGTTCCCAGCAGCCCACTTTTCAGCCTGGTGCTGAAGTAATTCAATCAGATCCCGCCCATCCTTATCGTCGCGGACAAGATGCATCTGGTTGACAATAAGCACTAATGGTTTACCCCTGTCCCTGTCTCTTTGCTTCTTCATGGCCACCTTCTCCAGCTTATCCAAGGCACGCTCGATGTCTAGTAAAGCTGCCGATTCACGTGGACCTTTCTCACTGAAGTATTCCCCCATATAGTCCTCGTGAAATTCATAGTCCAGGGCCTTACCCAGACGAATGCGAAAGGTCTCAAGGTCTGCGTGCGCCTCAAGCATCGCAACCCGGTTACCGTTGGTCTTGCGTATAGCATTAATGAGCATGCTACTCTTTCCTGTTCCCTTATCGCCGATGAGGAGATAGTAATTTCTAATACTATGTCCTCCAACAATGTTATCAACATGCTTTTGTTCAGCACGGGATATCCAATCAGTTTGATGAGGAGTATCTTCACTAGCTGCTGCTAGGTTTAGAACAGGATCACCAGGCTCAAAGGCGCGATCTATCTTCCGCAAGATAAGCGATTTATAATATTTGTCGGAGGCGTAGCTAGCGGTAGCGAAACATAGACCCAGGACCAAGATAGACGCAAACGTTGTGGCGGCGGACACTCCAATCTTAGCTGTGATTGAAGACTCTGAAGAGATTTTTGGGCCTTTTTGGATCCCGGAGTTATCCTTCGACTGGTTACCTATAGACCGATATTAGTAAAAGTAGGTCTTTTGAATAAACGATTCCCCATGTGTCCAGTTTCGATTTTAGAAGCTGCGTCTTTTTTAAGGGTTAGGACTTCACTTGAGGTCTTGGATTACTGTCCATTTGCAATGCAGAACTCCTTCATGAAGTCGGATGTTATAACCGGCTAGGAATAGTGGACAGAGCAGACACAGAGCAATAATGCTAAGCAGACCACTACTTTCGAGTCTTTGAAGCTGCAAAAGGAAAAAGAACACAAAAACAAAAGAAACTTTAGCACCATATACCTTGTCTTCGATGGGCTTGAGCTGAGAAGTTAAGGCTATTGATAGTGTTGTTAATAGTACGACGTCGACCCCAATAACAAATCCGTGGATCAGCTGAATGTGCGAAGTTCTGAAATCTGACCTGACACACCAGGCGCCCTGAAAGTTGAAAGTTCATGACTGTTGCCTTATGGGGTTCCACCTCAAGCTTTTGCGTCAGTTTGCCTAGTCAATTGATGACCCGAGTAATCTGTTGAGAGATGCAATGGTGATGCTAGCCACGGATGTAGAGAAAGATCTGAGACCTCGTGGTGCAAAGGCAGCTAGGTCCATCGCAGGATAGTACAATAAGATAAAGTGAGGTTCAGGTTCAGGTTCAAGCGCAGGTTCAGGTGATTTCGATACCCGGCAGATATGTTCAACCGATGGCCGAGACGCTCCATATGTTTATCCGTTGCATGCCCAACACTGGTACACTTGGCTTCGTTGGCCCCCCTCCCGGCTAGCCAACGAGTAATGTTACAAGACGGGAACAACCTTACCTTGTCACCCACAGCCCGCTCATGGATATGAATACACCCAGTGGAAAACTGCTGTAAAAGGCATTGGCGAAAAGACATTACCTACCCTCACACCTGCAAAGAAACGGTGGTTAATTCGTGTTTGGCTTGAACCCCTTTTTCTCTAAGGGTGTTACAGGCTTGGCTCTGTTAGTTCCAACCGGGACTTAGTTCATCAGGCATAAGTTCCCTCGACTGTTTATTGTTACTACGGGTCTAATGCTTCAAAATGACACCCTGAATCTTATCTCATTCTATTTATCCCTCTCTGGGTCTTTAGAAACGAACCCTACGATCAGGCCCATAGCTAACGTAGTTGAAGCTATGGCAAGTGCAATCTGGACTAGGACTGAGTTTCTGCCAGACGGCTCCAGCCTTGTGCCAATCCTACCGGGTCAAATCCAACCGACACGCATGAAGCATATGCATCAAGCAAGTCAGCCCATGGAAAGGCGAGACTCCCATTAGGCCCTTTTCCGCAGGCGCGATAGAAATGCCCGGCCATTGTACCCAGCGCCCGTGGAATCTTCCGTTCCAATACCTCGCCGTTCCCATTGCTTTCAGTAGAGCCATTATGTAAAGTGCCTGGCGTCCCTCCAAGCGCCCTGACTCCAGTCACGAGCTTGGAGGCGAAGCCATCTCGCCGCTCCGTGAAGAGCGAATCCTTGGGAGATCCAGACCAGTTCCGGACGCCATATTCGTCAGAGACGTGCTCAGAACTGCAAACTTGACTAAGTTCGATCCAGTGACAGTACCTAGCACACGAATAGTGATAGGCGATCGAGTAGAGGAGTGCTCGGAGCGGACCACCGTCTCCATTAGCCACAAGATGATCAATGGCCTCAACGATAAGTCCCCGGAGATACAACGCGACATGGTCGAGTCCAAGTCCGGTCTTACGACAGTAGAGAGCAGTGTTCAGACTGCCTCCCTCACGCATGTCGTATCCCACGTCGAATACATCATTCCAAAGGATTGCGGCATGTTGACATCGCTCCCATAGCTCCAGACCAGGCTCGGCGGGCTTGGTAACAGCTACCATGAGGTACGCTGTGGCTCCCTGGACGAACCTGAGGTTCAATACATCTCTGAGACATGGTTTGACAGTGGAGCTACCGGAGAAGTCGGAAGGACATCCTATCACCGCGTAACATTCCATCAGAATGTCCGCGGCAGCAAGGTCATCCTCCGAGGCAGTGTTAACCAAGGCGACAAAGCCATCGATATACTGCGCTCTCGATAACCAACCCTCAACTGTCTCTCTAGGGTGGAGATCGTCGCAAATTGTGCTAGCGCACAATCCGCGACTACGCCGAGCACAAACGTCACAGGCGCGAGAGACGTCATTGGTGGCGAAGCAAGAGGGACAGGCAACGGTGTGGTAGAAGGGAACGAACGCATCCAGGGTACAGTCGACGATGGTGGCAGCATCACAGCCGCTCATGCGAGCGGTTTCTTTGATCCGTTCTTTGTTGCTCATAAAACGTCCAACGCGAACCCAGTCGGCAGGGAGGGTACCCGACCACTCTCCAGCCGCACCAAGGTCTTGTACCCAAGATGGAACCGACCTACCACACATCAAGTCGCCCCGTGCCATCGCCGAGACACCAATGCGGACGAGGCTTTCTTGCTGATGAGTGGCCTCTGTACAGGGTAACCCATTGGCCAGCCTGTGCAGCTGCTCGGGATTTGACAGAAAGCCGCTACTGGGTGGCTGCGAACAGACGGCCTCTGCGTCATTGTCGCTAATAGTCTCTGCAAACCCGACACCAGACGGTGCTGAGACCGTCTGGGATTCCTCGAGACGTCGGATTTGACCCCGGGTTTGCATCAGGACCAGTTCGCGTGGATGATTGCCAAGGCGTTTTAGAGTGCGGCCTTCGGCCAGTCCCTTTTCAAGGCACTCAAGGTCAGCCAAAAGGCGGTTCCTATACTGAGGGGAAATGTAGTTGTCGAGAGTCATGATCAAGAGAAGGTCGGGGTATGGGTGATGAGGTGCAAACTGGGTGTTGGGAAGGGTCCGTACAGAAAGTTGTTCTGGTTGATTTGATGGGGAGTTCAAGAATGCATATATCACCTACCAAGCAGTAGCGGTCCCACAATATGTAGACCTGACACTGGTACCAGTTTCTGCCTCAGTACAGAATTAAACTACCATCCGCTTCCTGTTTACTATGTGCGAAATCTCCATAAGCTAGAACCATCAACTGACTTCGGGTTGGCTGTGGGTCAGCTCGCAAATGCCCCATCGTGGGGGCTTTGACAGTGCTCGGTTAACCGAGTTGCCATAACGCTCGTTATGTTACGCGAAATTATCGAGAGGAGCATATGCAGATCAATCCTACAGGATGTCGGACCGGAAGCTCCCCGACATGGACCAGATAACATGGAGAAAAGGAAGGTGAACGTTACTCCGTATGCATGGTCGGATTCGGGCTCACCGTGCCAAGTTTCGATACCTAGTTTGTTTCCACATTCACACCTCCTCAGCAATTATCAATCCAAGATATGCCACAGAACCGGCCCTTATATACTATGCGTAAGGCTTAGGTTGTACACTAGAATAGACTTTATGCTAATTGTAAAGACTGTGCTTTCTCTTTTCCTTTTTCATTTCTTCTTCTTTTCGTTTTTTCCCTATTAGTAATATGCTTTTTAAGTTCTTAGTAACACGAAACTTCCTGACCATCCGCGTTACATGTCGATTAAAGGAAGGATACCTGAGTCATGCTACCCCAGTCAAAGTGGGAATGATCTGAGCATCCTCCCCATCAGGATCCACCATTGGTGACATACTCCAAGGCCTGTTTGGGTGACATATCACAACGCTTAATTTAGATAGGACAGGGATATAAGCGAAAAAGTGCAGGTATACGAGCATGAACGGATAGAAGTTCGACCAACGGAGGGTAAGGATAGGACTAGCAAAGACCAGGAACAAGACCAAAAGAAGGCTATCCGGTTAACACGTGTTATTCAAAGACGTAACATTATGTGTTGCATTCTAGGGTCGTTCCAGGTTCAGACTCCTTTTGCGAGATGCTCCCCTGCACAACAGGACATACAGAGGTCTTATCAAGATATTTACTTTTATCCCTCATTCTAGGCATATTGAGTAACCCACATATTCAACCATGCAACGCAAACCAAAAGACGATCTTTACACCTTTAAGGTTTGGGACACAGTAACTTCCAAAGTATCAGCATCTAACATGACGGATATTAAGTGTTATCTCGTATAGCTGTTTTCACTTTCTCTATCTCCCTCTCTCTTTTATCTAATACCTCTTGTTCAGCCAGAGATCAGACCAAGTTGAATCCAGCCGAACGTGGGCAAAAATCTCTAGTTCTAGCCCAGGGAACACAGGGTATCTAGAAATGTCAGGTGATTGCCGGACCTTGTCCCTCTTGCATAGCATGCCGGGATTGTCATCGCTCCTACATCACAGTCCTGGAGGTTCGCCGACAGCAGCCCCAGAGCGCTCGTCGAACTGCTACAGCACAAGGGGTTTCGAAGCAATTCTTCGACCTCCTGAGACAAGAACATCAGACACCAAGGTGCGAGACATGTGGTCATTGGACTCCCAAAAGGTAAGTCGGCTGGTTGGCCATCTTGGCTATAATATGACTTCTGACGTACCAATAGGTTGCGGAATCTCCATACAACTACGTATCGTCACTCCCGTCTAAAGGTGCCCGCGAACTATTCATCGAAGCGTTAAGCATATGGTTTGACTGTGGAGATGACGATGTCTACTTTACCAAGCAAGTCATCACCATGCTTCATAACTCATCATTGATGTAGGTGGCCCCGGTTAGGACCATTGCACATATGCTAATAGATCAGCATCGACGACTTCCAGGATAATTCGCCTTTGCGTCGAGGGAGCCCGTCGACGCACATGGTCTTCGGTCCAGCACAGTCAATCAATTGCGCCAGCTTCGTGATTGTCCAGGCCATCTCGAACATTCAAGGCTCCTTAGGTTCTTCGTCTGTTACAAAAGCAATAGGTAGGACGCGCATACAACTTTGATGAGCACATGAAACTGATTCTGCTACTTCAGACATTATCTTGACTCTATTCCGAGGTCAGGCTATGGAGCTTTCGTGGACTTTTAACTGCCAATGCCCATCGGTACAAGATTATCTTCTGATGGTCGATGATAGTAAGCTCTCGCGACTCTGCTTATCTCGGTGCATTAACTCACAGGTACGAACAGAGACTGGAGCTTTATTCAGATTGGCATGCCACCTTCTCGCATCACATTCGAGCATGGATCGCGGCGAGCATGTCGTGGCGTCCATGGGCCCTCTGGTGTCTCTCCTTGGACAATACTTCCAAATTCGAGACGACTACATGAATCTTGTTGACTCGAAGGTGAGACTTTCTAACCGCGCCTCTTGATTCCTATATCCCCATTACTCCCATGAGTTAACATAGTTTCCAATCTATAGTACACAAGTCAAAAGGGCTTTTGTGAGGACCTGGACGAAGGGAAATATTCACTCCCGTTGATTTGGGCCCTCCAAAACGGCAGCGGGCACTCCTTGTTACGCAACATGCTGTCACTAAGGCGCCAACAGGGAAGGTTGACGGTTGAGCAGAAGAAGTTAATGCTAGACCAAATCAAGGCTTCTGGTAGCCTTGAGTGGACCAGGTCAATTCTGAAGGAACTTCAAACGGCGATGATTGTAGAAATTGAAAGCTTGGAACGGGTCATGAACAAGGCCAACCATAAGTTGAGAGCGTTATTGGACCTTCTTGACGTATGAGAACATCTCCGAGTCGAGGCCTGTATTCAACGTTGGCAAGAATTAGTATACAACATCCCGTGTTATTGTTAGCCATGGATTTCAATTGTTTCCCACTTGCATCAGACTTCGTCTATTTAAGGCTTTTGAAGGTCAGTCATCAAGTCGCACAGTTCAAATCAACACAATGCATCAGAGTTCGCAATATTAGAACCCCTCTAGTAAACCCAATGACAGTAACAGGCCATGAGAAGAATTAAGCTAGATACAAACTTGTCCTACAATGTATAGCAGCACAAGTTAGGGCGCCGCGTACTGACGCACTTGGGCGGCTTGCGCCTCGACAATCCCTTATCTCCCTGGAAGGCGCCCCTGGAGACTAGTCGGTAGGGATCGGCAGCAAAGATCTGAATCTAGACATAAGATGCTGGACACGTCAGTGTTAGGTTTGATTTTCACGGAGAGTCGGACCAACAAACATTGTGAGGTCAGTATTTACTCAAGCATCATGCATTTGTCACATCATATGTCTTATTGGGCAATAGCTAACATTCCTTCTTATTTACGTTAGCTCGCTTACTCTGGTTAGGTAAGGGACAGGGGGTGGGACTAGGTTCAGGCTGTTATACGGGAACTCTAAAACTTTATTCGAATGGGCTTGTAAGAACTAACTGACAAGTCTTGGCCAGAATAGCTTTTTGGCAGAACCCCCGTCCTAGGTGACATTAATGGCCCCGCCAGGCAATCCTTCGCGTCATGGAAGCAATCCACAGTGACAGGTTCCACTGCTACCGCAGCATTCATGTAAGTCATGAAATAGCGCTCAAACATCCCCTGAGGCCTCCCCTGGCTCACCCGCGAGATGTCACCCGAGGGATTTATTGTAGCTCCAGACATGGCCCCCCCTGATACATATGTTAGATGTGTTATAATTGCCACCGTTGGCTTCCGTCTGCAGTAGCCAGACTTTGCTATGGGGCTTAGTTGGTAATGAAGTTGCGAAAGCCCGACAATGGTGGGACGACCCCCACGCTCGGTTGGATGAATAGGTCGTTGAATCGTTTGTTACATCACAGAATACATTGCAAGTGCAGACGGTGTCTTAATCACATAATCGCATCTTGGGAGTAATCATATATATTTCCGCGCCCTATAGCCGCAATTCTTCCAAATTCCAACCCAGCCATCTCAGTAGCCCACAATGGGAATTCACATTCTACTTCACATTTTACTTGCAGCCATAGCCATTTCCGTGAGCCTTATTTGCCAACGGTACTTGGTCAGGAGGAAAGCACCCAATCGTCCTCCTGGACCCCCATCATGGCCCTTGGTTGGCAGTGTGCTGCATCTCCCACCACAGGGAGTCCCCGAGTATCTACGCTGGATCAAGCACAAAGATGTCTATGGCCCCATCAGTTCCATGACCATCATGGGCCACACCCTTGTCATACTACATGACAAAAAAGCGGCGATTCAACTTCTGGAAAAAGACTCAGCTAAATCCTCTGGGCGACCGAGGATGGAATTTGCGTCCGAACTTTGCGGTCTTGGCAACGTTCTGGTCGGCCAGCAATACAATGACAGCTTCCGCCTCCGTCGGAAATACATCCACCAGCAGCTAGGAACGAAGGCATTGGCCTCTCGCTTCAACGGAGTTCAAGATGTTGAGACCCAGAGATTCCTATCCAGTGTCTTAAAGCATCCCGAGTCATTGTTCCATCATCTCAAAACGTAAGTCAGCAAAGCCATCTACAAGATTTACTTACCGGTGCTTGAAACTGATCCAAAATAATACAGCTTATCGGGGGCCATCATTCTGCATATGACCTACGGCTATCGCATCAATACACATGGCCAAGATCCATTAGTGGACCTAGTCGAAAAAATGGCTGCAAACATGTCACGCGCTACAGAGCCAGCCAGCTGGATGGTCGACATCATCCCAGCCTTGAAGTATATCCCAGATGGCTTCCCTGGTTCGGGGTTTAAAGAGGTAGCGAGGAAATGGAGAAGGGTTAACCAAGCCGTTGCTGAAGTTCCATACCTTTTCGTGCAACATCAGATGGCGACCGGGGACTACTGTCCGTCATACGTCTCAAGAATGATTCATCAATGTTCAAAAGGCGATATACCTGACCTGAGCTACAACGACGAGGACGCCATCAAGTGGACAGCAGCAGTCATGTATGCCGGTGGTGCAGATACCGTGGTGTCTACCATGAAAGCCTTCATCCTATCTATGGTCCAATTCCCTGATGTGCAGGTCAAAGCGCAGGAGGAGATCGATCGCGTGATCGGCGTTGCTCAACTGCCCGAGTTTGAACACCTACATCAGTTGCCATACCTACGAAACGTGGTCAGAGAAGTTCTTCGGTGGTCTCCAATTGGAACGATGGGCTTTCCACACGTTTTGACGGAAGACACAGCTTGTAATGGCTATGACTTGCCGAAAGGGGCTATTCTGCTTCCTGCTGTTTGGTGGTTCCTACACGACCCAGAAGTCCATCACAACCCCGGCCTGTTCAACCCAGACAGATATAAGGAGCCATATAACGAGCCAGACCCTACGGCTCTCGTTTTTGGCTTTGGGCGTAGAGCATGTCCGGGTCAGCATCTCGCTGAATCCAGTCTCCTGCTTACTGTCGTGAGAACATTAGCTTTCTTTAATATCAGGAAGGCTACAGGTGAGGACGGAAAGGCAATAGATGTTGAACTCAACGTCACGCCAGGGTTACTAGCGGAACCACTAGACTTTCCTTACCAAATTGCGCCTAGAAGTCCAAAGCACGCTGACCTGATAACACGCTTGGAAACTGCATCTCCTAAAGAGGAAAGCGATGCAGCATATTTAGATGGTATTCTAGCAGGCTGTGATTTTATTTAAGACGGATAAATATAATTTAATGCTAGATAGTGTTTATATTTTCTGTAGACATTGTTAGCTGTTGCTGAAGAGAGTTTTAACACTTGTAAGATTACAAAGCATTAGTAAAAGGATAAGATAAAGGCTTAGCCTTTTAATAACCCTACCCTTTATAATGTAGCCCTTGCTCTTAATATCCCGGATACCTTTAACCTAGATGTATAAGTCCTCTGAATGGGGATGTTCTTCTGCCGAGTTTCCCCGCCTGTTACCTACCTCTTATAAAAGGCCACATCCTGAAATATTCTTAGGTAGACTGATTTAAAAGTTTATTTATTAACAACTATAAAGTTGACCTCTTGTCAATCTTGGAGCATTTTATTCCCTCCTCTTATTACACTGTGTAGGTTACATCTGTCCTTGGTAATGCCTTTCGTTTACGTTCTGCTTACAAAACAACTAAGTTCGTCCCGCTTTTCACTCTTTATCTGTCTTCAATCCGACTTCGTCGAGATGGTAACGGAAGCCAAGGCTGGACATGGTCACGACAATAACCCTGTGATAATCAGCAAACATGCTCCGCCTCGGGGACTTGAAATCCTCGCGGTTGGCACCGTGAGCTCCTACTTCTTCTGCCGGGCTACCCTGTCCTGTGTGGTGCCTGGGACAGTTGCATGGGACACTGTCTTAGCGGTTGTCCCAGGGGGGCCTGCCCGGTTCTGCTGGGTCATCGAGACTCTTTTTTGGCCAGTATTCGTGGTCCATACTGCCGAAGCTGTTGTATTTGACCAAGCCTATTTGGCAAACCACGGGGTCACGCGGTGGACCAGCGTTTGGTGGCTTTGGGTCGCTAACTGCTTCTTTGAGGGGTTACCATGCTTTTGGAGGTTTAACCGTGTTGTTGCTGCTAAGCAGAAGGAGAAGGCTTCTTAGACGAGATTAATTATTATACAATAAATCCAAGCGTCACGCTTTTCCGCTTTCTTCCACTTAAGCCTTGGCTGCTATACTCGGGCGTGGAATATCGCTGCCGAAGCGTCAACGGGAGGCTGGACGGCACGGTCATCGACGGGTGACATCTAACCTCGAAAGCCGTGGAGACCTCTCGCTTAAAGTTCCGGGGTGTTGTCATTCTATGGAGCCTTGGATGTCCCTTTGTCTTCCCCGCGGGAGCCTTGCTTGCCGCTCCGCTAGCGTGATTTTGAGGAGGCTATGCAGCTACAGGATCCACCCTACATCAGGAAGATTGGCGCCAGGGTCGTTCCCTTGCCCAGAGTAAAACATGGACTACTACCCGAGATTGCGACATTGGATGCTGCAGCAGGGCCGGACATTGCTGCTTCGGGCTTGATTACTGCGGGTAAGTTGTGGACCAGTCATCGTCTGGTGGTCTTGGCACTAACGTCAGTGACATGTTCCCAACTTATGATCGCAGAAGCAACGTGGAAAGAATTTTGTATCTTGCCCAATGGGGAGGGGAAGGACGATGGCGGGCCAGAAGAATACAAGACAACTTCAGCCGCTCTGAGATGTGATCTAGATCGAGTAGTCAGATCAGTGCAACTACGAATGTGTACGCTATAGTAGAGTTAACTTGTTTTCATTTACACGAAGGTTTTAGTATTGCCTGTGAAAGAGACACATCCCAACAACATGAAGCAAACCCGCCCCGTGTTTCTTTACTTACAGCGTTCACCTTCCCCACACGCTTCATCCTAATCGTTTTCGCCAACATCGAATCTGTGACAAGTAATCTGGCAATTCGAACACATACTACTTTTTAGAGAAAGGCGGTTTATGAGCTTTTGAGGATTGGCGGTTTATCTTGCGAAGAGCACCAAAGACAATTTCTCCAAGATTATTGGCATCTGGATCCCATTCTAGGCATTGAAAGTTCCAACTCAGCTGAGCCGGACCAGCTACTGACATACCCTACAGCGTCGCGTTAGCATATCAGCACTCCGTCGCCAATTTCTTCTTGGTCCTAATTTGCATGTTCTCAGGGACCAGCTTTGGTCTTGGAAAGTCTATCTGTGGATATACTATTCCAGTCACGTTGTTGGTGGCGCAACTATGACGGGCGCATTTCTGTGGTTCTTATCTGGACGAGGTGAGATCGTGACTACCAAGACAGGGCGGCCAGTGAGAAATGAAAACAAAAACAGAGATATCAATGATCACGGGTCTGATGGATATACCTCAACAGAGCATCAGCGAAGGAGGAATGACAGTATGGTGCAGGAGGCGAGTGAGGATGACGGCTGTGACGCTCCAGCGACGGTAGAGCCATTGTGTGTACAGAGGCATCAATTGAGACATGAGAAACGAGGCGAAAGCCAATCATTTCGGATTCACAAGAATTGTCGGCAGATGAGACAGCGCTGAAAATTCGCTGGTCAATTTAAAACACATTCATCATAGAAGTTTGTCCGCAATGAAAACGTGCATATATTGACGTCATGATGTCACCTACACAACAAACATATAAGAGAGGAAGGAGAAACAAACTAACAATCCTCAACTTCTCCCTGTCAACATTTTTACCTATAGACTATATCAAGATTCTTTCAAGATGCTAAGCGGAAACACCTTCGACCCAAATAAAGACATCCCCGACCTCAGCGGAAAGGTGTTCGTCGTAACAGGCGGCAGCGCAGGAATCGGCTGCGGCATCTCAGCCCATATCCTCCAACACAACCCCCAAAAGCTGTACCTCCTTGGCAAAAAGCAACACCACCTCGACGAAGCAGCCGAAGGCCTCAAGAAATTTGGCGATGTCTCACACGTCGAGTTCGTACAGGTCGAGTTTGAAGACCTTCACCAAACGGACCAAGTCGCCAAGAAGTTAGCGTCTGAGTTGACGAGGCTTGATGCGCTCGTCCTCAACGCCGGATTGGGCGTCGGGCCGTATGGCGAGACGACGGATGGGATTGATAGTCATATGCAGGTCAATGTTTTTGCGCAGCATCATTTGGCTATGACGCTTTTGCCCAAGTTGGTTGCTACGCCTGATAGCAGACTTTGTCTGCAATCTTCAGACATGCATCGCGCAGCACCGAGCTCCATCAAATTCGCCAACCTCGAAGAAATCAACACAGATATCGGTCCGGCTTATCTTTACAACCGCACCAAACTCGCACAGATCCATCTCGTCCGCGCACTTCATCGTCGCAAGCAACGAGGCGAACTCGGCATGCAGCCTGGTCAAGCACCATGGATCAACGCAACGCATCCCGGCGGCGTGAAAACGGATCAGCAGGAGCAAGCGATTGATGCATATGGGACTTTAGGAAAGGTTGGAGTTGCGCTGGTGAGACCCTTCATGAAAGATCCGGTTGATCAGGGCTGTCGGCCGATTTTGTTCGCGGCGACGAGTGAGGCTATTCGGGAGGAGGGGATTGATGGGTGTTATATTGTTCCGGATAGGAAGGTTACTGAACCTACTTCACAGGCGCTGGATGAGGAGTTGGGAGAGCAGTGCTGGAGGCTTACGGAGATGATACTGAAGGAGAAGCTTGGGTCTTCGGCGACTCAGTGAGAAGCCTCATGGGAAAAGAGCCTCATGATTGTTGACTTGGAATTCAATTAGTAATACGAAACTTCCCTTCTTAACCTTATTTGTTGCTGTCAGCAGTAAAATGATTGACATGTAACGGGATATTAGAGTTCAGCCATAAGATGCTTTCGGCCATCAGCCTCACCTGTCTCACATGCAAACATCAGGATAGACTTTATCTACCGCCCTTCGCGACGATACCCCTCACTTTGTCTTTCGGATATTTTGATACAATCCATCGCGCGCAATGTCGGATAAAAAGAGCCAAACAACTGTGACCGCGCGTCAAACTTCTGGCGGTCATGCGTCTTCAAGGTGGCCATGGATGTCTCTGGGTCTTATCGCCGCAGCGCTTGCCGTCGTCCTCCCTGCGTTAAACTCCAATTCGCCCTCGCTATGCCACCAAGCACCCGCCGAAAGATCCCAGGATCAATTCACCATCAACATGCTCGACAAACTAAACTCAGACGCGTTTCGGGAGAAGAGCATTCAACGTCTCGCAGGCGCCATCCAGATCCCGACAGTAGCATATGACGACATGGGCCCAGTTGACCAAGATCCTCGCTGGAACGTCTTCGATGACTTCGCAGGATACCTCGAGACGACCTTCCCTAGCGCCCACGAGCAACTCAAGTTGGAGAAGATCAATACCCATGGCCTATTGTACACATGGACTGGAAGCGACAAAACTCTAAAGCCAACGGTTCTGATGGCGCACCAAGACGTTGTACCCGTTCCAGAGAGTACTACCTCACAGTGGAAGCATGCGCCTTTTAGTGGAGAGTTCGACGGATCGGCTATCTGGGGCAGAGGTGCGTTGGACTGCAAGAATACACTCATCGGATCTTTGGAAGCGGTTGAGGCTTTACTAGAAGCAGGATTCAAGCCCAGACGAACAATCATCCTCTCATTTGGCTTCGATGAAGAAATCTCGGGCCACCATGGGGCCTCATTCCTAGCATCTTTCCTCCTCGACCGCTATGGAAAAAATAGTATCGCGCTCATCATCGACGAAGGAGCTCCCATTCTTCCTCTTTGGGGTACACACTTCGCCGTCCCGGGTGTATCAGAAAAGGGCTATGCCGACGTTGAGATTATCGTGCGCGCGAAAGGCGGACACAGTTCTATGCCTCCAGTACATACCAGTGCCGGTATAGCTGCCGAAATAGTCACCATGATTGAGAAAACGCCGTATCAGCCTCAACTTCATGAGGACAATCCACTGTTGGACTTTTTGTGGTGCGGTGCTGCTCATGCTCCTGGCTTTATGATGGGACTCAAATACCTTTTGCCCAAACGTGGCAGTACCGGTATCTTTGATAGTGCCAAGCGGATGTTGTTTCCACGGTTGGTGTCGAAGGTCAATCGCATGGCTGGTTATCTGATTTCGACAACACAGGCAGTTGATGTGATACACGGTGGTGTAAAGGTCAACGCACTACCCGAGCGGACAACCGTGTTGATAAATCACCGCACCAACATCGGCGACACATCCGCTCTTATCCGTCAAAAACTCACCAAAATCACCAGCGAGGTAGCAAAGCGTCACAATCTTACTCTCCACGCCTTCGACAACTCAACAGAACAAGAATCTTCAATCACCATTCGTTTCATGGGCAGTGTTCTCGAACCAGCACCTATATCACCAACGTACTCCACTGGAGAAAGCCCATGGTCGGTCCTCGCCAGCACCACGCGCTCTCTCTATGGAAAGGATGTTGTCATGGCTCCTGGTATCATGCCTGCGAATACAGACACAAAGTACTACTGGAATTTAAGTCGCCACATTTTTCGATATTCACCTGGCTGGGATCCTGAGACACTGTCGATTGAGGGGATACATACTGTTAATGAGAGGGTTAGTGCTGTCGCGCATGTAAAGACTGTGCAGTGGTATGCGAGTTTTCTTCGGAACGTGGATGAGGCGCAGTTTGAGTGAGAAACGCGGATTTAACAAGTGGTCTTACAATTGCATATGACGTATCCGTGTACAGCAGTCAGCAGCACAGTCTAATAATGAGGGATCTGAAGACCAAATGCTCCAGTGACCATATTACGCCCTTCAATAAATTTAGTGCCGGTGATTATCTTGTCTTCGTATACGGGTTATTCAATGCTTCCGGCCTTCGTACTGCTACTGTTTGCTAAAACATTAGTAGTTAAGGATTTGGCAACGGGTTTAACGTGTATTCTATCCGCGAAATTTAATATGATGTACCGTAATTGGGGGTTGAGGCTGAGCAGTACGCATAGATGACCTAGGCTTGCTGCCTCACAATTGATACACTCTAATTGCCGTCCCTTCGAGCCAATAAAGCACCTTGGATGTTAGGATCAAGCTGAATACGCCATAAGCGATGTTCATTCAAGGCAAATATCATGCCACCAGAACCAAAACAAAAGTTCCCAACTCCCCCAGAAATAATGATCTTGCCCAGTAATATCGCACCAGGGGACCAGACATTTATCCCATCTGGGCAGCCGCTATAAACGTTGCCTGCTGTATCGCATTTGATGCCATCTGGGATTCCGCTGTCGACGTATGCGAAGATTCGTCGATTCGTAAGGAATGGTTGCCCGTGACGATGTATCATGTCAAAAGCATAGCTTCAATATTCAGCTGGTGCTAGCAGAAAGAAAGAGAAGAGAGGAACTTACATAGAAGCAGCACGAGCATGGTTGATCAAAGGACCACGCACTTGGTCCGTATCGGTGATGTACACAGTCTTCTGGTCTGGGGAGAAGCAGATGCCGTTCGGCCGTCCAAAGCCATCAGCCACAGCCCTAAGGCTCTCGGTTGCAGGGTCATAGCGATATACTTGGCTTGGTAGACTGGGTAGAGGTCGGTATCCTTGATCATGGCCATACGAAGGGTCTGTGAACCATATGCTGCCATCATCATGCACCACGACATCATTGACTGAGTTGAATGGTTTTCCCAAGTAACTCGTCAAAACAGGCTTGGTAGTGTATGGTGGTGAGGCTTGCATATGGAAGAGGCCGCTGGGGCTGGTACCAGATCCTTGAGCGCAAAACAAGATTCCATCTTTATAATTAACGCCGCCATTGGCGAAGTGAATGAGATCGCATTGAATATTAAAGAGCTTCGTCGAGGTTTTGTCAACTCCCAGAGATATCCTTGAAATTTGCACTTTCTTTTCGCCACTTTGACTTTCGAACTGGTTGCTTGTAATGAAGAGCTCGTTTGTCTGGGCAAAGAAGACTCCAGCTTCGTGAGCAAACGGATACTCGTCAACTTGAAGGAGAAGCTCTATCCCTGGGGAAGATCCCAGTATGAAATTGAAGTCGTCATCGTAGACTTGCCACGTTTTGCTGGTATTGCAGAAGCTTTCCATGATCGGGAAAGTCGCCAAACGTATATTGTCTCGGGCTACGTTGCCAACAATATGTCAGGATCCATCAGATTAAAGTGATGATGCGAGGCGCTTCACTTAGACACTAGTATCCGTAAGGGTCAGTATGCAGGGGTCACGTGGAAGGCTGCTGCCCTCGAGACGAGGTACTGGCACACTTCGCCCTTGCGATTTCCGGAGTAACGTACGGTCCCACACTTCACAAAGAATAATCGATAACGAGCAATTATATGTACCCCTTCTGAAACATTATGCTGTAATGGAACTCCATCAAACTTACCAAGCTTTCTTGCCTACCACCGTCTGAAACCTGCACAAACCGAAATGAGCTCAAACGACTGGAAGGCGACAAATCGCCACCTTCGCATTCTTCAGGCCGCTGAAGAGGGCGAGTACGGTGTGCTGGCCGCCATCGCTTATAATATTGAACAGATCTTGGGTCTTGTCCAAGCCGCCGAAAAAGCACAATCTCCTCTGATTCTCCAGTTCTTCCCTTGGGCCATCAAGTTCTCTGATGGTCTTCTCATTCGCACGGCTGCCGACGCCGCTAATCGTGCTAGCGTGCCCATCTCCATTCATCTCGATCACGCACAGGAAGAGGACATCATTAAATTAGCGGCTGACGACCTCCCTTTTGACAGCATCATGGTCGACATGTCACACTATGATAAAGAGGAGAACTTAGCCAAGACAGCGAAATGGGTTAAATACTGCAACGATCGAAGGATCGCAACCGAGGCAGAGCCAGGACGTATTGAAGGAGGTGAGGATGGTGTTATGGATACAGCAGGGTTAGAAGCGAGCAAGACGACTCCAGAAGAGGTCGATCAGTTCATAGCAACTGGTGTAGACGTTCTAGCCCCTGCTTTTGGCAACGTCCACGGCGAATATGGGCCGCAAGGACCCCAATTGGACTTTGAGAGGTCAGTAAGGTCAACAATTTATTCACGAATCTATATCTGATCCAAGTATAGATTGGCATTGATTAGATCGCAAGTCAACAAGCGAGCCAGAATCGCCCTACACGGCACGAACGGATTCCCAGCGGATCTGATGCGCAAGTGCATCGAAGCGGGTGCCACGAAGATCAACGTCAATCGCATCGTTCTAGACGACTATTACGCACATCTACAAGCCGATGGAACCATGAGGCAATCGCACACGGCGATCATGGAGCAAAGTGTAGAAAAGGTAATGCGTCAGACGGTCGAGTGGATGGATATTCTTGGTTCTACAGGCAAGGCATTCTAAATTAGATGGAATTTCTTTCTGATAGAATGCTTTGTAAATATCAGTCAGGTCTGCCAGGTCTCCTTCAACTCGCGCCCTAGTGAGTAGCCGGGCCATCCTGCCTGACGACTGCATGTATCGAGGATGTCAAGAATTGCAGATCGTTGATCAGGGCCTTCTATGACCATTCCAGCTGTTGAGTGATTGTTTCAGCAGGCTTTCTAGGCTCAAATAGAGTAAACAAAAACCAGGAAACTGGAACTCTTACCGATAAAGACGCATTGTGAAGACAAGATACTTGACGCATGGTCCTTCAAGGAACTCGCGATACCGCAAACTGTGCTGGCCCACCGCTTGATCGTTCGATGTTTACCCAAGTAGTCTTCATAACCACCAGAACAGGGTCGGTGCAGGTTGAGGAGTATCCGAGAGCAGTAGTAGACCTGCATGGCCACGGCTGGTCACGTTAGATCACGGGTAGAACCTTCTCAGTGAGATTGACTGACCAAAAGATGGTGACTGTATCCATACTTGAGGAAAAGGACTCTTTTCAGCATCTACGGCTACCATGGGGAGAGGCTGAAACTCAGATGTTAGATGTGAGGCCCAGTAGTCCAACATCTGGGATAGTAAATCAGCCTCTTGGGTTTTGGCGGTGGTAAAGTCCTGGTTGTCTGCTCTTTCGTCTCTAGCACAAAACCCAACAACATGCGCAAAGTTATACACAGCCCGAGCTGCCAGTTCGCTTGGACTCAGGTCTGACAGAGGACGATTTGGTCTCCAGAAAGTAAATGGTTTCCGCTTCTCGCGAAACGCCGCCCAAACATCCTGACATAGCCATGCCCACCAGACTGCCTGTCTCAAGCCGCCAGAGTGTCCATGGATAGTCTGGGAATACTGGATCCAAAAAACCCCTTTCAGATGCTTCTCCCAATCCGTATTAGAGTCATCCAGCATCTCGTAAGCGGAGATGATAAGTGCGCTTGCTAGTAACTCGAGACTTTTTTTGTAACCGTCATATTGCATCGCTTCTTGGCAGTAGTGAAGGGTCTTGTAGTAATAGCCGATCGTGTCGTCTTGCGTTGGTCGCAAGCCTGTGGCGTAGGTAGCGGTGTCACTGTTCATGATTTCGAGATGGCGGGCTGAGAGCGCGAGGATAGCGTTCATGAGGCCGACATTGTGTAACTATGGTCGTATCAAAAGGGTGTGTCATGCAAGACAGAGACAACTCATACTTACAGCGAGGTGAGGAACTAGGCTTCCAAACGGTTTTTGTGGCTCGAACAGATCCATCCAAAAAGGGGGTAATGTTAGCTATGCGTAGACAGGTTTCTGCTGCCGTTGGTAATAGACTTACCCATTGGCTGATGTGATCTGTAAAATGTCGAAACAGTTTGAGTTCTTGCGTTTGTAGACTGATGGGCTCTAAAGCCTGCCAAGTCTGAACGTTCTCGCGGGTATGAATGTCCCCGGAAGGAATTCGTTCTCGTATATATGCATTTCGGCTTCCAATTCTGGACTCGAGCGTGTGTATTCCGCAATGTCCAGCGTTGTTGTCAATAGCGCTACTGTCCCCTAGAGTTGTCGGCAATGGTATAGCGGAGTTGCCGAATATGTTGGTGCCGCCCGAATCAGGGAAAGGTTCTGGCAAAGGTCCATAGTTCACATTTGCGTCGCCGAGCAAAAGATCAAGCCATTTCAACGTCAGTGATGTATCTGATGGACTCCCGGATATTATTGATAAAGGGTGAAATGGAAGCTGGATCGGCGATGCTAGACCAAAGACCGTGGCATCGAGACGGGAATGGATCCCGTTTCCATATTCGCCATGCGACTCCAGGCTATTTTGAGGTGACTGATCGATTTGTGTGTTCCCATGACTTGTCTCGTCTATGTTCGCAGTGTCTATGTTCTCTTCAGGTTGCGGGCGATCGATAGACAAGATTTGTTGTTCTGACGGCACGTGCATGTCATTGGCGCTCAATTCACAATGTTGGTCTTCTTGCTGGTCAAATGTTGGACATGTTGTAGGAGTAGCCTCTTCAGCAAGAGAAAGCGGTTGGTCATGTAGGTAGATCTCCGTGTCCTCGGACTCTTGTATTGTATTGTCAGGGGTTGTTTGTCGACGCGTATGTTTAGTTGGCCTTGGTGTTTTCGCGTACTCGCAACGAGCTTTCTTACGCGTGCAGCCGCCACAACGTGGTTTGGCCTCGTCGCATTTAACATGTCTTCGACGACACGTCAAACTAGAAGACTCATCGGTGAGTACTAGGCATGTTTGGGTACTTTGGTCTGAGACACTTACCATCCTGTTGTTTTGCGTAACCCCTTGCCACGTGAAAGCCGTCCTCGAGTAAAGGAACGGGGCTCGTCAGTCGTGCGGGTCAGATTAGACTCCATGATCAATTACCTATCATTTGGGGCTAACCGTCGGATCTGGCTCAATGTAATATGTTGGAGTCTCCAACGCAGATTGATTCTTGATCGAAGATGAGCAGCCAGGTCAGCCAGGGCCAAACATAAGTCTTCACAGAAACATGATTCACCCTGAGATGCCTAGTTATCAAAAGCTCTCAAATTAAGGTATGTTCATGGAATTGAGTACACAGAAGACGATTTTAAGAACCTTGTTTTTCTAAGAAATTGAGGGGAAAGATACGCTGTTTTGATCAAACCGCGCTGGAACCCCACGTGATATAGAGTTAACCAATCAGAGTAAAGCGTTTAAGCCTAGCTACCCTAGAATACACTTTATCAAAATCATTTTTTTTAAAAAAAAATTAAAAAAAGAATTACATCCAAAGATAAGAATAAACTATCTTCTATTAGATAGTGCTTATCAGTACTTGAGGCTGAGTCTAGATAAGGATATAATATTTGTACTATCTTGCTCTTATAGAAACTTATAGGTGATGATAATTTGGTAAAAATAAAGCTGTGTACGTGTACTATTGTAAGTGGACATACATGCCGCCATCAACCAACAGCTGAGCTCCCGTCACGAAACCACTCATTTTATCTGCCGCTAAGAACACAGCTGGCCCAGCCAGATCCTCGGGCCTGCCCACTCGACCCCAAGGAATGCGTTTCTCCAAATATTTGCGCTTCTCCTCGTTTGCCATATCATTATCCGCCAATTGTGTATGAATTGTTCCCGGCAAAAGAGCGTTCACCCTGATCTTATCCTTGGCTAGCGCAATTGCCATGGACTGTGTCATGGAGAGCAGCGCTGCCTTGGTGGGAGTGTAATGAACTTGCTGACCACCACCGAGAAGCGCGCTGATGGAGGAGATGCCAATGATTGAACCTCCCTTGCCCTGTTCTACCATTTGTCGAGCTGCAGCTTGACAAGTGTAGAATGCTCCGTTTACGTTGACTCTCATGGACGTGTCAAACATTTCTTTGTCGATGCTGCCTTGTTATCAGTCATTGTAAATCGTTGAGGAACGAGCCTGTACTTACTCGAGGAAGCTGGAGGCTTTGAAGATACCGGCATTAGCCACTAGAATATCTAGTTGACCCCATCTCTCGACGGCCTGTGCAACAAGATCTTCTCCCGTCTTGGGGTCTGTCACATCCCCCGCCAATTCCAGGAGCTGACCAGTTGGCGCACCAGCGGGTGCTTCTTTTCTTAATCGCGCAGCCTCTTCGATTAGGCTTTTTCGGAGAGGCTCATCTTTCGAGAGGCCAAGATGATTTACGGCGACGTTTGCGCCTTGACGAAGGTACTCAAGGGTAATAGCACGTCCGATGCCAGTTGTGCCGCCGGTGATAGCAGCCGTCTTGCCAGCCAATAACCTAATTGGACCGTTCATGTTGATTGAAAAAAGCGCTTTGATGGACCGATTCTTGGTTGATAAGAAGAATAAAGGCTGGATGGCTTCTGACCAAGAACAATATCACGTTTGAACAAATGCTGGCTTGTGTCATCTTCAATTCCTAAAAGCCCCGTCCCTTTGCAGACGGGACCCATTAGTCCGATCAATACGAGTGACGTACCGTACCCTCGTGCCGAGGGCTTTTGCCGAATGGGCTAGGCTTGTGGCTACCCACTCATACCCAAGAATTTCTTTCGTGTCGAGGACATCACATTCACGGATTGCCCAGCAGGTTCCACACCTCTAATCCGAAAACAGGTATCTTTGTGGTCGCGTTCGACTTCGTGTCGAGAAATAAAGGCATGAACCAAGAGTCCTTCTGCATTTTGGCGAGTTTGTCCTTTGCCATGCCGAGGTGCAAGTACTGCATTATCCAGTCAATTTCTCAGTGTTTGTTCGTAGGTGATTGCCGATCCTTGCACTTCGACGGGACGGATAAATTGACCACTGTGCAGCCTCCGTTGAGAAAAGAAACCTAGTTTGAAGTATTCCAAGCCAAAATGTTTTCAACGTAACTGCCGTAAACATCCACACTGTCAGTAAGAAATCCTCATATCTCCCCTATTGCTTTGCGGACGTGAGTAGAAAAGGCACAGCTTTAATCTTTCCAGTAAGACATTATTTCATAAAGACAACTTATGTAAATGTGTCGACTGCTAGATGATACAGCGAGGCATATAATAGCACTATCCACAAATTGGAAGATGATCTCAAAGACAAGTCGAGATGAGGAAAACAAAAATGGCAAAATTGCGTCCTCCCATGTATGAAGATTCCACGAAAGATCTACGCCCATGTCTCAGTCCGCTTGGCTGTCTTAGCCTCCTAGGGTAGCGTCAAGCCTCCATCAATGACAACGTTGGACCCGGTCATATACGTTGATGCATCACTAGCAAGAAACGTATACAGCTGTTTTATCAATGGTTAGTGAATTGATACTAACAAATATTTGAAAAAGAGTTACTCACGCCTTTCAACTCTTGGGGTTGGCATGTTCGGCCACCTGGTATCTGGCTCAACCACTTGGACATTAACTCTTTTGGTTGTGTAGTGATCACTACACAATGATTAGCTTTGTGAACCATCTAAAGTACGATGACCAACGAATCCTTAACCTACTGTCTGTGTGAACATAGCCTGGAGAGACACGATTGACGCGAGCAAAGTCTGCCCATTCGACAGCGAGAGATCTGGCGAGCTGCAGAGCTGCCGCTTTGGAAGCGTTGTAGGCAGCTTGGGCCTGTGGTATGTTGACCAGGGTCGCGCTTACAGACGCTGTGATGATCAGACTTCCTCCTCCCTGCCTTTTGAAGATCTTGCCAGCTGGGATCGCGGTCCACATAACACCGTCGTAGTTGACTTTGTTGATGTAATCCCACGAGCCTTCGCTATACTCAAGTGCGCTGACGTTTTGACACACACCGGCATTTGCCACCATAATATCCAAGCGTCCATTGCCAAAGGTTGAAACAATCTCTTCAATGACACAGGCAATTGCCACTCTGTTGGTCACATCTGATCTGAAAGCCTGGACTCTTCGGCCTGTCTTCTCACCAATTTCAGCTGCCAGGGCATCGGCTGTGGTGCTGGCGTGGTAGATGAAAGCAACATCTGCTCCAGCTTCGGCGAGAGCGGTGACAACCTGTTGGCCGATACCTCGGGATCCTCCAGTGACTATGGCAATCTTACCATCCAGGGAGAATTGCGACAGCACAGATTGTCTATGTTTTCGTGGTAATTGAGAGGCATAATGGCACTGTTGGAATGATTCGTCGTATTTGACATTACTGCTGTGAAGGGATACTCATGCTTTTTGAATTGTAAATTCTGCCTTTCTAAGAGTATCTGACATCTTCCTGACCGAGCTGGGTGGAGATGTTTACCGTCTTGCATGCTGGAAGTGTTGCCCTCGTCACCATTCTTGCAGTTAATGCGATGAGATTTAAATTGGAATCACGTATATCACGTCTCGGCTACCGCACTCTGGTGACTAGCGTTGAGGAAGAACGCCACCGAATGGATCTGTCTTGTTATGCGGTTATGGGGGCTAGCTCGCGATTTTCCTCGTCTCGAGGGAAGGGGAAGCTAACTGGTCTGGGGAAACTATCCATGTCCAACTTTTGGTCGTTAGACCTCGGAGAAAGCTAGTCAAGTCAGCCCAATAATCTCACAACCCCAGGTTGTGGTCACTGCGGAGAAACCGGGGCCCCAGGTTCTTGCATCACACCGTCACAACTCACAACGGACTTGGCTATATAGAGTCGTTTGAGTGATAGGTCTCCGACACCCGGATTGTCTGTGCTTGAGTCGACAAGTATATAAATCTTAAAGGACGACGTTTTGTTCAACACAGTCTTTCCCCACCTTGGCATCTTACACGTCTCATTTCTTGCACATTCGCAATTATGTGGTTTCTCACAGTAAATCAGACCAGTTCCTGGATGGTCGCCTCCAAGCTGCAGAAGCGATCCCTTCTAATCGCAGTCAATTGTTTGGCTGGAATGTCCATCTTCTTTTTCGGGTAAGAGCTCCCTAAACTTTGACAGAATAAGGAACATTCTGACTGAATATCAATAGATACGATCAAGGCCTCATGGGCGGTGTCAACCAAAGTACCGATTACATTTATCGCATGGGCTTGGGTCATCTTGGCCCTGACGGAAGTCCTGTCATTACCGAAACACTCCTTCAAGGAGGAATCATGGCTATCTTTTACCTCGGAACGCTAGTTGGATGCCTTGCCGGCGGTGCCTTTGGCGATAAATACGGTCGTATCAGTACAGTTGCCCTAGGCTCCATTTGGGCTATCTTCGGTGCTGCTCTCCAATCGTCTGCTATGAATCCGTCCTGGATGCTTGGGTCCCGCTTTATTAACGGTATTGGAACTGGTATCTTGAATGGTATCGTTCCAGCTTGGGCATCAGAGCTTGCTGACCACACGAGCCGAGGAACCTTTATTGCTATGGAATTTACCCTAAACATCTTTGGCGTTGTAGTGGCATATTGGTTAGCTTATGGCGTTAGCTTTATTGATAACGGTGAGTCTGAGATACGTTGGCGCTTTCCTATTGCGTTCCAAATTGTCCCTCTTCTTTTCCTTCTTACCATTTGCTGGGTCTTCCCTGAATCCCCCCGATGGTTAGTCAAGGCTGGCCGAAACGAAGAGGCTCTGTACATTCTGAAACGTCTCCGAGGCGATAATGGAATTGCCGAAGCCGAGTATAACGACATCCGCAATGTCATTGAACTTGAAAAGAGTTCTGAGGGCACTTCATACATCCATATGCTCTTCGGTATCAAGTCTGGGCGGCTGCACACAGGTCGAAGAGTACAATTGGTTATCTGGTTGCAAATTATCCAGTGCTGGACTGGTATTGCCGGTGTAACTATGTATGGCCCAAGTAAGTTCCTGTCCCCTTATTTCATGATTTGGGCGATATCTAACAATGCAACAGCCATCTTCCACATTGCAGGCTTCGGACCTGAAAAGACACAGTGGGTCGCAGGACTTAACAACATTTTCTACATGTTCTCAACCTTGATTTGCGTTTTCACCATCGATCGCATTGGCCGTCGGTGGACTCTATACTGGGGCTCGGTCGGGCAAGCCGTTTCTATGGCCCTCGTTGGCGGCCTCTCTCGTGGTGGCCTCGATGCTCGAGCAGACGGAAACATCAACGTTGCTAACCAGTGGGGAGCTGCTGCTGCGTCCATGGTGTATCTGTATACCTTTGTCTTTGGTGCTACTTGGCTCACTGTTCCTTGGCTTTACCCAGCTGAAATCTTCCCTATCCATGTCCGAGCAAAGGGCAACTCTTGGGGTGTTGTTGGGTGGAGTATCGGAAATGGGTGAGTATTTCAGGTCCGCATTTAAGATGACTTCGTTATTGACTACTGATAGTACTCTCACTCTTCTGCTTCCTTACATTGTCAGTGCCATTAACGAGAAGATGATGTACATCTTTGCTGCAGTCAATGTCATCAGCATCCCAATCGGTAAGTCGTCAATATCCGTGTAGTTACAGCCACTAAGAAATCAACCAATTAGTCTACGCGCTGTATCCCGAATCTAACCAACGAACCCTCGAAGAGATGGACCTTTTGTTTGCAGCTAATACCCCCTGGGCATGGGATGCGGAGAAGACCTTTGCCGCTCTCAAGGAAGAGATGGACGTCAGTGGAGGACTGAAGAGACAAGGTTCCGATATCGAGGCCAAGGAAGGCCCCGTGGATACCCATCATGTTGAGAGTAAGTAGGCAGCCACTGGTCAGAGTTGCATATTATCTCCTGGGAGGTCTCTCTCAGCAATACTGGATGAATGACCAGAACTCTAGTTCGGTTGTTGGGGTTTACAGAGTACCGTAACGACCCTCTCCATGTATCTATAGCAGTGATGAACTACATACAATATGCCATGACGAGTCATTGTCAGAATAATGAGGGTCTATACGCATCCAACCTATGCAGTGATATCTCGTATTATGTTAACTCAATAGGCCAGTTCGCCTTTCAATGATTTGAATAAAAAGTTGTACAAGATAGTATGTGACTTATGTTGCCGTACATTCTACACCTTGCAATATTATATACATCAAGTCTATTGACACAAAGCAGCCAGCAATACCTAACAACAAATATCTCATGATGGACTTTGCGTGATAATTATCCATACTACGCTACATAATTGTAGATGTTTCAATCGGAAAGCGGTATCAACAACAGCGAATACCGTCTTTCAATCATCTCTACGTAACAGATTGACAGCGTGCTTCGTCATTTCTTAATGACAGGCTTATTTGATCATTTTGTGATGCAGTCCGTGAATGTATTTCTCCCTGGCGATAGGCCCTGTTTATGTTTTTAAAATCTCATGTAAATTCTTCTCGCGAGAAAGCGCGTGATGTTATATAAAAACCGCCGTGGACCAAATAAAGCTTCTGCAAGGGCTTCTACATCATGCGTATAAGCGTGTTTCGGTATAACTAATGAGTTCGACCATCTTTTGTCCCTTGGATACCTTCAAGATCACTGTACAGCCTCCACCGGTAATCCATGCTGGGGTCGTTGAATCTAGCCTTGATGTCCAACGTCTCAATAGCCTTCATATCCTCAGGCTCCATCTTGAAATCAGCCTCGACGTTCTCCTTTATTTGCCAGTCGATGGTACTCTTAGGGATGACAGAGCGACCGATGTTGATACCTCAAGACAGAACAATCTGCACGGCACTCTTGCCGTACTTCTCACCAAGCTCTTTCAAGAGGGGCTGATCAATAACGCGCATCATATGCGCAACATCTTTACTCCATCCTGTCGCGCGGTAGAAGTCGTTCATGTTTCCGAGGGGGCTGAATTGAACAACGTGGATTCCTTGGGAGCTGAGCCATGCGTTGAAACCTCTCTGCTGGAGGTACGGATGAACCTCCATTTGGTGAACGGCAGGGACCTGGACGTCATGAGCATCTTTTGCTTTTGGCTATGTTTCGAGAATTGTGTACTCACTGTCGAAGACTCGTCAATCAATCTCTCCAACTCACTCTTGCTGAAATTAGAAACGCCAAGGGCCTTGACCTTGCCAGTCTTAACCAACGCCTCCATAGCTTTCCAAGTATCCACAAAGTTTGTATCGCCGTGGATCATCCTGCCATCATTGTCTCTGGGGAATCGATCCTCACCTCTCTGGAAGGTACAAGGGTAATGCATCATAAGAAGATCCACATATGGTGTATCTAGGTCTGTCAAAGACTCTTCCAAAGCTTTTTCAACATCATCCGGATGATAATTGTTACACCATAGCTTTGTGCCGAGGAAGATGTCCTCCCTAGGGACACCGCTACGCTTGATGCCCCTTCCTACTTCCTTTTCGACGTTGTACACGCGCGCAGTGTCGATGAGACGCAGTCCAGCCTTCAAAGCTCTGGATACAGCATCTTCCTGGGCATCAGGATCCTGAAATGTTCCGAAGCCAATTGCGGGGATACTGGCGCCTGTGTTCAGTTGGAAGCGAGTTGGGGCAGTGGCAACACCTCTCTTCTGAAAAGCTCGCTGGGTTTGAACTTTGACAGTGCTAAGTAACCGTGAATCGAGGCGAGTAGGTGACAAAGGCGTGATGACTTGTTTTAGGAGAGCATTCATCTTGTAAGATATTGTTATGTGTTGTGAACTTTCGTGGCGCTACAAGGCAAATAACGATCGGATGATAGGCGACTAGAACAAGCACTTTAAGAACCAGAAGGTAGGCTATTATCTGTTCCCGATTAATGCCAAAAGATTTCTACACGTACAGCTTGAGGAGTTGAGTCCTTCAGAAATAACTCCACTTAGAGACTCGATGCGGGGTCAGCTACGTAACTTACACGATGAACGTGTTGCTCTAAACGATTTAGTCTGAAAATGCCCTCGTGCCGAGGGTTACAAAGTTGGGGCTAAGCTAAATACGTAGCTCCTAGAACAATGAAACCTGCAAAGGCTGTAGGTACTTTTTTGCCTCTTTCTTATTAATGATATAACAATGTTATGATTGACAGGGTATGTTTTATCTAAGTTGCAGTCACAGTATCTTATTGTGTTGAGATTTAAAGAGTATGTTCTTTACTGTAGAAACCTTCATTACTTAGTATAAGATAACGTTCAAAGAAGAAGAAAAAAAGAGAAGGTTTATTGCAAATTGCTTACAGTAGAATACAGACCTTGAAATACACTTCTGTAGTAATACTATTTATTTACTAATTATAACAGTTATACGTCTTAAACATTGAAATAGCTGTATTATATCAAGGAGATACATTAAGAACAGCTTTTATTTTAAATTGGAGGTTTACCAGAAGGTTAAATTAAATAAACAGGCGGTTCTTATCTGTATAATTACACAACCATAAAGCAGACAGTAACCAGTAAAAACACTAACTGTAGACATTTCTCCTATATTCATAATTTAAATCCACTAATCATTTGTTTACAGAGAGTTTACATACTCTTGGAAAATCTGTTGGCAACTTTTATCAAACGCTAGCCCCATTCTACGAGCATTACCAAAATCTGAAGTCTGCGGCCAACTGTTCAATAACCTCTCTGCCTCAATGTCTTCTTCCACACGGAGAAGTTTCAGCTTATCGACACCGCAAACCGCTTCAAAAGCCTTGTACATCTCGCCCAGGGTGACGGAGATGCCGGGCATGTAAATGGCGCGAATATGGGACGGCATGGAGTCGGATGGTGCCGAGATGAGTGTAATTAGGTTATCAATCATGATTCGTGGGCTGCAAATGATTTGTCTGGCATTTCTATCCGACAGTGGAATGATGCATTCCAATCCTGCCATAGGCTCACGGATAATACCGCTGAGAAATGCCGCAGCTGAACGACTTGGTGCTCCTGGACGGACAGTGACAGTAGGTAGACGGACACTAAAAGCATCGATTAGGCCACGTCGGTTCATGTCGTTGACAGTGCACTCCGTGATAAGCTTGTGTGTGCCGTAAACACCGATAGGTGTGGCAGGGGTGTCATCTGTGATGGCCCCCCCGGTAGTGTAAGGAGGTCCGTACACCGCCTGTGTCGAAGCGTACACAATCCTGGGTTTGCTCTGGCCATTATCCAGCTTGGAGATCGCTGTAAGCAGCGACTGGGTGGCGTTGATGTTGACCAGTTGAGATAGAGCCGGGTTCTCTTCGCATCCAACAGACATGATACCGTGGAAAATAAAGATGGCCCGCCATTTTGAAGCACTAGCAAGTAAACGGCCGATATCCGAGGATTTGGTCATATCAGCGCCAATGCAGATGCATCTCGAAGGATCAGAGATATTGTTGGGTGTAGGAGGCTCGTGCAAGTCTGTGAGGAAGATTCTGTTTGACTGGTCCTGAGAAAGCTTGGCGGCCAACATAGGCCCCAGGAATCCAGCACCTCCAGTGATGAGGATGTTGTTCGTGATAGTCATTTTAGTGTTGGATTAGAAGGGTGATAACGCGAAGAGGATGTAATCGTTTTCTTGGTGTAAAGCGCAGTTTTAGGGGAAATTTATAATGATATAAGATATTCAAGAGTAAAACAAAAAGTAGTAAGCTTATTAGGTTGCTGCTCTCCGCTCTCGCATGTGGCCACTCCACATCACACTTGGAAACCAGGACCCTCGCCTCGAGGGAGACGGGGGCAGTCATAATACCTAACTACAATTGCAATCTGATGGGATCTAGATCAGCTTCCCCACATCATAGTGGGTACTTTTGCTCAAATCGACAGGAGTGAAGGTGTTTTTCAAGAGCCAATTAATGACTTTCATGACATCATGTATAGGACGCGACACGATGAATCTGCCAATACCATTCTGGGCTTGTATGTCTGGGATTAATACTGGGGAAGTGCAAGTACTCGGATATTCAAATGTGCCAAGCGATCAATGTTTGTCTACGAACAGATTTTATGGGCCGTCAACGCTCAGTCTTTGCAGCCCTGGTGGGACATAATGTTGAGAGTAAAAGAGCATGTGAGAAGAATTGTGGTTGGGGAACTGACTACTTCTTTGTGGTTCGTGGTTCGTGGTCCGGAATGATGGGTTGGTCCAGCCCTTGGCACATAGGATAGATATTAAGACATAATAAAAGGCAATATTTGAGTGGTTATACAAAAGAAATCTGATAGTGATATCCAACGCCCCAAGCACCATTGCTGGTAAGTAAGTATACAAACGAAATACAAAGTTCGCAAAATCTACCCTCGGGTATCCTCAAAGGTGACATTCCACGTCACTTCCTTATTGATGATCAAATCTTGACTTCCCCCTCGAGAAAACTCTTCCTCCTCGGTGATATCATCCAAACTGCTCCTGTCGCTCCCACGCGTCACCGTTGTCCGGTGCGATATTATATCCGGTCTCCATCTATATGGTCGCCCATTACTCGATACCGTTCCCGCAGGCGAAGGTGAATTGGGCGTGGAACCACCAAATGTTTGCAGCGCTATCGATTCGGGCGTGCTTGGAGCGGACGTGTCGACTCCAAAGTTCATGCCAATGTTGAAGCGGAAGGATTTCATGAAGTTTTTGAGATTCGGCATTGTTGCAGATATGAGAGACCAAGCGACCATAATTTGCTGGACCATCAGGGCTTTTGTAATGACGAATTGGGGCTCGTCGGTCGAGGGAAAGTCTAATGCTCGGACGTGCACGGCCGACAGGGCGATGAGCGGGAGACGGAACGAGAATGCGACGACGACTTGCCATCTTCGAGTACAGGCAAGATTGACGGATCCGACAAGTTGGAAGACAAGCGCGAGGGTGAGTACTTCGGATGTTATATCGAGGACTGCGATGGCTATCCAGCGTTCTTTCTACAGAGTCATTAGTTTAGAGGTTCGTGATTTGGAACGGATGTTGTACCTGATGAGTACATGGATTACTTGCGTCGAGTAAGCCATTGACATCACAGTCGACGAGGAAAGATATACACGAGCCGATACCCCAAAGCACTGTAAAAACAAGGAGGGCGGTGCAGAATATGTCGCTCTTGCCGGGTTTGCAGGCGATGATGCGACGGATGAGTGCGAGGACTGAGCATTTGGCTATTGTCAGAGTTGAAATGAAGAATATGGTCGCTGCGACGGTGCACTGCAGATCGCGTAGTTAGACACGTCAAAGAACAGTCCAATGAACCTTACCCTCGAAGATATCACCCATTGTTGTGGTGTCGTAATCGAATTCTTCTTGCCGAGTCCATTACTCAATCCAACAAATATCGCTATTGATTGACCAATATGCAAGACCTATCGCCACTCAGTTAATAGCTTCTGATAGAGAGGAGAACCATTTACCGTGGCCACACCATACAGAGCATCATCCAAGCCAAACATGCGTCGCTTAATGAAAGCTCTAGCCCCAGCCACATGCAAAGCGTAGATCAGCGACAAAATAGTAACGATCCATAATTTTCCCCCATGATCATCCGGTGTAACAGGGGAGAGTCCGTTTGAGACATTCATAGCAGAGCAGCAGGAGGAAAAGACATTCGAAAGGGAGGACACTTTGCATTGTTTGAGGAAGGAATTGTTTTTCTTAAGATTCTACGGATGAGCTTATTGACGTCTAATTGCAGCGATTTTGATCCTTTGTTGGTGACTTTATTGTTGGTGATATGATATAAAAGTCGTACGGAAACAACCTCGTCAGCGGGGGGGGCTGCTTGACCACACCCTACTTTTGGCCCCACTACCTTCTCGCCCCGAGTATCTAGAAGGATTTATTTGTTCTACGGCACATGAAGAGATGCCAAGCAAGATCCGAGTTCTGGAGATGTCGAAGCTGAATCTCTGGGCGGTCGATGTCTCAGAAAAATGCAGCAAACATGGCCGAATCTGTACCTCAATAGATCGTTAGCGGGCGGGGCGATAAGAGCGCCACAGACCAGATTTGGGTGTCAATAAGATATGGCCACTACTTTATCAGTGGCGGAGGATGTTTAGGACTGTTGGTTCTATTGATGCATGAAGCCATGCAGGAATTCGGAGACGGGAATATCACCTCATTTCATGAAACAAGGGAGGACAGACTCTTATTGTCAAAATTCAGATCCAAGAAAATGATCTGATATCAGCCAGCGACAATGGATTGACTTTACGCAAGAAGAAGATCAATAAGGATAAACTGCCCGAGTGCCGGGACGGCACGATTGGTTCCCGCTGGTCTAGGCTCAAGGGGGTTTGGCTGTTGGTTGATATCCCTGTCTGAGACGGGGTAATACATGCATGCCTTGAACCAACAGAGCAATCGGAAGAACAGAAGAATTATCTTGTGCCGCCCTCCTGCGTTACCTACCTGCCGATCTTGAATCCTTTATCTTCTCTTCTTTTTTCTCTCTCATCTCAGGGTCTTTCTCTTCATTTTCACTTGTGACAAACCGTCAAGATGTCGAGCAACGACGACAAAAAGTCCGTCGACGTACATAATACGCCTCAACTCAGTGATAGCGACAATGTTGATGAGAAGAAAGGTACTGCGGCCGATAGGCTGGACATGTACCGCATGGGCAAGGTCCAAGATTTGACGGTTCGTGCGATCATCCCAGTGCTCTGCCAGATCTAACACGAATTGCAGAGAAACTTTCGCTTCTTGTCCATCTTTGGCTTTTCCATGATTCTCATGGCATCATGGGAATATTCTCTAAGGTAAGTCCCACACTTTACGGACGTTGGTCAGTCGCTAATTTCACAGTGTCTCAACGCTCGGTCTCGTCAACGGCGGTACAGCCGGTTTAATCTGGATGTTCTTCATCTGCTGGATTGGCTTCATTATTGTGAACACTTCAATGGCCGAGATGGCATCCATGTAAGTCTCTTTCAACCCAATCTCCCTTCACAACTAACCGATACTTCACCAGGGCCCCTACGATCGGTGGACAATACCACTGGGTATCCGAGTTCGCACCACCAGGGTACCAAAAGCCCATCAGCTACCTCATGGGATGGATGTGTGTTCTCGGCTGGCAAGGAGCTTGTGCTTCATCTTCTTTCATCGGCGGTACACAGATTCAGGGTCTTATCGTCATTAACAACCCAAGCTACGAACCCAAGGGATGGCACGGCACTCTTCTGACCATCGCTATTGCCGCACTCTCGGTTCTGTTCAATACCTTTCTCGCCAGAAAACTCCCTTTGGTTGAGGCTTGTATTCTGGTCGTCCACGTGTTTGCCTTCTTCGGTGTCCTGGTCACACTCTGGGTTCTTTCGCCCCGCGCCGATGCCCATGATGTGTTCACGCAGTTCAGCGACGGTGGAGGCTGGGGTAATCTCGGAGGCTCAGCCCTCGTGGGTATTCTCGCTGGTGTCCTGCCTCTTCTCGGTGCCGATGCCGCTGTGCACATGTCAGAGGAAGTCCGTGACGCCGGACGCACCATTCCCCGCGTCATGATCTTGACCACTATCTTCAACGGCCTTTTTGGCTGGATCATGGTCGTCACCTACTGCTTCTGCATTGGTGACCTGGAGCAGGTCATTTCTTCGCCCACTGGTCAACCATTCATGCAGGTCTTTCTGAACTCTACAGGGTCAGCCAGCAGTGCTACCGCTATGTCGTTCTGGATTGTTGCCATGACTGTCTTTTCTAACTTGACCATGGTTGCGACGGCCTCGCGACAGCTCTATGCTTTTGCTCGAGATCATGCTGTGCCTTTTGATACCTGGTTCTCCAAGGTTCCAGCAGGATGGGACGTACCTGTCAATGCCATCCTTACAACCTTTGTTGTCTCAGGTTTATTGGCGCTCATCAACATTGGATCTCCCGTCGCGCTGAACTCAATTACTTCTTTGGGCACGACTGGACTTCTCTCCAGCTGTATGGTCTCAATTGGCTGTATGATCTGGCGACGATGCAGGAAGCGCGAGCTTCTTCCCGCCAAGATGAGCCTCGGTCGTTGGGGCTTGGCCATCAACATCGCTTCCGAAGCATTTCTCATTGTTATCTTCATACTGGCATTTATGCCTGGTAATCCCAACCCTTCACCCGCTGAGATGAACTGGAGCATTGTCATGTTCTTGGCTTTGATCTTGTTTAGTTTTGTTTACTACTTTTTGTATGGAAGACACCGATATGAGGGGCCTGTGGCATACGTCCGTAAACTGGAGCAGTAAGAAGGAAACCGTTGGAAATGGGCGAAAACACGTAATTTATTTCACAGTTGCTTGCATACAGTAATTAGTTTAAAATATCAGCAGCCATCATTGGTGTGTGGTACACATGATGAGTCACTGCCACCGTTTATGCTCATATCTCCCATCGTGGACTAACGGTTTTGCTTGCACTGACATTCCGGTGAGGGTGCCAGCATCGGACTTTATTGGCCGTGAAATAAGTGTTGGTTGAGTCCTGTTCAAGGGTGTTGTGGTGGAGTAATGCTGCAAAGTCAAGGCGTGAAACACTTCCTGGTAAGCAGGGAACACGCCATACGACCGAGCACACGCAGCCTTTAACGAGGGTCAGAGCCGGACCAATTGGTCCCCGGCTATAAGGGTAAGACATTTAAGGACCCTTGATCTGCAGATTCTTTCAATGTGGCATCCTGCTCATCTCTTTTACACTATCCATCATGTCTGGAATCACATTGCGTGATGCAAACTATTCAGAGCTGCCTGAGGTCGCTCGAGTAATGTCGAGAGCATTCTGGAACGATGTCCTCTTTGGTGACTTGATTCATCCTCACCGTGAACAATACCCAGAAGACGTCGATCTTTACTGGCTTCGTCGCGCACGAGTCGCTTTCTGGGACTATCGCTGGCGCTTAATAGTTGCCGTTTCTAAAGACCAGAGTGGCAAAGAATCAATCGTCGGAATCTCCCAGTGGGAACGGTTAGGCGACGGAGGAAAGAAGCTCGAATGCTCGACCTTGGATCCTCGTAAGTTCCTCCCACTCTTCTCCTTCTTAGCTAACCCAACCCCCAGGCAACCTCCTTAAACCACTCTCATCCTTTGCCATGAATGTCCACGCACGTGTCTATCCCAACCGCGCAGCCGACCCAGCTCAAGAAGATGTCGTCGAACGATCATACCCATGCTTCGACAGTGTCTGGAGCGGCAAGCGCGCTGAGTCATGGTACTTGGCTGCGTTAGCTATACGCCCAGACTTTCATGGGAAGGGAGTAGGAAGAAAGCTTGTCCAGTGGGGGTTGGAGAAGGCGCAGGAGGAGAATATTTGTGCTTCATTGGCGGCTGCTGAGGGGACAGAGGAGTTTTATATGAAGTGTGGGTTCAAGGAGCAGTTCGGGAGCGCGAAGAGTGGGGAGGGGAATCCTTTGGCTGATGTACCTGGGGCCCTAATGTTTTGGTATTGGCCAAGGACTTGAGTGCTAGTCTTGTTGAGAACTTGTTTGCAGCAAAATGCTGAAAGGTTGATAGAAAGGTTGATTGCTATCATGTTGGTTGTCATGACATGCCGAAATCTTGGTGGAATCTAAGATTATGTCTATACATATAGTCTCTATATGATCACCTGTTTCAACCTTCTGTTACTTGAGAAACTTAACAAGACTGAAAGGTACCATCTCCCCGGAATCTCCTTGACGCATAGTTGGAAACATCCATACCGGTGTCGACCACACCAAAAAGACAACAACCCACATGTATCCCACAAGACGCCGCATTGGTCGCGGTATAGAAAGTCCTCCAGCCATTGCCTGAACGGCATCCTCTACCATGATTCCGAATGCTTGTAACACAAAGAACTTTTCACACGACCATGTATCATCAGCACCCAGCCTGTAGACAGAGACCATCGGGTGGTGCATCAAGCCAGACAGAAGGAAAGCCAGAGTGAGACGGGAATATCTCGACAGCAAGGTACCGCGGCGAAGGCCAAGAATCTTGTCTGGGATGAAGTCTCCCCAACCGGTGAATTGTCTGCGGTAGAGCTGATGCCAGAAAGTCCTGCGAGTCATATTTAGCACGGATGCGAAGTGGCGATAGTGGTCTACTTACCCCCAGAATCCACGAACGGTATAACATGCGCTGATAGGCCCGTTCAATGATGGCCATTCAGAAGGTTCACTCAAGCCAAGTGAGAGAGAAAGGATAGCTGCGCAGGCATTATTGAAGCGATTGCAGACGAATGACACTAGCCAATATCCCAAGGTACTGGCAAAGCGAAAGCTCACATCCTCGCCTGATAGGTTGGAAAAGTTGAAGAGGGTCTCTTTTTCTCGAGATATCAAGTCTCCTTCTGGGAGTGGAGCGCTCAATGCGACATCCAAGATAAGATAGAGACAGAGAAGCTCGATGGTCTTGGACCTCAACAATTGAGCTCGACTTTGAGACCGTCTTCTCATGGATATTTCGCCGCGGACACCCACTCGTCGCAGATTGAAGTACAGTTTCACTCCTCGCCAGAGCAGTGTGGGCCTACTGACAAGGCCCTCAGACTTCTTGGTGAGGTCCTCGGCGCCGAACCGGGAGAGGAGGAGTTGCTCGGCACCACTAACCCAGAAACCCCAGCTCATGTTACAGACGGCGCATTTTTGCGTGGTAGTTATCGATGTCTCGAGAATGGCGAGATGGAAGACGTAATTGAGGTAGCACAGAAGCCCAATTACGCCAAGTCGAAGTACGATAGCATTCTTGCGGGTGAAGACAAGGGTGGCGGAGAAGATGGAGAGGTATATGCAGATTATACTCCAGATACGAAGTTGCGATGGTGCTTGGAGAGTCTCCATGCTGGGCATATGCGTATGTACAGTTGAAGATATTTTTATTACCTCTCAACATCTCTTAAATTTACACTAGTGCTGACTCATCACGTGCCTGTAAGACCTTCCTAATGCATCGCCATATCATCAACCTTCTTCTGCCCAATAGCATTAGCTCCGACAAGGGCATCAGGCCCATCAAAAATCTCCGCCACCTCCTCAAGCGAATGTCCCTTTGTCTCAGGGAAGAAGAAGAAAATCAACGTCAAGTGAATCGCGATAGCAACACACCACACAATGTAGTACTTCCATGAAATAGCTTCCATGGCAACAGGGTTCGCAAACGCGTTGTACACACCAGCCAAGTTACCGGTCAGTTGGTACAACATGGATGCCTTTGCGCGCAGGGAGTATGGTGTTGCTTCCATGATGTATGTTGCGCCGATGGGGGAGATAGCGTGGTAGAAAAATGAGAAGACGAAGATCATGGCAAGGACTGCTCCTGCGAAACCGATGTGTTCGAAATTCTCTTGCTGATTGCGCGCAGAGCAGATTGTCCAGATGACATAGGACGCGCCCATGCCTGACATACCAAGAAGGAAAAGACTTCGGCGACCAAATCTATCAACAAGTGTGGCGAAAACAACGGCCGAAAGAAAACCCCACATTTGAAGACCGCCGTTGAGAAGAAGCTGGGTCTTGTGGTCGGTGATGTTGATCGAGTTGAGGACCTTGGCGAGATAGTATGAAGTCAAAGCATTGCCGGACCATTGCAGCATGGCGGGGATGTAAAGCGCGAGGAAGAATCGGTGCCAGTTGCCCTTGGAAGAAACCCACTCGGCCCATCGAGATTTCTGTTGGACCTTTTCGATCTCCAGAGTCGCTGTAATCTCAGCCATTTCGAAACGTGCAAGTCTGGAGTTGGGATCACCGTAGCCGTGCCATTTGACAAGAATATCCTGCGCTTCCTTGTATCGACCCTTGTAGATCAACCATCGTGGGGATTCAGGCGCAAACATAACAAGAGAAGCTTGAATAACTGAGAAACTGGCCTGGAGCAGACTTGGCAATCTCCACGCCCAAGAGCTCTGCATCTGGAAGCTTCCATATGTAACCCAAGCAGCAATAATAGCACCCAATGGCCAGGAAACCATCATAAAACTGACTACCTTTCCACGGTGGGTAGGGTATGTAACTTCGGAGAGTAAAGGCGGCGCGGCGGTCGATACGATTCCGAGACCGAAACCGATGACGAAGCGGGAGGCGACAAACATGCCGTAGTTGTAGGAACATGTTTGAACGATGGCGCCGACGATGATGGTGAGACTGCCGCCGAGGATGGGAATTCGTCGACCGAGCCAGTCGCAGAGTTGGGAGGAGATGAGGATCGAGATAAGGACACCACCGTTGGGACCGAATGTCATGGCTCCGAGACGAGTTCCTTTCGGTTCGCCGAAGTAGGACTGCCATTGGGGAAGGGATTGGGCTCCGTTGAGCATACCTGTCTTGTCAATAGCCATTCATTGCCACTTAGTAGGGATACTTACTTGCGTCAAAACCAGTGGCAGTCTGCGTCAAAAGACCACTCAAAAGCAACAAATTCAATTTCCATAGCGTCCAATCTTTGTACCACGCCGGACGGTCCTTTGGAATCACGTCTGCGAGAACGAGACCTTGGAAGTCATTCGACTCGGCATCTTGGATGTGCGCTTCTTCGGTGCCCTGCTTCGAAGTCATGGTGTTCGTCGTCAATTGAAGAGCTGCAGTGACTCTACAACAAAGATGATTGACAGTGTCTCCACCATCTTTATATCTCAAGTAGCTCGGTTCCTGCCGAAGCGCTCGTACCAGAAACAAGCACAAAAGCCAAGATTTTCCCCCAGAATTGCCGTGTTTAGTTGATTGTCCCGATGCCCGATGCGAATTACCCCAGATCTACCCCGGATGTGAACGTGACTAGACTCAGTTGAGGATTCCCCGCACGCGAGAGTGGCGTCTCGGGGGAAACGGAGCCGAAAGGTGTTGGTGACGGGGACCGGGAGAAGGATCGGGTGGTCTTCGCCCGGAGCCCGGGCATAGTTATGAGATCAGGTCAAGTTAATACGAGTATACGAAATTAGAGCATGATCATGGTGAGGTCACATGGACTGTTGATCTGGTCATCTGAAGAGTATTAGTTACCAGGTTCAGTCTTTAATTACAAGGTTGTGTTCCAAGCTGCTTGTAGGGTAACCTTGAACGCGTCACGATGTCTCAATCGCAACGCGACATAACATGTCCGATTGGTTTGCTAAAGTGCATGTTCTTATTGTTAAATCATTTCCAAAATCTGTTGAATATCAATTTCTTTTACTTTTTCTTTCTAATTGTGATCGATGTCGACGCAGATGGCAAGACATACGTGACCAGCGGCTTTCTGAGATGTGAATTATCAACGCACAGACACAGAACTCGAGTCAAAAACATGCTGCATCTGTCACACCAGGACCAAGAAGAGGCAAGTCCAATGAATGTAATAAGACATATCACTAAATTCCAGAGACCTCTATATATCTAGTTCTTGTTGAGCCTTTTAGCCTCGACTTGAACACACTCAGGAATCCACTCCTCCAAGCTCTCGCAAGTCGGCTTCCAACCCAAAAACTTCCTCGCCCTCTTCGCATCACCCCGACTGTTCAAGCCCCAGGAAAGCGCCTGGAATCCCAACTTCTCTTGCGCCTCATCAACGTCTAACACCTTGGTCTCGTCACTCTTAATAAGTCCTTTGCTCTTGGCCTCCTTGGCAATAAGTGTAGAAATCGCACTCCACTTGTGCGTTCCGTTCTCAGCGAAGAAGTAACCCTTGGGACCCCAGATCTCTTCATCGTTCTCTGTGGTAGACGATGCTGCGCGCTGGGATAGAAGCACGATTAGAGAGGAGAGATCGTGCACGTGGACATTATCCCATTCTGTCTTGCCCGCACCAATGATTGGTCCGAAGCCCTTTTCGAGGGTAGTTTCTGCGAGACCAGGGATTTGACGACTTCGTTGGTTGGACGGTCCTCGACCTGTGCCGTAGATAGTAGGAGGACAGACAACGGCTACCTTCACAGCTGAGGTGTCCTTGGCTGCTTCCTCGAGAACAATCTTGTCGACGTCGCGGTGGAACGCGGTGTCGGGGAGGGATGTGACCTTGTCAACGCCCTCGAGATCATCATAAGACTGCTCAGGAAGAGGTCCCTCGCCGTAGCGTTTGTTGTCCATGTCATACCAGCAGAGAATGCCTGTACCGCTGATATGGATCCAGTAGCCAGGGTTTGAGGCGGAGTGAGTTGATTGGAGTCCTGCTCCGATGGCGCGTGCAGCGCCTTGGTGGTCGGAGCTATCAGCAGTATCTGAGCCAGTCAGCACAATGAGTCATCTCCAAGAAATAATGGGCTCACGAATAACGATATCAGCCTCGGAAGCGGCCTTTTTGATGACCTCAGAGTCGTCTAAGGATCCAATCGCCAACTTCACGTCGGGGTATTGTTTCTGAACATCCTTTCCCTTGTCTTCGCTTCGAACGAGAATAGTGTACTTCCAGCTTGGCTGGGCCTTGGTTAAAGCATAGAATGCATCGCCGCCGATGAAACCGGTGGTGCCAGTACTAGAGGATGTCAGTCAATTGAGATCCAATTGGAGAGGTGACATACATAAAAACGTTCTTGGATGCCATTGTGTCGATATGTTTGAGTTGTCTTGATTCAATTGATCTACTCTACTGCGTTCGAAGCTCTTATAAACTATTTCTCGTAGAAACTGCCAGCCTCTTCTGCTGAGAGATCAAAGACGTCAAGGGCACCACAATGACGTCGATCGGCGCATAACGTTATCGCTTATCAAGATAGGTTTCGCTCACAAATTGGGTGCCTGCACTAACAGCCACGATAAACAGGGCTTGGATAAAGACTTTTCCAGCCCGCTTCAATAATTCGCTAAAATGTTCGCTTCAATGATTCGGCAAAATGACAACTATGTGGCAGAACATCATGATTTGTATAAACAAGTTTTATTGACGGTACAAATGAGACGGTCTTGAGAAAAAACTACATACTAGGTATAACATTTAATTCATGGAAGGATCGCATACTTGAAAAAGTCCTGGCTAAAGAGGGGAAGTCAACTAAACAAAACGGTATTTGATGTAAGGAAGGGCATGTTTGACATAATTGACTTTTTGAGGACCAAAGTCGCAAGCTTCAATCTGGTCCCAACTGTGCTGGGTGCTAAAACCAGACTCATAGTATGGTTTTGTCGTGGGCACACTGCAAGGGACCTTCATTTGCACATCGGTCCAGCGGTTAAAGTAAACGCCCCCGGATTGAAATTCAAGCCTCTTCTTACGAAGTGGAAACTTGGCGAGAAGGTCGTCGACGGCTTTGTTCGATTTGATGAGGTTGGCAAGGGGGCCCTTGAGATCGTTCTTGAAAGTCTTTTGGATATTGATAAGTCCGTCGCGGACCTTGCGGCCTGAAGCAGTTTTGGCCAGCTCCGAGTTTTTGGCCCAGTTCGTGGCGAGGATTTGGTCGAGAGAGGTGGCTCCGGCTTTGGCGTCGGGGGCGTGCTTGCTGATGAGATTGAATCTGTTGACGAGGTTTCTTAGGTCTTCTCCTGCCTGAGGCATATACTCAGTCACTCTGAAAGCCTTGATGAGGTCTCGTATAGTGTTGATTCGGTAGTCTTCTACAAGACCCACATAGTACTTTTCATCTGCTGCTGTAGTACTGTATTTGATGGCGGTGCGGGTGATTTGCGTCATCTTGGGAAGATTTGCAAGCGACTTCTCAGCGGCACTGGGAACACCCTGTAGGCCCTTGATGGTCGAAACAGTGCTAGAGACTATGTAATGTTAGGATACCCTTCAAGCATATCTTCTGGTGTCACTTACACTTCTTGAAAGCATTGGACGGAGTGGAACCTTTACAAGCACTATTCCTGCAGACGCTCGCCTTGACAGACTCGACCTTTGAGGAAACCGATTTGAGACGGCTCTGTACCTGCTTGGCATAGGTCTGGACGTCTGTAGTCTTTTGCTTGAGAGAAGCAAACAAAGCGACCCAGTCGTTGAGCATTCGCACGAGATTGCTGTCAATCATGCTCTCTGCCTTATCCACGTAGCTGACAAAGAATGCACGGATCTTCGGTCCATCGCATGTCCCAGAGTAGCAGGAGGCTACTGCCTTGACTAGTTTCCTGTATGTAGCGACATCGATCTGCGGGTTGTGTTAGTTGTATATCTGAAGCATAGACAGGGAACTTACCTCCGGAGCTCGAATGATAGTCCAGCCGTTGGTAGCTGAAAGCTGACCTTTTGTAACCAATGCTTTGTTGGTAGATATAACATAGTCGTTGTTGAAAAGGCACTGCAAAGGTTAAGCCAACAGACGGTTAGGAGGGGCGATGTTTGCTTACCGTTTCCGCCTTGTATATCTCATCAAGAGTGGATTCCCTAACACCCTGATTGATCTGACCATCAAAGGTATTTTTGTAGTCCGAGCTATCCCCATAAAACGTGGCCTGTGTCAGGCACTGGCAATTAACCTCTGCCATATCAACGAAATCCCGGCTACCAAGGGCCTCTTCGACAGCAGTGCATATGTTGACATCTTTAGTCATGACTTCAATTCCATCTTGTTTACCCATGCCGTCTGTTGGTTAGGAGTTAGATATGATCAAATATTGTCATGGAATTACCCACCATAGGTTGCTTTGAGAAAAGAAGGGTACTGGATGAACCGGCTGCAGCCGATGACACCCCAGACTTCGTCACAAGAGGTATTGATATCCCTTTGCTGCGCTGCATTTACAGTCAGCAGGGCAAGACTGAGGAGGGTGATTGACGCGTAGGTCATCATGGTGCTTGTTCTTGGTGCGAATTGTGGATGTGTCATGAGAACACTGTATATTGAGAGGGTAGTAGCCTTTTTAAATATCTGTGGGATATTTCATTCCTGGATCGATTCCATATCGAGGGCTGGAATCTAGATTGTTCCTGACAATAGACAGATGACCCATCTAGATCCAGTCACTCGGCACTGCAGCCTATCCGCGGCACTTCCAAGAGCTTTCAGCCTACTGAATCGGGTTCAACCTTTCTTTCCGGAGTTGTGGTTACAATAAGCTTCAATGAAAATTCCGCAAGGGGATTACACCTTCCTCAATTAGGACAGCTGAAAGGCACATGGCGCATCCCCAGGAATCCTACCGATGGTTTGGTTCTTTGTTGGTTGCGGACAAGGCTGAAAAGCCGATTGATATTTTGTTGAACGCCATCATACCAATGCAAGCGAGTCTTCCCCTTGATTCAGCTTCCCCAACTTCAAGCCACAAGAGGTCTAGACCAGGGAAACTAACCTTGGCAGGAACATTCCGAAACTGGAATGCTGGAAACTCTAAGCTAATGCCCGTTTTGATCGACTTCAAACGCCTTGCTAGAGTGCTTTAGTAGCATTTAAACGATGGCGGCTCAGCAAACTGTTAAGGTTCTACAAAGCTGACTGCCGATGAATACGGCGAAAGTGAGAGGCGAATTTACGATTTTGGACAAGGCGGTAACGTGGCGGGCTGAGCTTGGAGCCGCACTTGAGAGTAGGGTCAGAATTTATGTTCATGTACAAGTTGTAGCTGATTGATCCTAAGTACATGAGGCAAAGGGACTTGAAACCGGACAAAAACAATACCCTTCGTTTTGCGAATCTGAACATACGCCGTGATGCTGGGTTTAACAAGACTAGGGACCGAACAGAAACTTTAGTTACAGCAGTTATTACTCAAAGCTTCTTGTTTCAAATGCCAACAGAGTACCGCACTTATCAACCTCTCAACTTGAAGTATCTAGCGAAGAACATAGAGTTCGCAGCAAGGACCACGGGAACAACGCTGACCATCTCGCCCAAACCAGCATACCGAGGTGGAATGCGAAACTTAACCCAAGCACCACTCGCCATTGTAATAGCCAGAATGTTGTAGACAGCCGACCAAACAAAGTTGAAGTACATACGTTGGAAACCAACCTTGCTGATGTCAAGCAGAAACGGGATACCTTCCAAGCCATTCAGCAGGACAACATCTGCCGCGTCCTGGGTAACGTCGCTGGTGCTGCCCATTTGAACACCAACATTCGCTTGAGCGACGGCGATGGCGTCATTCGTTCCGTCGCCGCAGAAGACAACTCGCTTTCCTTGGTCCATTAGAGCAGCGACGTAATCTCGTTTCTCGGGCGGGGTACGCTCACCGATGGCATTCTCTGGTGGAATGCCGACAGATGCTGCGACTGCCTGGACAGCTTTTACCTGGTCACCTGAGACGAGATGAACGGTGACGTTGCGAGACTTGAGCTCACGTATAACCTGCACTGCCTCTGGACGGACCTGGGCTGAGAGTCCAAAGACAATTAGGGGGATGGAATCGCGGGTGACGACAAGTGTAGTAAGACCGCTTTGCTGAAGTCGAGACACATCCTCCAACTGCTCGGCCTGCGTCCAACGTGCATTGCCGGCTCTAAGAGTCGAGTCCAGGTAATGCGCCTCGATTCCAGCGCCAGGAATAGAATGGGCATTCACCACGTCTGGCATAGCCTTGATAGTGAGATATTTCTCGATAGCAGCAGAGACAGGATGGTTACTACCAGAGACAAGAGCCTTGGCCAAAGCAAGGTTATCTGACAAGTCTCCATTCAGATTCACCTGCTCAGTCACGGTAAGCTCAGCCTCCGTAATCGTGCCAGTCTTGTCAAAGACAACATCAGTGGTCTTGCGAGCTCCTTCTGTGGTGTCTGCAGATTTGATGATAACACCACCGCGAGCGGCAATCCCACCTGCGACAACGAGAACCATGGGTACAGCAAGTCCGAGGGCGCAAGGACATGCGACTGCGAGGGTGGCGACAGCAAAGGTGATGGCATTGCCAACACTTTTACCAGCACTGTAGTCTAGAAGCTCAATACCACATGCAACCCAGATGACAAGAACGAGAATAGCGATGGCGCCCATCGCGGGGACGAACCAACCGGCGACCTTATTAGCTAGATCTTGAACTTTGGGCGTCGAGTTCGCAGCTTCCTCGACGAGTTGAGCGATGTCAGTGACAGTGTTCTTGCCAGGAAGGCGGGTCAATTGAACAGTGACTGTACCGTCACCATTTACAGTACCAGCGATTAGGTCACTACCCTTTTGCTTCGCCACAGGTAGTGCTTCCCCTGTCAGCATGGACTCGTCAACTTCTGTCTTTCCAGAGATAACGATGCCATCAGTGGGAACACGAGAATGAGGTAGAACCTTGAATACGTCTCCATACTGAAGAAGACGGGCGTCAATCTCAACATCACCTTCCTTTGCAACGAGTACTGCTGTGATGTTCTGCTTTGATCGAAGGGATACAGCAGAGACAGCTTGAACCCGTGCAAAAGCAGCGATCAATCGTCCAGCGAGAATAAGCGTGATGAGCATGGTGCTAGTCTCGAAGAACTGGCCCTCATCAAGAGGATTGCCTGCCATCTCAAAGCTGAAAGCGACGATGGAGTAGACATAAGCTGCCGTAATGCTGATCACAACGAGCATGTCCATTTCAACTGTGCGACTGTACCAAAGAGCAGCGAGAGCCGGGCGATAGAACTCCGGGATAGCGATAGCTTGGACAAGTGTACCAAGGATTAATCCAATGATGCCCTCAATCTTCTTGTCCACTAGGCCTTCGCTCCAGGATACTACTGCGACAGGAATAGTGAGAGCGGCCGCTAGGAGGGTTTTTGTAAGTTGGTCCCAGAGACGACGGCGACTGTTTTCAAGTTGAGCGTCCCCACGAGGCTCTGCCAGACCATTGCACCGATCTTTGATCTGGCTCATCAAGTCTCGAGCACCGATCGTTGTCGGCTCAAATGAGAGGCGAACGGTCTTCTTGTCAAGAGCCTGCACGTCGGTGACACCTTGAGGTGGGTTCTCGACAAATTGCTTGGGTGAGACCAAGACATCAAGGAAATAATTCCCGCCGATGATCTTTTTCAGGACAAATCCACTTGCGCCAGACACAAAGCTGAGCACGTTTTCGGCGTTGGTGACGGAAGTGTCGATGTCGAATTCTCCTTTGCCCATGACAAAATTGACTTGAGCGTTAGACACGCCCGCCGTATTGGCAAATATACGCATCAACTTGTCTGCGCAGGAGGTACAGTCCATACCGCTGACCATGAAGCCAATTGTTTCGAGACTCGCTCCATATTCGATGTCAACTTCAGGCTTGGAAGTCAAGACAACAGGAACGGTACTCTTCTTTCCGTGATTGTGCTTGTGTTTGGGCTTGGACTCGCGGGTGTTGGATCGGGTGGTCATACAGCACGTCTCGAGGGACGTCATTCCCTGTTCGATTGCGCTTCGGCAGATGCAACGGATCTGTTCAAGATAGCTGCTATACTGGTCGAACGCAGCTTCGAGGTGTGTACCACAGGCTGTTTCGTCGTCGTGATGGCCAGGTTCGTGCTCGTCGTGGTTCGGATCTTCGTCGCAGGCCTTCTTGCACTCGAGGGCAGCGATGGCTTCGATACATTTTTCTGGAAATGAGAATGAGGAATGAGTTAGAATTGGTGCATGATGAACTTACCACTGCAGTGTTCCTCGCTACCGCAACAGGTTGAGGCAGTGCTAGAGACATCGAAATCGTCCCCGCAGCAGCCTCTATTCCCATCGCCATGATGATGACTATCGTGCTCAGCAATGGAGGGTTCGCCGGTATGGTGATGATTGTCCGAGCTGGCACTTACATGCTCAGACTTGGATCCGCAACATGATGCACCCATGGTGATGGAAGTATATTTGGGAAAATAAGGTATTTGGGAATGATGTGGGATTGTAAGGATGGTTTGCCTAGGAGTAGAATTGTTTTCATGTAAAAGAAGTGTCAACACGCAGCGGGACGTGATATATCGTGAAACTGGATGTTCCGCGGATGGCTCCACTGCCGCAGTCGAAAGTCACCGCCCTCCGTTTCCGCGCCGCGCTTCCGTTGTTTGCACCAACTGTTCCAAATTCTAAAAGAACCGCTTTACGGATAATCAGTTATTTGGGCAATACATTTTTGAAAGCAATTAGAGAATAAATCTTCATTTATAAAGCTAATCCATGGGTATCTTAATAACAGCTGTTAGTAAGCTCTCAGTAACTCATCCTGCAATGATCCTTTGTGCCTCCGCTATCGCAGCTCTGACCTGATCAACCGTTCTAAAACATGCACAAGCGGTCGTCATATCGACTTCCTTCGGACATACCTCAGTCGGATGCTTCGTAATCGTGAGCGACTCGGTATTCGAACAACTCGTCCCCGTTTCGCAATTTTCATGACCCTCGGTATGCGACTGACTCTGCCTCGCTGCCAATTCATCTCCGAGCTGTACAAGACAATCCAACTCCCCCTTGAGACTCGCTTGCAGAAAGGATACATAACTGGGTCCCTCGAGGGACACCTCAACCATATCTCCGCCATCAGCCTGTTTCCCTATGAAAAGCTGCATCGGTGTACTAAACGCCAAAGCTTGTTGCTTTTGGGTGTAGAAAAAGTCGCCGTAGGATGAACCAATGCTAGATAAGAGAGAGCCTAATAGATAAACGTTGCGTGATGTGCGTGGGCTCTTGATGGACTGGAAGCAGATGGTACACTCCAGAATCGTCCTTGCTGATACCAGAGATCTTTTCAGGACTCTCAGGGTTTGGAATGTCTCGAGGGAACTTTCTATCTCTGAGAAGTGCTGATTCACTAGCTCGATGCAGGAACACTTCTGAGAAGACGTCGTTATGTTCATTGCGCTGTCAGTATTTTGTGATGGTATCGCTGTCTCCGTTGACTTGTCTCCTGGGTATTGGCTGTTGTCGTGTCGCGTAGATGCGTCGTTAAAAACATCGGGTAGCAATGGTGTCCTTCCTTGAACAGCGTCATGGTCTGTCGAAAAGTCCATATCGAAGGATGGCAACGGCGAAGTACCCAGGTCATCAAAGAATTGATTCATAACACCAGCGAAAGCTCCCGTCTCGGGCGACATCGATGCCGTACCAGTACTCGCGACGCCATTGGATCTATATCCTCTCTTAGGCCGGCCTATAGTTCTCATAGGCGAGTATTCGCATATCAAAGCAAAGTGAGAACATCGTTCGCATAGAGGAGTATGTCGTGAACAACGAACTTTCCGCTTCCCTGAAACACGTCATCAGCCAATGCCTAGAAATGGGAGAAGATAGAGGACTGACTGCATGGGTCGCAGGCGCGGTGCTGGGTCTTGTCACTTATACTTTGGACGTTCATGCTAGGCGCGTACGGATTGAGCTTGTCTGCTGGTCTTTGAGCAATAGGTGCGGCCATCAAGGTTCTCAAACTGCGGAATTGCCAAGGAGGTGAGGAGAGCGGAACGCCGAGGGATCAGCGCGGAGGGTTTTGCGAATGGCGATTGGTGGGTGAAAGATGTCTCCGCTTTACTGTTGTAGGCGAGATGAGAGGTACTTTAAGATAGACCAGTACGTACAATGGCAAGCGAAGTATTAGAGGAGGGACATATGAGGACAAGTAGGAAAGACTCACAAATTAAGCAATAAATGGTTTCCAAGTCTATTAAGACATGTTAAGTGATATTGAACGCGTTGAAGTTGATTGAATTAGACCAGCTGCCTGGGGAGGTTATGAAGAAACGTATTTCTTTATCGTAGATTCCGCGGAGTGTACATACGATGAGCTAGCTGCCCATAGCTTTAGTGGAGAGAGATTCTACACACTGAGCTGACACCATGGCGATTTGCGCGCGTTCAGGGTAAGCTGTCGGTATGGGCTTGATCTTGTCACCGGATGGTAAAAGCAACCGTGAGAACTGGTGGAACCGCAAAGGTAAAATGGGAGGGCTCTCGTATAACCATGATTTTGAATTCGGATTATCGCAGCGGGTACCCAATAGGTCATTCTGTCGCCAACGTTGTTCGTGCGTCCAGCCGTGGACTGATTTTTCACGCTCGGCACTGGGATAATGAGACCCCATCCACGGCCAATATGAACACGTTAGCTGGCGAAGCTCTGCCATCAACACGGGGGTGGGAGACAATGATTTACCCCAAGATGCTCAACTATGGCGAGCACAGCCTCGGCAACAGTCAGCTCCGTAACGTCAAGCTTCAGATGCAATGGTTGACCCTCTGGCCACTGGTAAATCTCGCTAGACTTTCGCAAATGTTCGACAACTAGCGGTTCAGTAAGCTTCCCATGGAACCCCCTCTCGTAAGAGGCCAAGCGACGGAGGTTTTCTTCCTTGCTGCAGGTCAAGGTGATGGGTACAAGGAGAGCTTTGTGGCGATCAGCCAAGCTGATGTACTCAGCCATAACACCGCGACCGATAAAGTCGTTGGATTGAAAGTTGGTGAAAACATGGATGGAGTTTTTCGTATCGGGGGATGTAGCTATGGCGTCGAAAATGACGGATCGGAGGGCGCGGCGTGCGGGTTGATACTCTGGGCTGGAGCGGGGGAGGATGGCGTCGACTGGGTCGATGAGGAGGTGGTTATGGACGAGCTTTGCATTGCAGTGAGATAGAACCTCGACTAGCTTCCGGGCGATGGTGAGTTTTCCTGTGCCTGGGTAGCCGTTGATGTGAATGATTGGGAGAGCCATCGCTTCGGAATCGGTGGTAGCTAGCAAGGTAGAAGTGGTGGGATATGGAGAGGCAGAAGTGAAGAAAAAGACAGGATGTGAGAAATGTGGCAGATTGAAGTAATGCATGTTAAAAGCTTAACTTAGGGTCTGTTATTGAAAGCCCTGGATGACATTTATTGGACAAGGAATAAAGTTGCAGAACTGAGTCACGATAAAGGAGAGTTGACCACACATCGAACAGCGAGGTGAATCTGAAAAAGTCTAAAATTGAAAAGCAAAACAAGCTAAAGTAGAAGGAATCTGATTATCAACAAGAATCCAAGTATATACATGCAATTTATCTTGCCATTTTATGCCAATGCGCCACATTACCAACCCATATCCCGTTTAGTTCAACAGCTCGCTCAAGTCGCGCTTAGCGTTCCTCTTAATGCCACACTTGTTAAGACAAGCATCAATACCAAGAGCAATGTTGGCAGGGATGTGTTCACGGAAAGACTCAATGTCCTTTCCGTCAATATGTTGAACACCACCCAGAGTAGCAGAAACGACGTCGCCGTTCAGAGAAAAGAAGTTCTGGGCGATCTGGTTGACACCAGGGTCAACGTTGTCGAAAGCAGCGACAAAGACAGCATCTTCACAGTCAGGGTTGAATTCTTGGTGGATTGCGCCCTGGGGAAAGACAGCCATCTGGAAAGTGTCCATAGTGTTGGCAACAGGCTTCTGACCATTCTCTGTAACAAAGTTGGTAACAAGACGGCCCTTCACAATGATGTTAAGCTCAGTAGCTCGGTTGTGCACGTGAGCAGTGTTCATGCCACAGGGACCAAGGAATGCAACAGTCATGGAAGCGCCGTTGCCGATAAGAGCGGGCATGGTGAGGGCAGTAGCAGAGACGGATCGTCCGCCCTTGCCCTTGGATTCTCCAGCGCCGGTGGCGGCCTTGAAGTCAAAGATGAAGTCACCGGGCTGATCAAGGAGCTTGAGACGCTCGACTTGTGTGGGGGCGGTGATGATCTTGGAGATGAGGTCCCGGTCACCACTTCTTGTGTTGATGGGGACGATTGGTGGGAGCATGTCGTCGATGCTGGGTGCGGCGCGGGACTGGTGGGATGAAAGGGCGCTGGGAGCTGCGAGAGCTGAGCCGGCGAGGAGGAGCATTGATAGGAACTGCATGTTGATGGTTGTGGTTGTGGTTGTTGTTTGAGTAAAAGTATTAATTGATAGTCCAAGTGATGAGAGTGATTAGTTGATGAGTGAGATGAGTGATGAAGATGTGATGATGAGTGATAATAACGATACTTTAGACAGCGATGCCAATGCTCTTATATCCACATCGTCTCCGGCATCACAGCACAATGCGCTGTTGATGTTTAGACCCCAACGAGCTTGACCGCTGACAGTCAGCCCTACTGCATGCAATTTGATAATTCCCCATCAAACTAAATTAACGTGGCAGTGAAAAAAAATCACTAGTTCATCCCATGATAGCTCAGTACCTTCTTACTCTGATTGAATACTCGGAAAAGGATCAACTCAGCCCCTCTAGGAATAGCAGACCTGTCAAGGACAAGGTCGCCGATTAGTGGAGATCTAGTCTACTTTGGGCCAGTAAACAAGCCGACCCAGCCGAGCTAGTGAAGCTGCGCCGCTTATTTCGCGCTTACATCCAATTAGAGTGTCGGATGAAGAGACCTGCTGTCAGATTTCTTCCGGAAGGATCACATTAGAGGATCTGTACTTTGGTTTAGGGCTGATGGTAAGCTTCCTTCGAGTCCCCGGCGAGGGAGGCGGTGTCGGATTTTAGCGAGGCTGACTGCGGTAAGCCTAGATAAAACTTCTTACCCCCGAATATTGGGTCATGATGCATCTCGTGGCATAAGTAGAAACATGTCCCGCTAAAAAAGGTTATTCATCAAGCTTATTTCGATCTTTTTTTACCTACTCATCACCTTAATCATGGATCTCAGCGTGCCTTCAGGCTACGAGTCATACTCCAACCGTCTCGACCCCCATGATGAAGTCGAAGAGGAAAAGGCTCCGCGACATGTTTCTGACGAGCAGGCTCTTCTGAAGCAACGTCGTGCACCGCCCAAGGCTGCCGGTAGTCTTGATACTATCAGACTTTCTCTGCGCGTTCTTATTCTTCTTGTCAATTTGAGCATTCTTAGCTTGTTGGCCCATGCAGTTAATGTGTGGAAGACTACGCATAATTCTGTGGATCGAGATGAGAATGGTTGGATGAGGACGAGATGGGCTTCTATTGAGATGCTTTCTACGTGGCTTATGCTGGCTATGGCTGCGTTTGCGTCTTTTGTTCAAGTTTTGGCTCTTGCTACTCGCCTCAGTTTTGTAAGTCAAATCAAAATGAGTTATTGGCATGATCTAATTGGAATAGTTCCGCTCTTTTCGCGACGGAGCCGTGCACACTGTGGCTGTCTTGGTCAGCTCTGGTATCATCATTGCCGGATGGATTGCCGTGACCATCTACTTCATCGTCGACAAGGAGGTCCTTCGCAACAACCATTGGGATCTCTGGTCTTGGACATGTCAGAACAACTCGCGACAGAGTTACATCCCCTGGGCGGGCTTGTGCACAGAACTGGTAAGATGAACTGCTACATGTTGGCACAGTCTTGTACTAACCATGTCACACAGACATACACCTTTGCTGCAGGACTCGGTGTGATGGTGCTGGAAAGTGTTTGCTTGGCTGCATTTGTTATTTCGCTGCGCGGTATGAATATTCTCGGAAAGTACAACAGAGCGAGCTCTGCATGAATCCAAGGTTAGGGTCAGACCTGTATTTCAATTTTCATTAGTCGAGAGGTCTCACTTGCTTCAAAGCTGACCTGCAGTTCCGAGGGCGTTGTTATTCATTCGGCGGTTCTGCCTACAACACAACTATTTCTTAGAACTGAGAAGATCTGCAAGCCACTTGATTTACAATGTGACATTCAATTAAAGTCGGTGAGGCCCAGTAACAAGAGGTATCTATGTGCACTGTTGTGCCTGACACACGTTGTCGTTGATTTGACGGACCACGTCTGCAGATCGTAGCAGATGTCATGTCTTCATCAGCACAGCAATGTAAACCGTCTAAAAGAAGCTTCGTGCACATTGATTGTGCAACGTAACTGAATATAGAATCATAAAAATAAGCATAAGCGTGGTGCGCTTTTATTGGTGGTCGTGTCTGTTCTCGCTATGCAGGCAGCAGCCCCCAATAAGCGGGGTGAACTTCTGCCTGACACGCATTGAATGATTGCTTTCTTACCACTCCAACCAACCCCAGCTGTCCCTATTCGGTCACCATCCCGAAATCCCACATCTACATTGCTCTTGACGCCCGACCCGAGAAGTACGATTATGTAACTTCTCCCCACCTCATCAATATCTCGACGCTGACGTTCAAAGCATTGGGGCCTTGTAATCACAGATGCCAGTACCGTTACTACCGGTCATCATGTTACAAATCGTGCCGGTCCATGGGTCTATGAAGAGAAGCACGATGACCCGGACTGTTCTTTGACTCTAATTGCTCTGGTCCACCTTGGAGGGGTTGCCAGCTTTGCCACAGACATTATAAAGAGTGCACCGGCAGATGGGAAGCCCTCAGAAAGAACGGGAGAGGCTTTCAATTGCCGTATATGGGTTAAGGATACCCTTGTTTCACTTCATGAGAACGGGGCTATTCTTCTTCCGACAGATATTGGTAAGGTTTCACCTTCGGCTCCTCGGCTAGAGTTAACTACTACTAGATACTATCGAGAGGCAAGCCAAGAGAATGGGTGGAAAGCTGGCGCCTATCTGTGAACGTGGTGAAGGCGCCACAGTTGTTGAAGATAGTATCTTCTCACAGTAATGAGGGTTCGTCACTGTGTTATGTATCAAGTTTATAGTCTATACAAACAACGATGGCGCAGAACTGGACGCACGGAGTGTTGACACAAAATTATCTTGGAACAGTTTGCAGGCGGCTTGAATTCATGTTTGCCATACTTGGCGGCCCTGCAATTCCACAGGACGCGGATGACATGATCGTCACGGAGATCTTCCCTGGAACGAAAGTCATTCTGTGTTGAGAATTCGACCCGGGCTTGAGGCTGGAGGTTTGATGGAAGGCAGGTGTTGAAACAGACAAGGAACTTAGGCAACACGTCGGAAGCTCCCAGTTGGAACAGACCCATCGCATCTATACATTGAATCCTTGACTTGCGATGTGGGGATAATACATGATAATGTCACAGCCCATGCTTCAGGTAGTTGAGATCAAAGTTCAATTGACATGCTTTCGTACTGCAATGGTCCACATATTCGCTTTCTCATCGCCTAAAATATTATTGCTCTCCCTCATTCACACAACGCCTGTAGTCGAAAGCATCTGTGCGTCGACTTACATGCTTACATACTTACAGCGTAAAGCGTATTGTGCAGATCGTTGCCATCGTCGAGCCCTTTCGTTTAATGAGTTTGCGGATTTATAGCGTAAAGCGTATTCACGATGTGAACTATGCAAACTGTCCATGTTGTTTGACCAGCAACAAACAATACTTCATATTGCCTATAAATCGGAGTATATCCTTCCGTAAAATATATCATCCAAATCTTCAACCTCAATCATTCATCTAAAACCCTACTCAAGTCAATCAATTGTTATACTCAACTCACCATCATGGTCGCCATTAAGATGTCCGCTTTGGCCCTTTTCGTGTCTCTGGCCACTTTCTCTTCAGCAACGCCTATTGAACCCGAGGCTCAGACTATTGAAGCTCGCGCCAGAGGCAACGCCGTTGTCTACACTTCTGTTGGGCCATCGTGCGATAGAGTTGTCGAGCGTCAGGCATTCCAAGGCGATAACGTTCACATCTGTCATGAAGTGACAAACATTGGTTCCCTTCGAGTTGAGGGAAGGTACGTAAACTAGCAACCCATCTTTCTATGTTACTGCGTGACTAATGCATTATTTAGTGGTTGCTTGGTTAAATATTGGCAAAACCGTGGATGCAAGGGGAAGGGCGTTCAGGTTCTGGACCCTTACTGTCAATCTGTTCAGTTTTCCTCTTACAGCGTCGATTGTCCCTACAGGAGCAAGGACCGAGGTCAGCAGACTTGGCCTTATCCTAACTAGGCCAACGTGTCATACTTGGTGTTGACGAAGTGTCGGGGTTACGGTTTGGGGTAATGAGATTGGAGTTTATTTTCCCCGGGCACTCCGGTTTTCTCTCCTGTATTCTATTGACCTAGAAGAAATAAAAAAACATTCACTATACTTACAGGACCCTATCCGTTGGCCACCCGATGGAATGTAAGGAGCTATAGGCGCATCGTTGTGGTTGTTGTAGCAATATAGCTTGGGTTGTAAATTTTTGACACTGGTAGAAGGAAGAGAAAACGGACGGATAGAAGTATGGAAATTCATTTCGTACGTAGTCTAGATCCTCGAAGAAAGAAGAAGAAAAACATGCTGTGTGGTTAGAGGAGTCCTAATGCCTTCTTCAAATCCTGATCTAACGGTCGAGCCGTAAACAAACCAGTCCGAATTCATATTCAAATAAATCCGTGAGAAGAGAACTTCCATTAGGTATATTGCGCTTAGTAATCGCAAGCTTGAAGGAGACGATCCATCTTCTCCAATACCAGGGATTTAAGAGAAGAGAGAATTTCACAGCCAGCCAAGGTATCTTTTGTTTAAGTAGAATTTCGATTTTAAATGTTTAGATATCTTTGTAAATATGAACAGTCTAGTTCCTGGATTCGAATACTAGATTAAGCAGACCAGGCGCTGTAGTGAACTGATCCTTGAGGTTCTTCACGGTCACATCCGGGTCCTCCCCCGGAGCAAAGGCAAAACGGAAATTGGATACGCACGACGCTGTTACTACACGAAGCTCCGTGAGTGCTAAGCTTTTACCGACGCAGGAATATCTTACTTTGAAGTTCAGTCAGTCACAGTGTACAGCTCTGGGCCGAGATACATAGCAGATGGCAATGGCCGAAATGATCGGCTGTCTTTGATCAAGTTGGCTTTGTTGGTCCACCGCTCTTGGATTAACTCATCAGGTTTGGCATAGCATATTTCAGCTGCAATTAAGAAAGAAACGTCAGCAAGGGCTTTTCCTTCCATTTACACCAACATTCTGCCGAGGGTTATAGCTCACATCGGAAGATACTATACCGTGGGGATACAATCGTAACGGCCCCCGGGATGAAACGTCCTGCTATCGTCATACCTTCCGGCGGAGTACACCTATTGCCTCCAGTCATGATGGCATGTTAGCACTGCATGGTCTCATTGATGACGGCACTCAGATGTGGTAAGGTCTTCAATGCCTCGCGGTCTGTGACAGCGATTTGCCGTAGCTCTTCGTACAATCTAGCCTGATGTTCGGAATACTTAGCGAGCAGATAAAACACCATTGTCAGTGTAGGGCCGGTGGTATCACTGCAAAGAATTAGTATATGTAATAGCTGTAAATATTGCTATTTTTAAGTTTTTCTAAGATATAAGTCCCTAATATATATAT